>VBSM01002153.1:30968381-30991726 GCA_008086735.1 Cheirogaleus medius | reverse complement strand
GGGGTCTTGCTGTTGCTCAGGCTGGTCTCGAACTCCTGAGCTCAAGCAATCCTCTCTCCTCGGCCTCCCAGAGTGCTAGGATTACAGGTGTGAGCCACAGCACACCGGCCTCTTCCCTGCTTCTAAACACACACACACACACACATGAATGTATACATATTGTGGTGAAACATTTGAAAACAGCTATATATATGATAATTTACCCTTTTACTTTCACACCTTACTTTATTTAGCATGAGTCAAAAAAAAGCAAGGACATTCTTCCCCATAACTATTAATATTAATATAATATCATTAACATACCCAAGAGTTAATTTAATATTTATTCAATATTATCATCAGGACAGTCTAGTACAACTTTCAAACTTCCCCAGTTGTGCCCAAATGAGACCTTCATAGCATTTCCCTCAATCCAGGATTCTATCAAAACTCACACTCTGCTTTTTAATTGTTTTGTCTCTCCAGCTTCCTTTAAACCTAGAACAGTCCTCCCCACCACTTTTTCACTTAATCTAGTTTGACACAATTATGGATCTAATGTTCTGTGATTGTCAAGTGAACTGAATTATAACATCAAACTACTCCTTTATAAATAGCTGTGAAATGTCTTAATCCATCTAAGAGAAGTTATGGTGTGACGTAAAATGGCTTTAAAGTTTTATAGATTTAAAATTCTCAATCTTCTCATCTCAATATTGCCCTTGTGCTTCCAGACTCTGGCCAAGGCACATAGTCCAAATGCAGGGTTTGCAAAGCTTAATTCCTGGTATTATGCACCTAAGTCTGAACTTCAACCCCATTGTTTCTGTAACTCTAAGATATAACTCATTAAACATAAAATAACTTTTATGAAGAATTTGGCAAGGGTCACCACTGTACCTAAGCCAGAGATTAACCAAATAACTGTTTATTAATTTGTTTCTCATTTTGAGATCAAAGTCTCAGACAGGATAGTGTGTAGCATACATTAGAGTAAAAAGTGAGGGGAATATTACTTGACCTGGTAATAATGAAGTCCTTAAGCAAATCTGGACAACTGTGAAGTAATAATGCTAATATGTATAATTTCTATTATGCCCTTCAACTGTTGGAAAATTTAGTTATTCAAGCAAGAAGCACTGTCTTATTCAACAAGGGAGGCCTAAAGACCCTCAGTAATACTGGAAAATTTACACAGGTCTTTGGCCAAAATCTGTAACATTCTTTCCTAGAAATTGACGTTATTGCAAAGAAAAACTATAGAAGGTAAAATTAAGATGAGCAAGATTATTTTTCCAAGTAAGCCTGACCTGGATTTCCGTAAAGAATGCCAAGTAACAATTCCAGATTATGGAAAACATTGTTTGCAGAGACGGAGCTTAATTTACCTACATTTTTTACGGAATTATTTTTTATCCATTTAGGCATACATTCAACAAATATTTATTTAGTGTATTCACTCTGTGCCAGGCATGGTACTAGGTGCTGGGGATATAACAGTGAATAACATCCATAAGGCCCTGCTCTCACAGAACTTACTTTCAACAATGAGAGAAGACAGAAAAAATAATAATAATAATAATTACTGAAATACACTTATGAAGGGGATAATTTCAGACGCTGATAAGTCATATTAAGAAAATAAAAAGAAAAGAATGTCAGAGTAAGAAATAAGTAAAGGGAGAAAACTTAGATAGGCAGTCAGAGAAGATTACACTGAAAAAGTGTTGCTTGAATTAAGACCTATGCCACAGGACAGAACAGGCCACATTGGGATGTTTGGCTGAGCAACCAAGGAAAAGTGAACGGGAAGCCCAATGAAGAACTCCAGATGACCTAGAGGGACATTGGGAACAGAACTGGGCAGGGGCCACCTTAGAGCTTAATAGGCCACGACCCAGTGTTTGGATTTTACAACTCAATGCAATGAGAAGCCCTAAGGATTTTGAGGAAGAGAATGCTACAATGTTATCTGTGTTTCAAAAAGAACCCATTTGGCTGATACATACATAATGAAAAGACTATCATCACAATGAAAACCAGTATATCCTGAGTCTCCACCCCATTGTTCATGCTTCCCCTTCTATTTCCAGAACTGATGAGAGGCAAAAGCACACAGTCACATCACTGCGAGGGGAGCAGAGGAACAGAGCCACAGAGCAACTGGACTTGCTTCATTGCCTCTGCAAGGACAGTGGATGGGGCTCAACAACAGGGAAATACAATACGCTTCTTCACTGCTCAAAATATACTTGGACACTTTCTCAGTAGTTTCAGAGACATAACTGAATGAAGAATAGCTTTTATTTGTAGTTCATTATGTTTCTCTTCTTTTTAAAAATACTAACAAAATCTTTTCCAAAACCTTTCGTCATTGACTACCCATTATTTTTAACAATCCTCAGATTTTGGTGTACAAAAGATCTCACAACAATGACATGTGACAGAGGGTGCTTAGCCCCTCCTATCCGCGGTTCCCAGGCTGCTCAACTGCCAAGGCCCACAAACTATTACAAACTATTAAAAGCACACGGGTAGCTGGGTTTCTAGAAAGTGTTATTTGATATGATGAAGAGTGGAAGGGAGTCTCCTGCCAACTAGAGTGATTTCAGAAAAATTGTCCCAGGATAGAGAAAGGATTTCTAGAGACCATTCACTCCAGAGGCACCACACCCTTCTATCAACATAAGGGAAAGTATCTGACCTCATTGGTAAACAAAGATAAGCAACATGAAACACATTCTTCTTGAAACTGACAGAATAATACAATCACAAAGGCAAAAAAACAAGCCTGGGCAACACAGCAAGACCCTGTCTGTAACAACAACAACAACAAAAAATTAAAATTAGCAGGCTGTAGAACATCAAGAAGCTGAGGCAGGAGGACTGCTTGCACCCAGAAGTTTGAGCTTATGGTGAGCTATAATCAGGCCACTCCTCTCCAGCCTGGGCAACAGAGCAAGACCCTGTTTCTAAAAAAATATATAATTAATTCAGTAATGTTTTTAAAAGAAGGCAATAAAACATACATGTTCACTGGCCCTAATAACTCCACTATGAGGAAAATTTTGCTGGAGATAAACATTTTTTAAAAATCCTATCAAAATTTTCACAAACATTTTAGAAATCTGATTTGTAAACATAAAGATTCCCTTTTCAACTGACAGTTCTCTGAAAAGAAAATGTGGTAAGATAATACAATTTGAATCAACATTAGGTCAAAATCCTTACATTTATTACTATATAACTTGTTCCCTATACGTTCCCACATGATAAAAGAAGTGATAATTTAAACTGCAGTCAAAGAGATAAGCTTGATAAAATGAAAGTAGAGCTGTTTGATAAATCACAGTATACTACAGTTAAATGTTTCTGTTCTTTTTTTTATATTCCTAGAACCCTGGAGGAAGAGTAGTATCTTTGAATATACACTGCATAACTTTTCAAGCATACATCTATTCAAAGATTACATAAGTGTATGAATAGGTCATCGACATATTTAATGTTTTTAGCCCCCAAACTAGAGATTTAATTCATTTTCACAACATAACTGATTTTGTCCAACATTAATAAAACCAATCAACTACACTAATAGAATGCTTCCATCTTCCTCCATATAAATAGCAATTTAACAGGGAACAGAAGATCCTACATTAAGATTCACCAGTTGTTTGATCTACAAAGAGTAACAGCTTTTTTTTCCATCAAGCACATTTACCCTCATACAACCTTCAGATGCCAGTAGGCTACAGTGTGCTTCCCACTACTGCAATGAAGTCAGGAACTTAAATGAGAAAAAATAAAAATAACTCAAGAGAATAAAAAGCTACATTGTTTGCTATGGCTTTCTCCTTCATGGCCAAAAAAAAAAAAAAGAGTCTATGTAAATGCCAAACAACAAGGGAATAATTTAGCAAATTATAATGGAAACCCACAGGAATTGTGACAAATGCTATATAGAAACATTAGAACAATGTATGGGTAAGTGCAAAAAGGGAAATATAAAAGTATGTACAATTGGTTATAAAATGTAAATAAGGGCAAACACTGGAAGGGAATATGCAAAAATTAAAACTCATGCCAATGTTAGGGTTATAATAGCTTTTTCCTAACAAAGAAAAGAAAAATTAGTACAGAATGGAGAAGTCTGGTTAAACCATTAGTTTCCAGGAGAGCAAATGTACTTTATAGCTAAAGTCTCATTTCTGGTCACTAATGCTAAGTGTGATTCTGGGCTTACTGCTCTCATCTACATATTGAAAAGTTTGGACTAAACAGCCTTTCAGCTCTAAAACTCTGAGAGTTTTTCCTTGCCACTATACTATCTGGCTGAATATTAAAAAGTCTTCTCAGCCGGGCGTGGTGGCTCACACTTGTAATCCTAGAACTCTGGGAGGCCGAGGCGGGAGGATCGCTCAAGGTCAGAAGTTGGAAACCAGCCTGAGCAAAAGCGAGACACCGTCTCTACTAAAAATAGAAAGAAATCAATCAGCCAACTAAAAATATATATAGAAAAAATTAGCCAGGTATGATGGCGCATGCCTGTAGTCCCAGCTACTTGGGAGGCTGAGGCAGGAGGATCGCATGAGCCCAAGAGTTTGAGGTTGCTGTGAGCTAGGCTGACGCCACGGCACTCTAGCCCAGGCAACAGAGTGAGACTCTGTCTCAAAAAAAAAAAAAAAAGTCTTCTTTGTTTCTTGCTAAATGACAGTCACTATAATGAAGCTCTCAAATATTACACCAAGAAAGATTCTGAGTATAGTGCCCAAATTATACCCCTCTCTGTCAAGAGTAACATACCTGAGTTCTCTATCAGTTAAGCAAATGACCAGGCCACTATATCATCACATGCTTTTGTCTCTGGCAACTCATTTGGTTCACTGAGTGAAAAAGGTGCCTGGACAGAAGCAAACTCATTCTTGTAATTTTTTTTTCATTTTACCGGTGATGACTCCCACTGGTAAGCACTGCCTTGCTTTTGCCTTTTCTTTTTCTCTAAGACATACGTATATAACACACACACCCTAGAGGCCCAAAGAAAATACTCCATGATTTTTGTCAATAGCCTGGAGCAGGAGGGGGAGAAGACAAGAAATAGAAACAGCACACAAAGCCTTCCTTGTTCTTTTAATCTTTCTTAGACAAATTCTACACGAGAGAAAGACACAGCTGAGGATTTTTACAGTGGTGTTAAATACTACTTAAGTCCCCTGAGAGGGAAGGAATGCATTCCCTTTAGTACTTGCTGTGCTAAGCTACTCAGCTTTCCTGAAAGATAATCTAACAAAGCAGTCAAAAAGAAAAATCACAGACCATGATACTTACACTCAGCTGCTTATACACCGGTTTATTTCCTTTCCAAGAAACAAAGCAAACATAAATGTTCTTAGGACCAGTTCTCATAAGGCCCATATCTGTTGACTAAGTCAATAAATTTAATTCAGACAGTATATTCCTAAAACTACATTCTGTATCAGACACTATACCAGAATAAGAGATTAGATTCCTTGTCCTCAAAGAACTCACAATCTGAATAGAAGACAAAACAAATAGATAAAAACAAGATTAATAAGAGAGTAGGTAGTTCAGCAAAAACAAAAAGTCATTAGCTACCTATGTGAAAGTAAAAGAAGGTGAGTGCAAATGTAATTGCCATAAACAAATGAGAATGAACAACTAACTCAAAGTGTGCACATATTAAGCGGTACAATGGGAGTAGACATGTTTTGCTGGGTATGACTAATCTTGCAGTCTATTAAGGATCTACTAATGCCTACTAGGTATGTCTTATTAAGAGGAAATAATGTTTATTAATACCTTCAGTCTTTAGTTTTCTAAAATTTATTCACAAATCTACGTGAAGTGTTTTTTAAGACGTGTTACTCAGAGACCAGAATGCAAGACTCTTAAGCACTGATAGTGTGTACTGAAGGCTCATAATGAGTATCACCTAGATGGTTATAATGGGATATAAAAATCACAGTCAAGAAATTGTCCTCACTCTTGAGATAATATATATTGATTATATCTATGTGTGTTAAGTACTAACATAAGATATTAATTAACCAAAAACCCCAAATGAAAAAATTAAATATGAAGAAAGAAAATCCAGTTATATATTCACTTGTGGAATAAAAATGAAACATATCTTACCTTCTTGTGGGCGAATGTTAACTGACCTAAACTCAGGCCAACCACATATCTTTTACAATAAATCTCCTTTTAACTGACTTCCATTCAACTGACCAGATAAGATTAACTAATGGTCCTCATTTCCTTTGTAAATCATACAGAACAATTCATAACCAATGAATGCTCCTCTATAAAATACCAGTGTACCATATTACATGGTCACCAAACCTGTCTATGCTAGTTTTATTTAGCATAGGAAATATGCATATATTTAAATATCATGTAAACCAGTGATAAGAACAAAATGAACATGAGATATTTTATACAAAAATTAAGCTAAATACGGTAAAGATTTAATAAAGTGGGCCTCTTTAAAAAACTGTTGTTGAATATGAGATGACTATAGAAACGCTGGGAAAGGGAATTCAAAAGGATTCTGTACTCAAATTATTCACGTATGTCTAAGGTGCCGTACCATTTTTAATAAACTCTAATGTATAATTATGGTCAATGTATTATGAATGTGGTTTACACAAGAAAGAACAATTAGAACACAAATCAGTGGAACCATTTTCAACCAGACTTCAATGCACATTGTAAACTCCAGGGATCTTTAAAAAAAAACTTGATGCCAAGAAATTTAAAAAACTTGATGCCCAGACAAACTGAATCAGAATCTCTAGGGTTGATACTTGGACATCAATATAGTTTTTGAAGCTCCTAAGGTGCCAATTTACAACCAAAGATGCAAACCACTGCTCTACATCCAAAAATTGGTGAAAGGATGTTCATGACTTATCATACAATTTGTATTTTTAAAGAGACAGGATCCCACTCTATCACCCTGGTTGGTCTTGAACTACTGGCCATAAGCAATCTTCCCACCTCAGCCTTCCGAGTAGCTGGACTACAAGCACCAGCCACCACGCCTGACTGGTTTATTTATTTATTTTTATCTTTTCAGAGCCCAGGTCTGGATATGTTGTCCGAGCTGGTCTCAAACTTCAGGCCTCAAGTGATCCTTCCTCCTCAGCTTCCCAAGTAGCTGTGACTACAGGTGCAAGCCACCACACCCAGGACAATACAATACAATTTAAGCATATACTTTTGTTCTTTTAATAGTTTCAAGTTTTATCTGTTTTCAGTTCATAAATGCAGTATGGAACAGATAATGTCAGATAAGAAGTATTCTACCAAACAACAAAAAAGGATGTAACCAGATCTACCTTGGCCTAGAAGAAGAAGTAAAAGGAATGGAATTTGAAAGCCTTTCTTCTCACAAATATTCTACAGGTAAGATCTATCAGTTAAATCAAAGTTCAAGGAAGTTCTTCCGCCCTCTTTCTATAAAATTGAACTATCTATCCTGCTCTTTCTATATACAATCTTGGGAACCTCCAACTTACTCTAAGTGTATACAATCACATTCTAGGATAACAGAAAGAAAAATCAGTTTTAAAAGATTGATGGGGGATGACATGGGGAAAAGTTTGGTGGTGCCATGTGGGGAAGGGAAGGGATAGGAACTTAGCTTAATCTATGCACAGCAAAATCCTTCAGTTTAGGAAGCCTAATTCATGCGGGAAAAAAAAAAAAAACCTGTTACAGTAACACCTACTGTATACTTACAGTATTTCTAAATGCTATAAACCAATGCAAAAAAGAATGGCAAAAATAACATCTGAAAAACAAAGCCAATATATGCATCCATATCCCTTTTTTATCTCTCTTCAGCCCCAACTGTCTAGCCTTTCAGCAAGGAGCTATTACAGCCTGTTGAAAGGATGCCTAATGTACTCTGTGGCGCACAAGGGTAACATGGCTTAATGAAAGTCACATTTGATGTACTACGTACTCTTCAATACCAAGTGGCTCAATTGCTGGCTGTAGTCTTCCCTCACACTCTTAAGAAATAATCTGTAATCAGGTCTTTGATCTAGACTGGCTGCATCTTTCATTGCTGAACACACTGGTAATAATGCAGTCTTCTAATTTAACAGTTGAAACTGGGATTCTATTTTCTTCCTTGTACTTACTTTTCAAAAATCACTGTAATTGAAATCCTTCCATTGGAAATGAAGCCCTTGGAACTTGTGAATATTTGCTCATCCTTGAAAGTTTTTATCGGAGCTGTCAAAACTATAAATGGTCTTTCCATTGAAATGAGTCCACTTCAAAGATGGTGAAAAAAATCTATAGGGTAGCCTGGTGAAATGATCAAGTCCTTCTTGCCTCTAACAAGTTTTCCTCCACCAACTAACAAAAGCAGAGGAAACAAGGTTGTTCCTTGTCCAAATTCTACTGCTTATCAAATGAGAATAACCATAAAATAACCACAGCTTATGTTCCATAGCTTAAATTTTTTCTGAATTTCCCAAATGGTTTTGTGACACAAATTTATTGCTTCATTCTACCAGAAGAACCCAATGAAATTCTATAAAATATTCTAACAGTTCAAGTACAGTCATGATTATGTACATTTCCAAACACAGCATGTAAATAAAAGTCAAATTAACTCTAAAGTTAAAGGCTAAGATAGAGTACATACTTCAATTTATAGACAGGTACAGCATAAGATTCCGAGGAAGACTGGCAATGGGGTTCAATAATATTTATAATAATTTCAAAGAAGTTCTTCAAAGGAATACCTCTTACCAAACAAAAAAAGCGTACTGATTTTCTCCCACTTAATTCGACACCTCTTCATATTAAATACTTTAAGAAGAAAATCTATTGTTTCCTCTATTATCTTCTCTCTGGCTAAAAAGGCTAACAATTTTTCAATGAAGCCATAGTTAGCATTAATAGTAATAATCTTATTACAAAAATGCACTGTCAAAATTACCTGGAAAAAGGAAAATACTGAAAACATGATGATTTTAGGGATCTATATCTTGATTGAAATAGCAATAAAAGAGTGTAAAGATGCAAATGTGTATGTTATTAATGTAATTTATATAAAGCAAGGTAAAGTTAAAATGGAGCTGCATCTAGCACAGATTAGCAAAGTATGACTGATATTTCAATTGGAGAAAGATAAAGATGATAATAAAGAACAATTATAACCCTCTGTTGAACACTTATTCTTGGTCCTGCACAATGCAAATACTTACAAACATTATGTTATTTGATCATCTCTTTAAAATCATCTTAGGGAACGTCTGCTTCCAGGAAAGTGGGAATAGACATACTGTTCAATATTATGCACATTACGTAAAATTAAATCCCTGAACATCATAGATAAAACAAATATAAATAGATTCTTAAATATGAAGAAAAGAAAACAGACTGGCTTAAAACCTGGGCACCCGGGGGAGGGGTGGTAGGGGCAATGTATTTAACCCTAACAATATTTGTACCCCCATTATATGATGAAATAAAAGGAAAAAAAAAAACCTGGGCGCCCATAAAAATGACATGGTGCTAATTTTCTGATTTTTTTTTTTTGCCTCATATATCACAGACACAGAGTTGAAGAAGCCAGAAACCCAGAAATGCCAATGACATACAAAATAAGCCCCAAGAAAAGTTTGCTCTCTTTAGCAAAGAACCATAAAAGGGACAAAGTAGCAAGACAAATGCTGGAGTCTAGACTTTCAACACCGCCCAGTGATAACAAGACTGCTCCACTCCCCCAACCCCACTCCCCGTGGTGTCATTGGAGGTCATGAGGAAAACATTGATGAGACACAACTACCCCTCCCTGCCAGGATGGCACCAGCGGAGACATAGAGGGGAGCTGGAACTCCTACTTAGTACTGACGAGAAGCCCCTTTCACCTGTGTTTTACAATTAAGGTCAAGTTGTAAAGTTGGACTTCTCCATGAGGCAGTCCCTTGCCTTACCAGAGAACTGTCAAAAGAGGCCAGGTAAAAACAGAGTTTAGATAAGCTTCAGAGTCTCAAAACATAATATGCAAAATATACAGGTTTCAATCAAACATCACTCCTCATTCTAAGAACCAAAAAATCTTACCTAAATGGGAAAAGACAATCAGTAAGATACCAACACCTAGACAACAGAGAGAGATTAGAAATATCTGAAAAAGATTTTAAAGGATCCACCATAAACATGCTTCAGCAAACAATTACAAACACAAAGAAAAAGTAGAAAACCAAGGCAAAGAAATAAGTCTCAGCAAAGCAATAGAAGATACAAAGAAGAACCAAAAGGAAATTTTAGAAATGAAAAATTCAGTATTCAATAACAAAAATTTAGAACTCAGAAAAATACAAAACATTGCTGAAAGAAATTTTAAAAAACACACAAATAAATGGAAAGACATTATGTGTTTATGGATTGAACACAAGCCTTAATATTGTTCATGGAATTAATGTTAAGATGTTCATACTATCCACAGTGGTCTACAGATTCAACACAATCCCTATTAAAATTTCAGTGGCATGTTTTACAGAAACAGAAAACCTCATCCTAAAATTTATATGTAATCTCAAGAAATCTCAAGTAGCCAAACAATTCTGAAAAAGAAGAACAAAGTTAAAGGACACAAACTTTCTGATTTCAAAATATATTACAAAGCTACAGTAACCAAAACAATTGTGGTACTGGCATAAAGATAGAAAAATAGAACAACGGAACACAATACAGACACCAGAAATAAGTCCTCACTTATATGGTTAAAAAACCTTTGACAAGGGTTCCAAGGTCATTCAATGGATAGATATTGCTAGGGAAACTGCATATCTACATGCAAAAGAAAACTGGACTCCTATATCTTACACTATATACAAATATTAACTCGGAATGAATTAAAGACATAAATGTAAGAGCTAAAACTATAAAACTAAAAAAACTTCTAGAAGAAAACATACAGAAAAGGCTTCATGGCATTGGATTTAATAATAATTTCTTGGTTATAACATCAAAAGCACAGGCAACAAAAGCAAAAATGGACATATGGGACCACATCAAACTTAAAAACATTTCTGCAACAAAGGACACAATCAACAGGGTGAAAAAGCAACCTATGGAATGGAAAAAAATGTTTTCAAACCACATACATGATAAGGGCTAATATCCAGATTATATAAAGAACTCTTACAACTAACCAGTCAAAAAAATAAACCCCCAAATAACTGATTAAAAAGTGGGCAAAGAACTTGAACAGACATTTCTCCAAAGAAAGTACACAAATGGCCAACAAAGATGATCAACATCACTAATCACCACAGAAATGCAAATCAAAACTGTACTGCAAAATCAACTCACGCCCATTAAGATGGTTACCATCAAAAGAAGAAAAATAACAAGTATTGGAGAGGATGTTTAAATATTAGAACACTTGTGCACTGTTGGTGGGATTGTAAAATGGTGCAATTGCTATGGAAAACACTATGGAGATTCCTTAAAAATTTAAAAAGTAACTACTATAGGATCCAGCATTCCCACTTCTAGGTATATACCCAAAAGAACTAAAATCAGGGTCTCATAGCATCCATGTTTGTAACATCATTATTCACAACTGCCAAGAGATAGAAGCTATCCAAGTGTCCAACAATAAATGCATAAATAAATAATATGTAGCATATTCATGCAATGGGATATTATCAGTCTCAGGAGGGAAATCATGTCACATATTAATAACATGGATGAACAGTGAGGACAGTATGTTAAATGAAATAAGCCAATCACAGTAAGACAAGTACTGTACAATTCCAAATACATGAAGTATCTACAGCAGTCAAATTTTCACAGAAACAGAAAGACTGGTGGTTACCAGGGGCTGGGAGGAACAGGAAAAGGGGAGTTGTTTAATGGGTACAGAGTTTCAGATTTGCAAGATGAAAAAGTTCTGGAGATCTGTTTCACAACAATATGAATATACTTAATATTACTGCACTGTGCACTTAAAAATGGTTGAGATGGTAAATTTCATGAAATATGCTTTTACTACAAAAAAATTTTCCCAATTAAAGAAAAAAATTCAAGGGATAAGTTAGTACCAGGTAGAGGAAAGAAAGGAAAGAATCAGAGAACTTTGAGATAAACAAGTGAAATTACTCAGCCTAAACAAACGAGAAAAAGAAGACTGAATTTTTTTAAAAAAGGACAGATTATAACAAAAGATCTAACAATTGTGTCTTCGGAGTCCCAGAAAGAAAGGAGAAAGAAAGCAGGGCTAAAAAGATTCATAAAGAAATAATGAGTGAAAATTCTCAAATTTGGAAAAAAAAAATCACCTACAGATTTAAGCAGCTGTGAGAATACCAAACAGAATAAGCCCAAAGCTACCCACACCAACTCACATCATCATTAAACTTTGAAAAGTAAAGACAGAGAAAAAATCTGGAAGCAGCCTGAGAGAAATAATGCATGAGCTACAGAGGAAAGAATGAGATAGTGGGCGTCTCATCATGGAGGCCACAAAAAAGATAATATAACAATTTTCCATAGATAAAAAGGAAAAAAAAAATATCAACCCAGAATTCTATATCATGCAAAAATATCCCTTAGGAAAGAATGGGAAATGAAAACATTCTCATAAAAAAGAAAACAAAGGAAATTTGTTGCTGGTAGACCTACTCTGAAATGCTAAAGGAGGTTCTCTTTGAGGAAAACAAAAGTAAATGATAAAAAGAAAGAATCTCGAACCATCAGGAAGGAAAGAAGAACAATGGAAAGATTAAAAATGTAAGTAAAAACAATACACTTTTCCCTCTGGTTTCCCAAATTATGTTTGAAAATTGAAGCAAAAATTATAACAGTGTCGGATGTGGCTCTAATGTATGTAGAGGAACTATCTGAGATAAATATAAATAGGACAGAGTAAAGGGAGGCAAATTTCACTTGAACTTGTAAATACCAACACCAATAGATTATGATAAATTATATACACAGAATGCAATACCTAGGGCAATCACTAAAAATGCTGTACAAAGACATACACTCAAAAACACTATAGATAAATCAAAATGGAACTTGAAAAATTCTAGAAAGTAACATACAGGAAGGCAGGGAAGAAAAGACAGAGAAAGAAAATAAAATAAAATAAAATAAAATAAGCAAGCTTAAGGCCTAATATATCAATGATTACAAGTAAACCATCTAGATACATCAATTAAAAGATAGATTGATAGAGTGAATTTAAAAATTGACTGAACTCTATAATTGCCACCAGAAACTCATGTTAAATATAACAATATAGGAAGCAAAAAACAGGAAAAAACTGTATGTGATCGTTAATTTTATGTGTCAACTTGACTGGACTAAGGGACTTGGTAAACCATGATTTCTCGGTGTGTCTCTGAGGGCGTTTCTGGAAGAGATTAGCATTTTAACTGGTAGATTGATTTTAAAACATGCCCTCACAACAGCAGGTGGGCCTCGTTTAATACACTAAGAGCCCAAATGTAACAGAACAAAAAGGCGAGTAAGGAGAACATTACTCTCTATTTGAGCTGGAACATCCATCTTCTCTTGCCCTTGGACAACAGACATCAGTGCTCCTGGTACTCAAGCTTTAGGGCTTCAAAGACTTACACCACTGGATGCCTAGTTCTCAAGCCTTAGGACTGAGACTGAGATTTATACCATTGGCTACCCAGGTACTCAGGCATTCAGACTTGAACTACATTACACTACTGTTCCCTAGCCTGCAGATCGCAGACTGTGGGGACTTCTTTGCCTCCACAATTTTGAGAATCAATTCTTATAATAAATCTCCTTGTGCGTCGTGTGTGTGTGTATTTATGTTCATATATATATATATATATCCTATTGATTATGTTTCTCTGAAGAAACTTAACTAATACAATATACCATAAAAAACATTTACTAAAAGAAAACAACAGTGGCTACATTAATAGCAAATAAAGTGACTTCAAAATACACAAAATTACCAAGGACAGAGAAGGAAATTAAATAATGATAAAAGGGTCAATCCACCAAGAAAACATAAAGATCCTAAAATGTATGTGCCCCTACCGGGAGAGCTGCACAATATGTGAAGCAAAAACTGACAGACCTGGTGGGAGTAATAGTCAAATACACAATTATTAATATAATCAGAGATTTCAACACCTTCTTTCAAAAAATGATAGAACATCTGGACAAAAAATCATCAAAGATATAGAAAAAGTCAATAAAACCATCAACCAACAGGATCTACTTGACATATGTAAAACATTCCAGCCAAAGCAAAATAAACTTCCTTTCCAAGTGCTCATGTAAAATATACCAAGACAGAACATATCATGAGCCATAAAACATACCTCAGCAAATTTAAAAGAAATGAAATCCTACAGAATGTGTCCTCTGACCACAATAGAACCAAACTAGAAATTAACAAAGATTAACAAAAAAATGTTCAAACACCTGTAAACAGAACAACATTTCTAAATAAACCATGCCTCAAAGAAGTCTTAAGGGAAATTAGAAAATACGCTGAAGTAAATGAAAAAGGAAATACAACCTAGCAAGCTTTGTGGGACTCCTAAAGAAGTGCCGAGAAGGAAGTTCATAGCAGTAAATGTTTACAGTGGAAAAGAGGAAAAGTCTCAAATCAATAATCTAGGCTATCACCTCAAGAACCCACAAAAAGAAGAGCAAAATAAACCCAAATCAGCCGAAGGAAGGAAATAATTAAGATAGGAGAATAAAGAAATGAAGTTGAAAACAGGAAAACAGTAGAGAAGAAACAATGAAACAAAAAATTGGCTCTTTGAAAAGATCAATAAAACTGACAAACCTCCAGCAAGAGGGACAAAGGAAAAAAAAAAGACACTAATTATCAGGGATGAAGTACGGAATAATGACTATAATGACATCACGAAGATAATAAAAAATGCTATGAACACTTCCACACAAACTTGACAATTTAGATAAAGTGGGCCATTTCCTCAAAAACAAAAATTAGCAGAACATATCAAATATGAAAAAAAAAAGAATTTAAACAGCCCAATAACTATGAAGGCAACTGAATTCCTAATTTAAACCCCCCCCAAAAAAAGAAGTTTCCAGGCCTAGATTAGTTTCACTAGAGAATTCTACACACCTTTACAGAAAAATTGACAATTGTGCAAAATCTCTTCTAGAAAACAGGAATGAACACTTCTAATTCATTTTAAGAAGCAAATATGATAATAAAACATTACCAAAAAAGATAATTACAGACCAATATTTCTCATAAATATAGATGGAAAAGTCCTTAACAAAATACTAGCAAATAAAATTTGGCAATATATAAAATGTATTATGTACTGTGAACAAATGGGATTTTTTCCATGGATAGAAAGTGTTTCAGTAGTTAGAAATCAAGCAATATAATCTACCATATTAATAGTCTAAAGAAGAAAAACCTAGTAATCATATCAATTGACACAGAGAAAGCATTTGGCAAATTCAGCATCCATTCATAATAAAAACGCTAGGAAAGCTACAAATAGAATTGCTTGAATTTAATTACAAATATATATATATACAAATATCCTACAGCTAATGTTATACTTACTGTCAAAAAACTGAATGCTTTTTTTCCCCCAAAGATCACAAACAAGGCAAAGATATTCACTCATACCATTCTTATTCCATGCAGTACTAGAAGTTCTATCTAGTGCAATAAGGTAAGAAAAGGAAATAAAAAGCATAAATATCAGATAGGAAGAAATAAATCTACCCTTATTTGCAGATTACATGATTATTTATGTAGACAATTTCAAAGAATCTATAAATAAGTTCCTAGAACTAATAACCCCATTTAGTAAGGTTGCAAGATACCAAAAAAGTTATACTGTATATACTATTAATTAAAATATGCATATGAAACCCAAATTAGAAATATAACACTATTTCATTTGCCCCCTCAAAAATGAAAGTTATAGAATTGTTTTAAATGTACAAGACTTGTATATTGAAAACTACAAAGTGATAATTTAAAAAAATAAGGAAGATCTAAATAAATGAGAGACATACCCTCTTTGTGAAGACAAAGACTGAACATAGTACAATTTTTAAAAACTCCCCAAGTCAATATTCAGGGTTAACACAATTCCTATCAAAATACTACAAAGATTTTCTGTAAACACAGACAAAATTATTCTAATATTTATATAGAAAAACAAAGGTACTATTTTAGCTTAAGCAATTTTGAAAAAGAAGAATGAAGTTGGAGGAATCATTAGAATTGATGTCAAGACTATTATATAGCTACAGTAATCAAGAATATCTGATACTGGAGGAGGAATAGACATTGGATCAATTGAAGCGAGTAGAGAACCCAAAAATAGGCACACCTAAGGTCAGTCAAGTGATTTTTGACAAAGGTGCAAGAGTAATCTAATGGAGAAAGGACAGTCTTTTCAATAAATGGCGCTAAAACAATTGGACATAAAGGAGGAAAGAGGAAGAAGGAGAAGGAGTAGTAGGTAGGAAAAAGGAAGAGAGGGGAGGAAGAGAAGGGAAGAAGAGGAGGAAAGGAGGGATAGGAAGAAGGAGAAAAGAAGAGGGAGAACAAAGAGAAGAGGAGGGGGAGAAAGAGGAGGGGGAGGAGGAGGGGAAAGAAGAACCTTGACCTAAATTTCGCAAGGTATATAAAACTTATCTCAAAATGGATCATCTACTTAAATGTAAAATACAAAACTTTTAGGAAAACAAGAAAGAAAAAATTGTCACGATCAAGGGATAAGCAAAGAGTTCTTAGACTTGACAACAAAGGCAAGACATATAAAGGAAAAACTCCATACATTGGACTGCATCAAAATTAAAAACTTTTCCTTTGGGAAAGACTCTGTTAAGGGGATGAATAGGCAAGCTACAGACTGGGAGAAAATATTTGCAAAACCACATATTCAATAAAGAATTAGTGTCTAGAATATATTAAGAACTTTGAAAACTTCAACAGTAAAAATTTAAAAATCCAATTAGAAAATGGGAAAAAGACATTTAATGGCCAAGAGACATTTAGCAAAAGAAGATATTCAAATGACAAATAAGCAAATGAAAAGATGTTCAACATCATTAGCCATTAAGAAAATGCAAGTTTAAACCCCAATGAGATTATCACTACACACTAATAAACTGGTAAAATAAAAAACAATAACACCACCGAATGCTGATGAAGATATTGAGAAACTGGATCATTCATATACTGTACCGAAGAAACGTGAGCCACTCTGGAAGACAGTTTGGTGGCTTCTTAAAAATTAACCATGCAGAGGAGGAGGTAGAGCAAGATGGCCAAATGGAAACCTACAGCGATAGTACCTCAGCACAAACACCAAATTCACTAACTTTCCATGCAAGGAAGAACCTTCGGAAGAACCAAAAGTCAGGTGAGCCATCACAGTACCCGGCTTTAGTATTAAGGAAAGAGGCATGGAAGAGGGCAGAAAAGACCTATGGCATCACTACCCCCAATCCCACAGCAGTCCTGTGCCAGCACGCCCAGTGTAGAGAGAATCTGTGCACCAGGAGAGGGAAAATGAAATGACTGTGGGACTTTGCATTGGAACTCAGGCCCAACCTGTCACAGGAGAACTTAGCACAAGGTGGGAACTCTGTCAGTGCCCATGGAGGGAAAATTTAGACCAGCCTGGTTAGAGGGAAATCCTCCACCCTGAAACCCAAGTTCTGGCTAGTCCTGCAAATGCTGACAAAGAGAGGCCTGGGGCCTGGAATAAATTCGTGAGGCAGTCAGGCCACAAAGGCTGAAGACCTCCCACAATTCCTACAGCTGTGCTGGCTCATAGCCAGTGGTCTTGGGATGCACAAGACCCAGTGAGATAAGTGGGGTGGCAGCCAAGCCAGTGCCTATGTCATCCCTCCCCCAATTCCAGGCAGTACAGCCCAGGGGGAATCTTCTTTGCTTAGGGAAAGGAAAGGGAAAAGATTAGCAGACTTTGTTTTGCAACTTGGATACCAGCTCAGCCATAGTAAAATGAAGTACCAAGCAGACTCCTAAGGCCCCTGAATACTAGACAGCATTTCTAGACTCACCCTGGGCCAGAAGGAAACATGCTACCCTGAAGGAAAGGACCCAGTCCTGACACGATTTACCAACTGTTGACTAAAGAGCTCTTGGGCTTTGAATAAATAGAGGTAGCTAGGCAATAGTCACCGAGAGCTTTGAGTGAGACTGGGCTGGCATCAGGTGTGACCTGGCACAGTCCTACCTACAGTGGCCAAGTGGGAGCACCAACATCATTCCTACCCCAACTCCAGCAGCCCAGTACACAGAGTGAGGGAAGAGAGTGAGAGACTTTGCCTGGTAATCCAGGGAATTCTCTCACATCTTACCACAGTCCACCAAAGCAGTACCACCAAGAACCTGTAAGAATCACAGCATTACTGGGCTTAAAGTACAACTAGTACTAAAACAGGTGAAACAGCAGTGACCAAAGATTTAGATCACAACACTCAATTCCCTTAGAATGTCTGGAAAGACTTCTTAAGAAGGACAGGTTCAAACAAGTCTAGACTGTGAAGATTAAAATAAATTCCTAACTCCTCAATGCCTAGACAGCAATAAACATCCACATGAACCACGAACATATGGGAAAACATGACTTCATCAATTGAACTAAATAAAATACCAGTGACCAATCCAGGAGTGATGGAAATATGTGACCTTTCAGACAAAGAATTCAAAATAGCTGTCCTGAAAAAGCTCAATGAACGTCAAGACAACACAGAGAAAAAAATCAGAAGCCTAGCAAAGAAATTTAACAAAAAGACTGAAATAATTTTTACAAATCAGGCAGAAATTCTAGAACTGAAAAACGCAATTGACAAACTGAGAAATGTATCAGAGTCTTTCAACAACAGAACTAACCACACAGAAGAAAGAATTAGTAAGCTTGAAGACAGGATATTTGAAAATACACAGAAGAGAAAAAAGAATTTAAAAAAATGAAGCACACCTACAAAATCTAGAAAATAGCTTCAAAAGGGCAAATCTGAGAGTTATTGGCATTAAAGAGAAGATGGAAGGAGTAGCAAGTTTATTCAAAGAAATAAGAACACAGGAATTTCCAAACCTAGAGAAAGACATCAATATTCAGGTAAAAGAAGGTCATAGAACACCAAGCAGATTTAACCCAAACAAGACTAGCTCAAGGCATTTAATAATCAAGCTCACAAAGGTCATTGATAAAGAAAAGTTCCTAAGGGAAGCAAGAAAAAAGAAAAAAATAACATATAAAAGAGCTCTAATACATTGGGCAGCAGACTTCTCAGTGGAAACCTTACAGGCCAGGAGTGAGTGAGATGATATATTCAAACTGCTGAAAGAGAAAACCTTAACCCTAGTACTATATTCTACAAAAATATCCTTCAAACATGAAGGAGAAATAAAGACTTTCTCAGACAAAGAAAAGTTGAGGGATTTCATCGACACCAGACCTGTCCTATAAGAAATGCTAAAAGGAGTCTTCAGTGTAAAAGAAAAGGACATTAATGAACAATCAATATGTGAAAGCATACAACTCACTGGTAACAGTAAGTACACAAATACAGAATACTCTATTGCTGTAACTGCAGTGAGCAAACCACTTATATCTTGAATAGGAAGACTAAAGATAAATCTATCAAAAATAATTACAAACTTTTGCAAGATAGCTAGTATAAAAAAATGCAGATGGAAACAATAAAAAGTTAAAAAGTAGGAGAGGAGTGAGTTAAATTGCACAGTTTCTGTTAGATTTTTCTTTGCTTATTTGTTTGGAAGCAGAGTTGTTATATCTTTAAAATAATTAGCTATAAAATGATTTTGCATGCCTCATAGTAACCTCAAATCTAAAAACCTACAACAGATACACAAAAAATAAAAAGCAAGAAATTAAAACAGGAAGGAAGGGAGAGAAGGGAAGGGGAGGGGAAAAGATGGGAGGACCACAAAACAACCAGAAATCAAATAACAACATGGCCATAGTAAGTCCTTACCTATCAACAATAACACTGACTATGAATAGATTAAACTCTTAAATCAAAAGACACAGAGCGGCTAAATGGATTAAACAAAACAAAATAAGAACCAATTAATTACATGTTGTCTACAAGAAATACAATTCACCTATAAAGACACACACAGACTGAAAATAAAAGCATGGAAAAAGATAGTCCATGCAATGGAAACCAAAAAAGAGCAGGAGTAGTTATACTTCTATCAGATAAAATAGATTTCAAGAAAAAACTGTAAAATGAGACAAAGAAGGTAATTATATAATGATACAGGGGTCAATTTGACCCCTATATCATTATACTAATTCTAAACATATATGCACCTAACACTGTAGCACCCAGATATACACAGCAAATATTATCAGAGCTAAAGAGAAAGATAGACCCCAATAAAATAATCGTTGGGAACCTCGATGCTCTACTACTCACCGTTGAACGGACCATCCAGACAGACAATCACCAAAGAAACATTGTACTTAATCTGCACTACTGATCAAAGGGACCCAATAGATATTTGCAGAATGTTTCATCCAACAGCTGCAGAATACACATTCTTCTCCTTAGCTTATGGATCATTCTGAAGGACAGACCATATTTTAGGCCACAAAAATGTTTTAAAAAATTCAAAGAAATTGAAACTGTATCAAGCATTTTTTCTGACCACAAGAGACTAAAACTAGGAGTTCATAACAAGAGGAACACTGGAAAATATACAAACACATAAAAATTAAACAATATGCTCCTGAATGACCAGTGGGTAAATGAAGAGATTAAGAAGGAAATTTAAAAATTTCTCAAAACAAATAAAAATGAAAACACAACATATCAAAACCTATAGGATACAATAAAAGCAGTAATAAGAGGATAGTTTATATCAATAAGTACCTACATCAAAAAAGTAGAAAAGCTTCAAATAAACAACCTAACAATATATTTAAAAGAACCAGAAAAACAAGAGCAAACCAAACCTAAAATTAGTATAATAAAAGATATAATAAAGATCAGACCAGAAACAAGTGAAATTAAAACAACAAAAAATAAAAAAGATCAACAAAACAGAAAGTTGGTTTTTTTAAAAGCTAAAGAAAATTGACAGTCCTTTAGCCAGAATAACTAGGGAAAAGAGAGACAAGACCCAAATAAATGAAATCAGAGATGAAAAAGGAGACATTACAACTGACACTGCAGAAATCCAAAGGATCATTAGAGACTACTATGAGCAACTGTATGTCAACAAATTGGAAAACCTAGAAGAAATGTATAAATTCCTAGACACATATGACTTATCAAGACAGAACCAGAAAGAAATCTAAAACCTGAACAAAATAATATCAATGTAGAGGCAGTAATACAAAGTCTCCCATCAAAAAAAAAAAAAAAAACAACAAACCCAGTATCCAATAGCTTAACTGATGAATTCCTCCAAGCATTCCCATTCTACTTAAACTATTCTAAAAAACAGAGGAGGAAAGATATTCCCAAACTCATTATGTATATTGTTCTGATACCAAAACCAGAAAAAGACACAACCAAAAAATTAAACTGCAGGCCAATATTGCAGATGAACATAGATGCAAAATTCTCAACAAAATACTAGCAAACTGAATTCAACAACACATTAAAAAGATAACTAATCATGATCAAGTGGGATTTATCCCAGGGATGCAAAAATGGTTGAACATATGCAAATCAATCAATGTGTTACATCATATTAGCAGAATGAAGAACAAAAGTCATATGATCATTTCAACTGATGTTGAAAAAGCATTCAATAAAATTCAATATCCCTTCACAATAAAACTCTCAAAAAACTAGGTATAGAAGGAACTTACCTCAACACGATAAAAGCCATATATGACAAACTGAAAGCTAATATCATACAGAATGGCAAAAACTGAAAGTGTTTCCTCTAATATCCAGAACAAGACAAGTATGCCCACTTTCACCACTGTTATTCAACATAGTACTGGTAGTGCTAGCTAAAGCAATTAGACAAGATAAAGAAATAAAGGAAATCCAAATTGGAAAGGAATAATTCAAATTCTCTTTGTTTGCAGACAATATGATCTTATTTCTAGAGAAACCTAAAGACTCCACAGAAACAACTATTAGAACTGATAAAAAAAAATCTTTTTCAGTAAAGCTGCAGGATACAAAATCAACATCCAAAAATAAGTAGCATTTCTACATGTCAATAGTAAACAATCTGAAAAAGAAACCAAGAATGTAATCCCATTTACAATAGCTACAAATAAAATACCTAGGAATAACCTGAACCAAAGAAGTGAAAGATCTCTGTAATGAAAACTACAAAACATTGATGAAAGAAATCAAAGAGGACACAAGAAAATGGAAAAGATATTCCATGCTCACGGATTGGAAGAATCAATATTGTTACTAATAAAATGTCCATACTACCCAAAGCAACCTAGCAGTCAATGTAATCTCCATCAAAATATCAATGATATTCTTTACAGAAATAGAAAAAAAATTCAAAAATTTTTATGGAACCACAAAAGACCCAGAATAGCCAAAGTCATCTTAAGCAAAAATAACAAAACTGGAAGAATCACATTAGCTGACTTCAAATTATATTACAGGGTTGTAGTAACCAAAACAGCATGGTATTGGCATAAAACCAGACACATAGAACAATGGAACAGAATAGAGAACTCAGAAATAAATCCACACATCTATAATGAACTTATCTTCAACAAAGTTGCCAAAAACATATACAGTGGGGAAGGGACAGTCTCTTCAATAAATGGTGCTAGGAAAACTGGATATCCGTATGCAGAAGAATGAAATTAGACCTTTACCTCTTGCCATATACTAAAATCAGGTAAAAATGGATTAAGGACTTAAATTTAAGACCTGAAACTATGAAGCTACTAAAAGAAAACATTGGGGAAACACTTCAGGACAATGGTCTGAGGAAGGACTTCCTGAGTAATACCCTCAAAGCCCAGGCAACCAAAACAAACTTGGACAAATGGGAACACATCAAGCTAAAAAGTTTCTGCACCACAAAGGAAACAATCAACAAAGTGAAGAAAATATTTGTAAACTACCCATCTGACAAGGGATCAATAATTAGAACATACGAAGAGCTACAACAACGCAAAAGGAAAAAATCAAATAATCTGATTTAAAAATGAGCAAAGGATCTGAACAGACATTTCTCAAAAGACATACAAATGAACAACAAGTATATAAAAAAATGCTCATCATTAGTTATCAGAGAAAAACAAATCAAAACTACAGTGAGATAGCATCTAGCCCCAGTTAAAATGACTTATCAAAAAGACTGGCAAAGCTGG
>VBSM01002153.1:30806248-30967875 GCA_008086735.1 Cheirogaleus medius | reverse complement strand
AAAAAAAAAAAATGCAAATAATGAATGCTGGCAAGGATGTGAAGAAAAGGTAATCCTTGTAAACTGTTGGTGAGATGTAAATTAGTACAACCACTATGGAGAACAGTATGGAGGTTCCTTCAAAAACTAAAAATAAAACTATACCATATTACCTAGCAATCCCACTGCTAGTTGTATGAGATTTGTCCAGAAAGTATCCAGCCATTGTTAATATAATGGGAATGGTACTGAAGTAACCTGGTAGCCAAGGAGAGTGGACTGGAATGCACATGTATGAACAAAGACGACTTCACTATACTAGTCAGTGGGGCGCTAAATGCCGTTAAATGAGTACGTGTACCATGTCGGCCATTGCATTCAAAATGACTGAGCAAATAGAGCAACAAATCTGCATCAAATTCTGTGTTAAGCCTGAACATTCCTCCACAGAAACTTTGTATGATTCAGAAGGCTTTTGAGAATGATGCAATCAGTGCAGTGAAAATAAAAGCATAACACAAATGCTTCAAAGATGGTCAAGAATCTACTGAAAGTTATCCATGATCTGGGAAGCCTGCCGCAAGCAAAACACTTGAGAACATGTACAGGTTAGGTTAAGCGACACTGGGAGAACTGTGTGAGGTCCCAAAGTGCCTACTTTGAAGTGGACTGAAGTGTCATTGTCCTATGGAAAATGTTTCTTGTATCTTTTATCTTCTCCAGTAAGTGTCTCTATTTTTCATATTATATGGCAAGACACTTTCCCACCAGACCTCCTATATCCAAAAGAGGGGAAATTCAGTATTATCAAAAAGATATCTGCACACCCATGTTTATTGCAGCACTATTCACAATAGCCAAGATTTGGAATCAACCTAAGTGTCCCGTGGTGGCTCAGGCTTGTGACCTTGGCATTAGGGGAGGCCGAAGCAGGAGGATTGCTTGAGCTCAGGAGTTTGAGACCAACCTGAGCAAGAGTGAACCCTGTCTCTACTAAAAATAGAAAAATTAGTCAGGTATCACGGTGCGTACCTGTAGCCCCAGCCACTCGGAAGGCTGAGGCAGGAGGATCACTTGAGCCCAGGAGTTGGAGATTGCAGTAAGCTACAATACTGCCACTGCACTCTACACAGGGTGAGACTCTGCCTCAAAAAAAGGAAAAAAAAAAAAAAAAAAAAAAAAGGAACCTGAACCCTCCTTATTACTCCCACCTTCATTAAAAAAAAAAAATCAACCTAAGTGTCCATCAATGAATGAATGGTGGTAAATATATGCAATGGAATATTATCTAGCTATAAAAATTAATGGAATTCTGCCATTTGCAACAACATGGACAGAACTGGAGAACATTATGTTAATGAAATGAGCTAAGTGCAAAAAGACAAATCTCGTATGTTCTCACTCATATCTGGGAGTTAAATATTAAAAGCAATTGATCTCATGGAGACAGTAAGTAGAATGATGGTTACCAGAGGCTGGGGAGGGGACATAAAGCGGGGATGGTTAATGGTTGCAAAAATATACACAGAATGAACAATATATGATAGTATAACAAAGTGACTATAATCAACAATAAGTTAGGATATACATTAAACTAAAAGAATGGAATGAAAATGTTCCTAACACAAAGAAATAATAAATACCAAGGGTGACAGATACCCGAATTACTCTGATTTGATTAATTCACATCGTATGCCCGTATCAAAACATCATACGTACCCTATAAATACATACAACTATTCTGTACCCATAATAATTAAAAATTTAAAAGAAATTAACCATGCAACTACCATACTACCCAGCAATTGTACTCTTGGCATTTATCCTAGAGAAAAGAAAACTTATGTTCACACCAAAAACTTTACATAAATGTTCACAGCCGTTGTGTGGAAACAACCCAGATGTCCATCAATGGAGGAATGATTAAATAAACTATGGTACATCCATACTATGGAATACTACTCATAAACAAAATAAAAAGTATACAACAACCTGTATGAATCTTCAGAGAATGATGCTAAGTGAAAAAAGACCCCAAAAAGTTGTATATTGTATGATTCCATTTATATAATATTCTTGAGACGACAAAATTATAAAAATGAAAAAAAATGACTGGTTATCAGGTGTTAATGACGGAGGTATGGGAGTAAGAGGAAAGTGGTATGGCTATGAAAGGCTAACAGGAGAGATTCTTTTGGTGATATAAATGTTCTATGATTTCACTGTATTAATGTCAATATCCTGGTTATGATATTTTACTATAGTTTTACAAGATGTTACCACTGGGGAAACTAGGTAAAGGGCATATGATATCTATCTCTGTTATTTCTTAAAACTGCATGCTATACTATTATTTTATACTATAATAACTATCATTACAAAATAAAAAGTTTTAAAAATATACTAAGTGATAATTCTCCCCATTTAACAAATGAGGAAACAATTTCATCGAGTTTCAGTAAATTGCCCAAGGTCATATACTACCAGCAAGTCATAAAAGTGGAATTCAAATTATGCCAGACTCCTGAAAAAGTCAGATTTACTCAATAGCATTTAGGGTATAACTAAGCATCTATTGAGTACTGGGATTATGGATATAAAAATGTAAAAGACAATGTTCATATGTTACTATAGAGGATACAGGTGAACAAGTAATTACACTAAGAGGAATTATGCACACACAAGGCCAAGTACTAGCACTGCTGACAGATAAAAAATGAGGATGCTCGGTTGGGTGGGTGAGGACAACCATTAACAAGCAGGGAAATAAGAGACTCAGATTGACCTTTTAACAAGATCACCCCAGCAGGGTCCTGGAGCACTGGAAGGCACCATGAATGCAGCAGGGGTACCAATTACAAGCCTCCTCTAATAAGCTAGAAGGGGGATGGTAAGAACAGAACTAAAACAGATGCTTTGGGAATGCAGATGACCAGCTGGATAGCTATGCCTTACTATGCCAGGAAATAAAAGAAGAAGGAAATGTGTAGTTAAGGAAACAGAAATTAACTGCATTGTAGAGATGCTGTCTTTGAATTATCTGTTGAACTTCAGGACAGGTATCTACCTAGTCAATAAATATAGGCCTCTGGAACTCAAAAGAAAGATATTATTAGACTAGTTATGGAGATTTAGGAATCAATCATTATAGTACATAGAAAAACATACGGAAATAGAAGATTGCTCAGGGAGAAAATGTAGAATGAGAAGGGAAATGGTAATAGGATGAACTTAATTCAAGAAAGCACTCGTTCAGAAGGAATGGGGGCTAGGTATCAACCTAATTCAAAAAAGAGACAACTCTTATAAGTAATTTAGACAGAAATTCTTAAAAAGTGTATTATTTGTGTGGTGGTGGCAAAAGAGCTGTTTGTTTTACTATTAATATATGCACTTTTTTTCTTTTTGAAAGAGATAGGGTCTTACTCTGTCACCCAGGCTGCAATACAGTGGTGCCATCATAGCTCACTGCAGCCTCAAACTCTTGGGCTCGAGCGATCATCCACCTCAGCTTCCCAAGTAGCTGGGACTACAGGCATGCACCACCACATACGACTAATTTTGTTTTTCGGTAGGGAAGGGGTCTCACTATATTGCCCAGATTGGTCTCAAACAATTCTCCTGCCTCAGCCTCCCCAAGTGCTCAGATTACAGATATGATCCACAGCATCTGCCCTTATTTTTAATTTTAGAAAGGGATCAATCTTGATGATCACAAGGGAAGAGAGTCCTCCTATGCCAATGTTTTTGGTTGTGCATTACTTAACATTCCTAATTTTTCTTTCTTACTACTGAAGACTGATTAAATCATTTTCCAAAATGATGAACTAGGAAATAGCTATTGAACATATTGCGCAATGTATTTTCTTACAATTGTGGGCAAGCTTCACAGAAGAAATTCCTTTCCAACAATTATTAAGTCTATATCAAATCAAAATGGTCAGTGTTTGAAAATGGAGAGAGGGATTTCTTTTTTCTCCTTTTTAAGATAGTGGAGGAAATTCTAAATTAAGAATCCTTTATAAGAATGGATTTTTGAAAGAATATGAAAAGAATGGTTTAAATTTGGTTTTTGAGCATCTCTGTCCCTGTGCTTATACTAAGACCTTTTCTCTCTCCAGATAAAATTCAACCTATTTTGATGAATTTTAAAGGAAAAAGTCTCCAATGTAAATTTAAAAAAATGAGTCAGTGTGAAATAACAAAAGAATAAAAAGTTCTGCTGAGAATCACAGAGATCTAGAGCACCATAAGCATGCCCAAAACACAACTGAGATTTCTGTTTCTCTTTTTCCCCTATCCTAATAAAACAAGGATATTCTCCAAATAGATATGGAGCCTTACATAATATAGCTTCATATTACACTCATGTCTTGGTATATGAATGCGTTCTCTCCTTGTTTGGTTGCTAAAGGAAAAGCAATATGGTAATTCAAATGAAGTAATTAGCTTAATGTTCCCCTTCTTTTTCTTTTTATGAAGATCATTTCTTGAAATGGTTTTCCCCTTTTAACATCAGTTTATTCACATGCTTTAACTCTGAGTTTCAGGTTCCCATGACAGAACATTCAAGATAAAAGGAAAAGGTTAAGGAGTCAGAGTACAGTTGTAAGTTAGCAAAATTCATAACAGCAAACGATGGATAGTAGACTTCTCAAAGGAAAGTAATGAAACTGAGGAAAAAATAAATCCCAAACCACGACAATAACCTTTCCCATTTCTGTACACAAGGAGATAATATTTTAGTTATAATAGCTTTAATAGTTAACAAGGCAAATGGATTTAAAATGGAGAACAGATCTTTTAAATAAAAATCCTGCAAATTCATTATGGGTAAAGAAGAAGTAATTTTGCTGTCATGTAAACATAACAGAAACAAATCCATACAGAAAAAAAAAATGAGCCTGAAGTGTTCTAACTTCTTTTTAAAGTAGATGAATGGAGGAGGGATTTTCAATATGCTTACGCATATAATCATAAGGAATATGAAGATAGTCATCACAATTTTCCATCTTGCCACATGATGATTCCATTCTCTAGATCTTCAGTTTAACTGTACACAGTCAGTAATGTCAATGTCTTCAAAAATCAAATTAGGGAAGAAAATTTCAACAAGGAAGCATTTTAGGATCCTCCTGGAAACCTCATTACAAACCTTGTAAATTCCCAACAGACTAAGTGACACATATGAATCCAGAACCAAAAATATGTCAAACAGTCCCAGGTAAGTGAGGCCATAGTAGGAAGTACATACTTTTTTCCTAAAATTCTAGTAGTGGTATGTTAAAATATAGAACTGTTTAACATCAAAATTTCAGGCACAACCAAATTCCTCATTCCCTAAGAAATAATCCCCCCAACAGATAGTAAAAAAATGGTTAGACATCATATATGGTTAGACAACATGATGGGGATTCTTTCTACACCCAAATAATATTAATATTACAAAGCTCTTATTCTATACATGAATGAGCATAGTAGTTAACTGAAAGAAAAATAAAATCTCTGATTAAGCAAACTACAGGTAATGAGAAGTGACTATCAATTTGTTTCAGAACAAAAAATGCATCAAGTTTCATAACAATATTCCTGTTGAAAATTCTCTATTCAATCTAAAGCAGCACATCCTGCCTTTCCTGTTACTGCATTATTTTTCCTCTTTAAACTCTAAATAATGCCTTCGGAACAGAGCCTGAAGATTCCTTCCTCTTGGTCAGCAGCAATGTGGCAATGTCAGATTCCAAGCACAGAGCCTGTGTTCCATTCCAAGAATCATTATGCCAGAGGAAACACATTCACAAATAAAACTTCTCGACTCCATTCACTTCCCTGAATGCCAGAGAAGACCATCAAAATGAGAAGACTGGAGGGAAGTGGCAGGTTTCCCTTGGGAAAATAAAACATGTTGACTTACCTTCTCTGCATACTTGAACTTAACATAGAACCAGCTTGATTTGATCATTTTCCACCTCCTGCCCTCAGAGGAAAAGAGGGTGGGAAAAAACGAAAAAGAGGAAAAACAAAAAAATCCCACAATATAGTGCTGGAGAAAAAGCAGTGTGTCAGCAAAGGCTTCTTTCAGATGCTGAGTTTTCCAAAGGATAACATGTCTTCAAAGAGAGGAGGGACAAAGGGAATAAAAAAAAAAAAAAAGGAAAATGTACTGTTTCAAACCTGGCCTCCTTCCTCTTTAAGCTCCTGGACACCTTCCTTTAGAGCCTAAAACACTGTGTGTGATCTTCCTCTGGAAACTGCACTCCAGGACTGCCTTGCCAAGCTGCTGCCGCTCCCTCCCTCTTACTCCCTCTGTGTTTCTCTCTTGGCTGGCTGACAAGAGAATTCCTCAAATGGACTTCAGCTGCCTTCATCACAAATGGCACATGTCAGTAATAGCAAGAGGCAAGCCCTGGCCCTGGTACTCTCCCAGAAGGACAGCCTTCTCCTCCCACTCCTTCTCCCACAGAATGAATAATAAATTCCAGCACTCCCCTCAGGACACAGATTAACACCTGGCCAAACATTATTCTGACAAGAGCCTATGTGGAGGGAAAGGACTGTGCCATGGCTTTAACCCCATGATCTCCAAAACAAGATCAGGAAGTGACCTTTCTCCACTCCTACAGAAGATTACAACACTAAAAAACAGTCCAGTCTCTTTAGCAAAAAGTGAATAGGAATCCATCTTAAATTCTCCAGCTGAAACAACATCTTCCAACCTCTTGTAGCCACAGAAAGAGAAACTGGGACAGTTTTCTCGTTATGCCCTTTTACTTGTTCTTGTTGCCAAAACAGCTCCTAGTATTCAGTCACAGGAACTAATAGCTTGGAAAAATGATTGACAGTTTATAAATACATTTTTTCAGAAATGTAAAGAGTATTTTTATTTTTGTTACAGTACTACTACTAATTCATTAAACTTCTCAAGATTTCAAGAAAAATTGTGAAATAGCATCAGCACCCACTTTATAGGATGCAAGAAATAAGGGGAAAGGGGTGAAATCCAGGAGCATGGCTTCAGCATATGTGAATGTGAGGCACCTGAGCACTACTACACTAAGGGTAATATCCTAGAGATATCCAAGGACATGAGAAACAGTGATTCTCAAAATATTTAATAAGATGATGGCACATCTCTCCTCCCTGTTTCCCACATCTCTATTGCCAAGTAAAATACTCATCAAACACAAAATAATTAAGATCCATCATCCATAGGATGCTGTAAACTATCCCCACGTGTAAAAAGAGAGTGTGTAAAGCAGATGAGTTTGAATGTATGATGTTATCAGCCTCCATCTTCCAAAGCGGCGTGTAAAATTGTGAAATAGTGTGAAATATTTTACTCTGTGCCCACTCTTATTCCCAAAGCTGAATGGAGCATTAAAGCTAACAGGCAGCCTTTATTGCAATCAGAAGGGTCAAAGTACACATGCGGGCTTATGTCCCTTTCTCCCTGCAAAGGTCCAGGGGCATGTATGGCCCACTGTTTCATTTCCCTGCCTCTAAGTCACATAAGCACCAAAAATGTGGACCTATAAACCTTTTGTCTGAGGCACATCACGCACTCTCCTCAGCCACGGTGTTTGAAGGCATAACATTTGCTAAGACCTAAAAGTGTCATTCATTAAATGTCTTTATGGAAAAGGAATATGCTTCCATTTTTGAAGTTGCTATTCATACCATCAGGCTGAGTAGCAGCTTTGTTTTAGCACTTGAGATTTCAGAAGTAGCAATCACTGATGGGCCTTCCTGAAAAACCCTATCCCTACATCAAGTCAGTCACAATAATTACAAACATCCCTGTAATAATTCTGAAGTATTTCCCTCTACACCCAACCTAATAGTCTAATATTATTTCAGCAGAGCAGCTACATACGTGCACAGTAAAACTTCATGTTGAGATTGACAGCAAGGGTATCAAACGCATTTCCTAAGACCCGTGTACAATAAAGGATTTCAGTGGATTCTAATTCGAAGTACTAACTGACTGAGGATACAGATCACAAAGGAGGTAAAAATAAAGAAAGAAAAGGAAGGAAGGAAGGAAGGAAGGAAGGAAGGAAGGAAGGGAGGGAGGGGGAGGGAAGAAATATATGGAATTCATGCCAAAAAAAGACCTCCCTCTAATTTCTCTGAGAACAATGTCTCTATTTTTACTGGCCCCTCAATTCCCTGAAATCTTTCCCGCAGCCAGGTGTGGCCCCTCAATTCCCTGAAATCTTTCCCGCAGCCAGGTGTTCTTGTTCAAAATACCCACATTTTTCCATCATATTGCCTCATCCTTTAGATTGGAACTTAGCTATCGCTTCCTCCAAGAAATCTTCCTTATCCTCATCAGCAAGTCTGGGTTAGGTGCATCTACAACATACTGATCTTCTCCTTTTTTTAGCATGTACAATACACTGTTATTGCTACCTATTTACTTTTCTGCATCTCCCTCTGAAATGGAGACCTCTTTTTTTTTTTTGAGACAGAGTCTCACTTTGTGGCCCAGGCTAGAGTGAGTGCCGTGGCGTCAGCCTAGCTCACAGCAACCTCAATCTCCTGGACTCAAGCGATCCTACTGCCTCAGCCTCCCAAGTAGCTGGGACTACAGGCATGCGCCACCATGCCCGGCTAATTTTTTCTGTATATATATTTTAGTTGGTCAATTAATTTCTTTCTTTTTAGTAGAGACGGGGTCTCACTCAGGCTGGTTTCGAACTCCTGACCTTGAGCGATCCGCCCGCCTTGGCCTCCCAGAGTGCTAGGATTACAGGCGTGAGCCACCACGCCAGGCCTTGGAGGCCTCTTGATAGCAAGTCTCCAATCTGCTTCAATCATGGTTACAGCCTGCAGTTTGGCTTGGTGCCTAGACACGGCTGAGGCTTATTTAGTATTTGCTGGATGGCTCAATGGATGAGGAAGGAAAAGTTAGGTCACATAGCATGAATGGAAATGAGATAATGCATGTGATGTCCTTAGCACATATTGTCTAATACAACTAAGTTCTCAATAAATGTTTACTATCATTGTAGCCTTGAGGAGAGTGAGGAAAGTTTGGAACTACAAACAAAAGGACAGAAAAAGCAAATTAGTAAATGCACTAATGGACAACACTGAAAAAGCTATCAGATGTTGAAGCCCATTGATCTATAATAACAGCAGTCCAGACATAGTTTTGATTCTCCCAAGAGGAACAGAGTCTCAAGAAAGCAGATGACTGACACATTCCTGAGAGAAAATGGGCAGAAGGACAAGAGCTTCAAGGAACTGAGGTTGCTGATGGGATTATAAAGGTGATGTAAGCTGGATAAGGAAAAGAGGAGGCCAGAGGGACTCATGGTCTGAGAGAGTAGTGAGGTGTCCAGGGTTTCACAGCAAAGATGGGGTATGGAGGGGAAAGGTGATAGGGTGACAACTGACCACCAATTGTACTTGGAGACGTGGCAATAAAATATATCATGTCTTCAGGACAGATTATGGAACAGTGTGGGTTTTTTGAATGTCAGTCCATTTCCTTGTGACTTTTCCCCTTTGGTCATAAATCTAAAGGCTCACAGAGAAGGGAAAAAAGTAAGGCAATGAAAGATTTCAAAAAGAAAGAATTTGGGTAATGAAATAGACTCATTCATTAGTTTTGTGAATACTATACCTGGGGAGGGACTTTAAAAGTTCATGAAAGCCAGTATTGTAACCTCTCACATGAGGACCCCTTCCAAGTAAAAACAAATAGTAAACTCCCCATTCGATAACATACTGAATTTTAGCAGTCATGCAATGATTAAAGAAACACAAAACATAAGAATTTAGTAATGCTTTTTAATTAATTAATATTTTATTATCCATTTCTTCAACAAACACCTAAAAATAGTACGTACTCAAAAGGGTAGTGACCTATTCAGTGTCCAGGAAAAGGGCTTCCTAGGCTGCAAATTGACCTGGATCAAACACCATAGTGATGAATGTAAATCCCAGAGAGGTAAAGTGAATTCACGGAGGTCTATGACTGAGCTGGGTCTATAAGCTTTTCCGACTTCATCATGACACAGTATATAAGAGTCTCTCTGAGAAGAATGGTAAGACTAAAATTGTGTTATACATTTCAGGTAATATAACATGATTGTGGAACAGTGGGAATTAATAAGAGCATATAAATTCTGTTAGAGTCAAAGAGAGAAGAGGGAGATGTTCTACTCATTTTATCCCCCAAATATCTAATATTTGTATAAGTATAGGATATTAGTTTGGGAGGGAGGGAAGAGAGAAGATGAAGCTCAATTTAGGAGGTAGATTATTGGTTGTATTTTGTTTAAAGCATCTTTAAATAAAGAATTAATGGAGGCAATGAGAAAAGGCTAGTTTATAGGAGTGAGTACAATGTATCCAGCAGTGGTTAAATATAAAAGTTTTGGAGATAGAAGGGCTCGGTTCCATAATCCTGGGTATAACTGCAAACTAATCACTTCTCTCTCTCAACCTCATGTTCCCCCATATGTAAACTGAGGATAATCAAACCTATTTTAAAATGAGGATTCCTGTGAGAAATAAATAGGTTCATGGCTGAAAAGCAGTTAACATAGCTCCAGGCTCACAATTGAACTTGATAAAAGGTAAAGGCAATGTCACCTTAACTTACATCACGATCTCCTAACCTCTGCTTAGTAGCTAGAATCAGCTGAAGACACTACAGAAATATCACTTCTTAAGACTTCCAGTCAGAAATTCTACCTGCTATGATACATCCTTAATCATCCTTTGATTACATTCAAACCCTAACATGCCACCAGGAAGGAAGAGGACCAGAGAAAACACCAGAAGTCTACCTATTTCCTTAGAAGGCATAACTGGTGAAAGATGCTACAGCTTGTGAGATGCAAGTCGTCATCTCCTCCAAGAGGGGTGTGTTCTCTAATAAAATCTGACTGCTATTTTATCCTTAATGTTTTCTGGAGAATTTGAAATTCACAAAAACACACACAGAGATATAACAAACTAGCAATTGAGCCCTTTTAATAACTCTGAAACCACAACTAAGACAGGGTTCTGCAGCAACTCAATTTTTCATTTCCTGGCACAAACTCCTTCTTCTAACTCTTACTGCCTTTTTTGTTTTTAACAGATAGTTTACTATTAAAATGGAATGATCTATATGGAGGGATTGCTTCAGCTGCAGTAAAAGAACTTTCCATTGCAGCTGCACTAGAAATACACCATTTCCTCTGGCAGAGCATCAGAATGCTTGTCAAGAGAGTCTGAACAGGTACAATGGGTGATCAAGAACTTTCCTTTTTCTCATCAAACAGAGCTAGTCACAGCTCTTATAAAACTTTCAGAAGAATTCATTTATCTGTTGAAAACTTCAAGAGTTTTCCAGCCTTTTATGTGGTCTTCTTCTGCTGGGAATAACTTTTCCTCTCTTTTTCAGCCCTCCTAGTCCCTACCCAACCATGCACATGCATTTATGCACAAGTTGTGAAAACTAACACACACACACACCTACCTTTACTTAATTCACAATTCTCATCTCAGACATATAACATTTTACAAAAGTTTCCTTTGACTCTCCAAGAGTTTGCTAATGAAACAGTTCAGAAGTTTAGATTAACAGTAAAGCTTAACATGACTTCAATTACAATGTAAACTATAAGGAGATACAGCTGAATCAGTAAACAGAAAGGTTTCCATCCTACACTCTGCTATTGAGCAGAAAAAGAAAGCTCCATGCTCTTTCCTACTAGTTACGCTCCATGATAAATGTGTTCTTCCTTAAACCCTTAGGGGGAAGAAGTGCCTATCATCTGAGCATTTCAAGAGGCAGAAATCATTCCTGTGTTATCTGCATCTGACCTCCTCTCTGCTCCTAAGAGGCAGGGGGCCTAGCAGGAAAGAAGCCAGGGCCCACTGCCAAGAACAGATTCATGGCACGGACTCCCTGCTAAGTAGTTTCCAGAATCGTTGAGGGAACCAGGCCAGAGGCCCATCTAGAATTCTCAAGGTAGGAGAATGGTTTGAAGGAACACCAAGCCATCCTTGTAGGAAGACTTGAGGATGGAGAACAGCCTTCATAAGGTTCAACTCCAAGGCTTCTTCCCCCTCTACAGTGTCCACTCTGGGACACTGTTTCTCTCTTGTCATAATTATCATCAGAGCAGGGAAACACAAGCTATCACAGAGTTAGACACACGAACAATGCCCTACCATGTGTTGAACTATAGCAAATGATGCTCAATTCTTGAACCAATTGCCTTCACACAGAGGTGATCTTTGATACTTAAAATTCCATGCGGTTGTATGAGTTTTGTTATTTTTTCCTCAGAACTTTCCAAAAAGGCTTCAGAAAAGTTGAACTGTTTTAAAATTGGATTAAAGGGAGGAAAACCTGCTAAAACAAATAATACTCTTTTGAGAGGAAGAGCTACTAGCACAGCCTTACAACATGGGTTCTGTCTCTATGAGCAATATGTTAAGATTTTATAAAAATCTTTTTTTATAAAGATTTTTTAAAGATTTTATAAAAATTTTTTATAAAGATTTTATAAAAATAATGCAACATCTGATGCACAAAAAGAGGTGACCAACAATACATACTGAGGGGTTCATGCATGAGTGGACAGCAAAACATTTCCTATAGAAGAAACTACAGACACACACACAGAGAATAATCCCTCTTATTGCATTCTAGATGCTAATCGACTTCTGTGTGTGGTGTATTGATTTGCACTTTGGAGATTTGTTGTTTTATAATCGGAAGTCATAAATCATTTCTTGTGTGTATCATTAGTCTCCCCAAGCAGACTGCCAAGTTATTTTAGGCTGGGATTAGAGGTGGACAAGAAAGACTTCCAACAAAAAGGAAGTTTTGGAGAAAATACAGGAGCTGATTAGGTCACGAGAAGCGATAAAATTCTAGGTAGACATAAAATACCTATAGAAGTAAAAGATAAGAAAACAAATTGTGCTCTTTCCCATCAATATATATTTCACTGATTAACTCCATGTTCACCTAATCTCTTCACCAAATACCTTTGAAAAATGACTGATTCTAGGCAGGGCGGGGTGGCTCATGCCTGTAATCCTAGCACTCTGGGAGGCCAAGGCGGGTGGATTGTTTGAGCTCAGGAGTTCAAGACCAGCCTGAGCAAGAGCGAGACCCCGTCTCTACTAAAAATAGAAAAAAATTAATTGGACAACTAAAAATATATAGAAAAGAAAATTAGCCAGGCATGGTGGCGCATGCCTGTAGTCCCAGCTCCTCAGGAGGCTGAGGCAGGAGGATTGCTTGAGCCTGGGAGTTTGAGGTTACTGTGAGCTAGGCTGACACCACAGCACTCTAGCCCAGGTAACAGAGTTGAGACTGTGTCTCAAAAAAAAGAAAAATGACTGATTCTAAAGTTCGATATCATATCTTTTTATAAAAATATGTGTGTATGTATATACATGTTTCTATACAACCCAACTCACATACCTACTCCCTTTATATGCAGAATTACACAAAAAATGGCAGGCAAGTTATTTTAACTGGTTGTGCAGTATGAATTCAGAATGATTATAATTACAGTTTCTCTTTTAAAATGAGGTTTTGTTCTTTAATATTCATTGACTTGCATCCCGCACACAACACGTTATTTACCCTACAGTGGCTTGGTACATCAATTATGGTAATAGTTTGTGAATCACATTCACATTATGGAAAAAAGAGCCTGGTTACTTAGCTCTCCCTCTGGAAAATTGTCACAAACATATGTATCATCTATCTTAGATTGCAGCAATTAGTAATTATAGCTGTATATAATTTTTTAAAGCAAAGGGGGAAAATAAACCTGAAATGTCATGTTTCCAAATGTTCTTAAGATGCGGTCTAAAATTATTTTGTTTGAACTTTAGTTGAAAAGAGAAAATACAGTTTGACAAAATCAAAAATCATCACTGATAGCACGCTGGATATGGAGAAATAGATAAAGCATCTCACAAATGGCATCACCTATTAAATAATTCCTTCTTCATCCAGATCAGACTAGAAATAAATAGGCCTCAGGCTTTAGGAGGCCTGAATAGAGCAGCTGTACTGTGAAGTAAGACAGACCTGAACTCAAATCCTTCGTCTTATATTCTTTAGCTCTGTAAACCATTATTTATGGAGACCTACCATGCACCAGACACAGTACTAGGTTCTGTATAGGCTAAAGAAATAAGACAAAATAAGTTTTGTAAAGGATGCTATGTACTAAGGGGACTAGAAACATAATCAATATAATTTAGTATGAAGTGTACTTCATACTAAAAAAAGGTTGATGATACAGGAATAGTTCAGGAAAGAAAAATTACTTCTGTTGGCAGAAAAAGGGGATAAGATATAGTTTTAGAAAGGGACAGACTCCTGACCTGCAGTGATAGAATGATATTGAAGTTCATGATCCAAGAAAGAGAAATCCTAGGTGACAATAAGTTTCAAGATCCAAAAATGAGAATGGACAGTAAGGAAGAAGTGGAGGTAAGGACTAGAGGGGAAGAGCCAAAGATCTAGAAAGCTTGCTTTGTGATGGTCACCCGCAAGGATACTGAAATTGTCCAGGTCACTCATTACTTAGCTTCTCTAACTCCTAATTTGTCATTACCATTCATTTGTCAAATAAGAAAAATAAAATACCCCCAAGGATTTTTGAGAGAACTGAATAAAGCTGTTCTGTAACTTGCATAGTTTCTGGCACCAACAGGCTCCTAATAGCTTTTTAAACATTAACATTTTATTGTAACCAAGAAAATAATAATTTATAAAAAAGATAAAAGGAACAATACAAGAGTTTTTAAAAGTAAAAGATAGACAATAACAGTAATAGTAATAAAGATGGGGTAACAATCATGAAAAATAAACTGCCATAGTAAGTTCTGTTCTTTCACACTACCCTAAAAGACCGATCATTTTTCAGAGGCAATGGGCGAAATTTGGGACAATTGATTATTAAGGGGAGATCAGTAAGTAGTTCCTTTTGACACTGTTTCATAGTTCCCTCTGAAATGTGAGGATTTACGATTTAGTCCAGAATAGCTCTGGCTTACATATCACAGAAGCTTCTAGGATGTGGCTCCTCTCTAAATGTTATTCCTCACAGTGTACACTCTAGATTTCTCCTTCCCAGTGTCAAAGAGAGGCAGGCAACCAAAAAACAATCTAGTCATATTGCCTATCGGCATCACCTGAGAACTTGTTAAAAATTTAAGTTCTCAGGCCCTCCCAAGACTTACTGAATCAGAATCCTTAGAGATAATGGGGCCCAACAACCTGTTCAATAAGCTTTCTAGCTGATTCTGACGCAGATTAAAGTTTGAGAATTACTGATACAATGCAATATCCTAGGTGGAAAACTGAAGCCCAGAGAGAAGGTCACACAATGACTTGATTTCAGAACCAAAGTCTGTAGACTCCTAGCCCCTCATCTCCTCTACACAACATGGCTTGTGCAGACACCTGAGTAATGAATGTAACTGGTTTCATGTGCTTAGCTCTGACCCTTTGCCCTATTGTGCCCTCAGTTGGCTCTTATGGAGGTGTTTTCTGGCAAGCAGGCACATGAGAGAGAAACAGTCCATGGCTTAGGTCCATTCCTTTTTTAGTAAAGGGCCAGACAGTAAATACTTTAGGTTTTGCATGCTCTGTCACAATTACTCAGCTATGACATTATAACTCAGAAGCAGCCACAGAAAATACTTAAACAAAGGGGTATAGTGAAGTTCCAAATAAAACTTTATTTACATAAATAGACATCAGGTCAGGTTTGGCCAGTGGGCTAAAGTTTGCCAATTCCTGCTATAGAAGATGGTTGGCATAGAGTAAGTGTTCTACAAATACATTGTCTAATGAATAAATAATTAAAAGAGTATGGAATAGTTCATCAATGTCTCCTGTTCTTCCTCCTTTAATTTTTTCCCAGTACCTCATCACCAGGACTGTTACATATACTTAGTTGTGTAGGCTATACCTGCAAGATGACGTACTAAAGGGGTGCTAAAATCCAGCCCACAACCCACTTGCCAAACCATGTGCCCTAGCACAGAGCTGCTATGCCAGAAGAAAGGGAAGACTTTTTGTAATTTGCATAAAGGCACAGGCCACTCACCAAATCACATGCCCTTGGAACTGAATCCACCCAGGGAGGAGGGCTGTTCTCTAATTTGTACACAAACACCCTCTGTCTCCTTCCTTTCTTTGGCCTCATCTTTTCCCTCTTCTCTTCATCTAGACCCCAAAATACCCATTAACAATAACTGGGTGCTTCTACTAGTAGTACTCTAGGCCAGAAATGGTCACCAAATGTTTTTAATTAGGAATCTTTATTAGTACAAAAAAACCTGAACATATTCCCCTGATACATATATAATTATTTATATGAAACTGATACATTACAAGTATCATAAAATATACAAATAAATATAAGGAATGATATAAAGATAAAATGAACACAATTTTTAGTGGTTTACCCAACATCTCAAGGTACAATATCCACTTAGGGCAAGGTAAATCATTAATAATCATGAATATAACCTAAGTTCCCAAGAGTTGTTGTTTTTTTAATAATTTCACCTTTTTTTGGCTACTTCCTATTAGATATGAATATATAGTTGCTGCTTGTACCCAGGGACATGGTTGATAAGCTTATAAAAAAAATGTCAGCTGTGTCATTTTCCTGCTGTTGCCTTGTGTTTCTATTGTCTCATTCCACAGTTTCTTTGAAGGAAGTTTTAGAAATCACTTTTCCTCTTTGCAAAAAGTAAATAATATAACCCATTAACATGTTTTATGAGCTACACAAAATGTAGCACATTCCACAACACTGGGAACAAACAGCTGAAGGAGTCTGCCTCTTTGTGAACCCCCACTCCTCCTTCAAGACTTGCCACACCCTACAAAAGTGCAAGACTGATTGTCTCACAACCTGAGTGATGTGCACTGTCAACTCAAATATCAAATATCAATAAATGTGTAATGTGTTCCTTAAAGATAAAAATAAATCTAAACATAATTTCTACTACTTTTTTCTGTGCTCCAATGGTTTATCCTAAAAATCTTGTTGGAGGTAGAGGGGAGGGAGCACATATCTCACCTTAAGAGATCTCCACTCTGGGTCAGTGTTCCAAGTACAGGTGACTTGGATTGTAAAACCAATTTATTGAGTAATCACCACTGTGTGTGTGTTTGTGTGTGTATTAATGGAGTGAAACAGAAAAGGAAATATTAGAGTGTATTACATGTAGTGAAGGTATTATTTAATGAATATGTGTATATGGAGGTACAAGTAAGCATATGCATTTAAGCATGTACATATGCATGTATATTTGATTATTATATAAATTGTATTTTTAACTGTGGGAGCTAGGACAGAAAAAGTTTTTAAAATCATACTCTAGGTGAAAGAATTTGGAAATTCCCTGGGGATGAGATGCCAGCACAATTAGTGTAGTCAAAATGCCAGGTGAAGGAAGGGAGAGAAGGCAAAGCAGCTGCTGTGGTGTGTTGGAAAGGATATCAGGCTTAAATGGGATTTGCATCTGGATTCCAGTTCTACAGTGTCTAGGTGTGTCATTTAGGGAAAACACAATTTCCATGCCTCTGCTTTCTTCACCTAAAAAGTAGAGATAATGATACTTATTTTATATGTTTATTATGGGAAATACTGGAGATCATGAAGGCACTAGAGAATGCCTGAGACATAGTAGGTATTAATGTCAGAGAATGATTTCCTCCTAAATAAGAGAAGCAGGGAAGCTTAAACATATAACAAAACATAGAACAAAGATCAGTGTGAGAAAAAGCATTGTCCAGAGCATAAAGCACTCTTACCTGCAATCCCTCTTTGATAGCAGAAGAGATAATGTTCTATAAAGGAACACAGATGTTGAGAAACCTATATCCTTCCTACCAATCAACTCCTAACACACATATATACCCCTGAGGCTACAGAAAATACAAGCAAAAGAAACAAATAAATGAAATATGGTTTTAAAAACAGCCCCTCAGTAATCTGTAACTTCCTATAAGTACAGCTTTCATTATTCGTGAAGACAGCCTAAACAATTTGTAAGCAATATGCAAAATGTTATTTACTTGGAAATCCATAAAAATTCATATGATATTACAGAAAAATTGCAAATAGATCTGTGTAGAACCTCCACTTAAGAGCTCTTCCAGCCATCATGATGGGTTCTTATAGACAACCCCCAAAATCTAGATTAGCTTTAATAATCCTAAAATAGTAGACACCAAACATGAAACTCCTGTTCGATGCAGATTTAAGACCACAAGTGCCAGTAATGATTGAACTTGGATCACTTGAGTTTCTCAAACAGCCCAATAAGTATAGGTTTTCAACCTGGTTGGGTCATTGACCAGCTTTGTGACCCTGAGTAAAGCAAAACACCTCTGAACATCTCTTCGCATCAACAAAATAATAAGGTTGTCCAAAAATAGAAATTAAACTGACAGTCCTATTTTATTTGACAAGTACATTACTTTTTAAAAAGTGGTTTTGGGTATATAATACATATTGTTCATTATAGTCACATTGTTGTACAACAAAATTTGCTAAGAGGATATATTTTAATTAAATGTCCTCATCACAATAAAACTGTGTGAGGTGATGGGTATGTTAATTAGCTTGATTGTGGTGAATATTTCACAATGTATACATAAATCATCAAGTTGTATGCCTTAAATATACACAATTTTTAATTGTCAACTATACAATAAAGTTTGGGGAAAATGGTATTGATTGCCTTAAGAAGGAACAAACAGGCTGGGCACGGTGGCTCAAGCCTGTAATCCTAGCACTCTGGGAGGCCGAGGCGGGAGGATCGCTTGAGGTAAGGAGTTCAACACCAGCCTGAGCAAGAGTGAGACCCTATCTCTACTAAAAAAATATAAGAAATTAGCTGGGCAACTAGAAATAGAAACAAAAAACTAGCCGGGCATCACCATGTAGGTGATGCAAGCGTCTGTATTCCCAGCTTCTCGGGAGGTTGAAGCAGGAGGATCACTTGAGCCCAGGCATTTGAGGTTGCTGTGAGCTAGGCTGACGCCACAGCACTGTAGCCCAGGCAACAGAGTGAGACTTCACCTCTCTCTATTACATCATATGGCAATGACCACGCAAATATATTATCTGCTCAGCATGTAAAGGTATTTTTCAGAGACTCCCAAACTAGCCTTAAAATTCTAATTGCAATGGGGAAAAGGTGAAAGAAATAGGAAGGGTATAGTAGCCTAGGTCTAACTTTGGGAACGTCGATTTTATTAAGAACACTGTCGAATTGTGCTTAAGGTATGCCAACAAATCAGCAGATGTTCTGGATTCCCTCAGCCTCCATCGTGGAAACAGCATCAGAGGGGGAAAGAGAAGCAAATGTCTATAGAGGCTGATTATACATTATTGAGACAGGGCCTCCTGGGTTCTAGCAACCACAGACTAAATCCCCAAGGACAAAAGCCTGTAAAGTTTATGCAGACAGATATCTAGCGGCAGGCCAGCCCTTGACTCCAAAGAAGAAATTAAAGGCCAAAACAATTACTGTTTCAGATGCAAGTCACTGGGAGGTACATATATTAACTTATTCAGGGCACATGACCTAAATTCAAGTGCTCTCCTCAGCATATGACCTAAATTTAAGTGCTCAGTAAAGCTAACGGAAGAACAGAAAACAACCTGGCATTTCTATGGAAAAATGTCTACAAAAAAGAAATTCTAATGACTTAGTACACAAAGAGTTCTCATATTTCTGCCTGCAGTTTCCACCACAGGCTGGCTACCCTTTCAATGAATGGGAAATAAGCAGAAGGGTGGTCTCCCCAGATGTTGGAGAGCATTCCAGCTGCTGAACACAACCTGTTTGCAATTTTCTACTCAACCACCAGAATGAAAATGCAAACCTTCAGAAAAACAGGCCCTTAAACTTCCTCCTGACTGCTATTAGTGGTTTCTTTAATCTTTTAAGCTCTTGGGCTTAATACAGCAGCTGCCATCAAGAGTATTTATTGTTGCTGAGGATAAAAGGAAATAAAAAAATCATACTAAATTCAGTAACATAGATTTACATTCTGCCAGAATCCAGGCTAAAATGGGGGAGAATGATGGGGGTAGGTACACAATGATAATGGGAATTAGAAACAGAGAGTCACATTGTAGATGCAGAAGGGCTTGAAAGGGGCACCTGAAAGGGGATAAATCAGATGTGTCTAGAGTGCTTATGGAATTGCTCTTAACTCCCCACCTCACCCTTCTCGAGTTCCAACATTAAGTACCATCCTTTCAGGACAAGATCTCTTCACTGAGTTCTTATCAAACAACATTGAGATAGGTTTCATGTAAATAAAACACATAAACCCTTCTCTAGAACATGCCAATGATTTAGGAGAGGGAGGATGAAAATTCAAATGTAAATGTTCTCAAACATCATACTTACATAACTTGAGAATAAGAAGGAAGACTTTAACTGTCATCTAAAATAGTGATCCTCAAATTTGTTCACCAAGTGGCCTCAATAGCAAAAAAAAGAGTGATTATAAAACAAGAGATCTCTTTCTGTGGCCTGCTGTAAGCATAATATTTCTTTCGGTTTGAGTATTACATATTAAACACCATATGAAGACACAGAATTCTTTTTGGTCCTCAGTATATGTTTGCTTACGTATAAAAGTAATGTTTTACCAAAGGCCTCAGGTAAAACAGATATGGAAGGAAGGCAGCATGACATGCCTGCTGTGTTTATATGGTAATTTCATATAGCTCCTATTACATTGCCACTTTTCCCAAGAAAACACACAACAGGGAACCATGATCTAGTATTCTAGTCCAATGCTACAATTTGGATGATAGGGAAAAATAAGACCCAGAGAGGCAAAAACTCATGCCCAAAGTTACAGAAGTTAGTAGACCCAGCAATAGGACTCCTAGTTCAATGCAATGCAATTTTCACTAATTTAGGTTTTAAATAATAGAGGTAAACAAAAAAGCTTACTACTTAAGAATTAATTCCCTCCCTCCAAATTATCCAAACCTTGCTGACGTTTGAGGAGGAGTCCCCAAACAACTGCTGCTGCCTATGAACTATCTGCATTTGGAATCACATTAACAGCTTAATAATTTAGTGAGTGCTCAGCACTTATTTCATTTGGTTAATTTAGTATCTTTTTTTATGTTTATGGCAAGAAATATGGGTAACACAAAAATATTTAAAAGATGAAGTAAACATGAAAATATAAATTTACACATTTATACTTCAACAGTTTTTTGAAGAGGAAAAATATAAATGTTATCCCTTGAGGGGAAAATTAAATTATAAAGTCCAATCCTTAGAAGTAAGAAACTTTCATAGAAGTATAGAAAAAAAAAATTGCAAATAAGGTACCTGGAAATTAAGATCTGAGCACTCTTACTTTAGGTAAATCCAGTACAAACACAAAACATAAAGTAACTGAAATAAGCTATTTTTCTTCCTTTTTAAGTAAAATTGAGGGTCTTTAAAATCAGTTTTCCAGTGGGTGAGGCGGGGAGTGGTAGCGAGGAGTGAGTCTTCAAAGGCACCCACCAGCACATAAATAACCAGGAGTTAAAGTCCCACTTTTCCTCTCTAAGATAAGAGTCCCTTTTTCTTATAGTTCATCGGCTAATGGATAGCCCTAATGAGTTCATGTTAAAGGGAAAAATCAACTAAAAGCATAACTTCTCCATGCAAGTCCCAGAGGACCAATGACAACACAGCTGCCATCTTGGAATCGCCTCTTCTGATGAGTCTCCCTATAGTCATTTTAAAAAGCATAAAAGTGCTCATTATCCCACTGGCTGTTTCTCAAACAGCCTTAGTTAATTCACTATGTGGATTTACTGAGTCCTCAAAGGAACCAAATGCAAATTGGATGGCTAGTATCCATTCTCTGTGTTATCAGAGAGGCTTATCACATACACTCTCAGCTCTCAATGGTTCTAGACGCTTTATCAGGTAGCATCAGCTCTACCTGGCTCTGCAATTGCAGAGCACAAGTTGATGAAATGAAAATATAATCCTTATCAGAAGGCAAAGAACTCAGAAACTACAATCCTTCATAATTTCTAAAGAATAAAAAATTTCAGTGCTACTCTAGAAACAAAAACAACAAGAAAAGTATTCACGTGATATACTCAGCAGCTAACTCAGCTCAACTGAGAAATGTTATCAAATTAATATTATCAAGACTCTCAAAATCCAGAAGTTCTAGAATAAGCAAAAAATTCACACCAGATACTAAGCAGCTCTTGGAAGTCCATGATAGCAGCTCAAAGAATATAACAAACCTAAAACCATGATTCTGGGTACTTCAATAAGTGGACTAGTATTTGGGAGGTTGAGAGCATCAGACCTCCTAATTAGTTAAAAGATCTGGTGAGCAAACTTAGGATGCCATTTTAAAGAGGCAATTACATAAAACTTTTTTTTGCTGAGATGAAGTAAATACAATTCCAACAACACTGAAGTCTGCACTAAAATACACATCTAAAGCAATTACTGTGGGGACTAAGAAACATTCTGCCTTGCAAATTGACTATCATACCTCTATAACCTTCTCCAAATATGTCCTTTCTAAGCTATACTTTGTGCTAAATATGTAAATATATAGTACTTACTGCCATACATGGATGGCTCCATTCTTTTTCTTTATTAAAACTCCTACAAAACTATGTATAGTATACCTTGACACTATTTGGCATCACTTCAAACATTGGACCAGAAGTCATGTGGCAGTGCTTGGTTATAAGGTGATCAAAGAAATTATTGTAAACATGCTTATACTGTTTAAGAATGAAATTAGAATAAAAGATTAAATCAAAATGAAAACATGCCAAAATTATCAGAGAACTCATAAATCTCTTTTTGAAAAGTAACTAAACACGTATTTTCCAACATATTATTTCATTCCTCAAATCTGCCAGTGTTTATCCTTCTTTAAGGGTACTTTTAAGTGTACTTTTCTTTAAAAATAAGAAAACTATGTTGAAAAAAGTTATCTTGCCCAAAGTCATGTGCCTAGAAAGTAGCTAAACCAGGATTTGATTCATTTACCTGACTCCAAAATCCATATTTTTTCTACTTGCTCATGCTACTTCTAACAGGATATAAATCAGTAAAATGTAGCTTTGAAAATCTGATTTTCTGAGCATTGGCATGCATACTGCTATTCACAACGTACAGTTCAAAAACTTGTGCCACATTTTTAAAGATTATATAGGTATAGCAACAGGTATGGCAACATCATTGGCACTTTTAAAAGAGAAAAACAATGCCATGTGTTCTAAGAAATATTTAGAAAAAATCAACCTCAATCATTCATTCAATTGATTTCTTGTGGGAATGAGAAGTCATCAATTCCCAGCCTGAAAAATTGAAGGTCTCCATAGGCACCCAATGCTGCAATGACCATCCTGAAGTACTTGAAGTGCACACCAGAAAGTAAATATAATAATTAAATTCAAACATTAAGCATCCAATTCAATTTAACAAACCTCTATTAACCATCTACTATTTGCCAAACACCAAGCAAGGTGCTAGCAGTATAAAGGCTGAACCACACAACTTGTTTCTAAAGAAGTCCAGAGTACAGGCAGGGGAATACTAAAAGCTAGGATATAACAAGATGCTACAGAGACATTCAGAAGGGCATCAGAGAAGGGTCGCAGAGAATGTTACATTCAACACAGGTCTTGAAAAATGACTAGCAAATTTCTTGATAATATTAGCAGCATTTAAGTGTTTCTAAACAGATTCAAATCTGGGTTTAGAATATATATCTGATGGTGTCTGGAATTTGGAGGTAGAAAAACTAAAGTAAACCTTTTTATGTAGTTTAGTAGGCAAGGCAAAATGCAGTGGTTAGAAGCAATGGCTTTGCTAATTGCTAGCTCTATGATCACAAATGGTTTTAACTCTTCTAAGTCTCAGCCACCTTATCTATAAAGACATGAGTAAAAATATAACCTATCTGACAGGATGATTGTGAGAATTAGATACAATGATTTATGAAAAGCATTTGGCAAAATAACTGGACCAAAATAAGCACTCAGTATATTTTTCTACTGTTGAGGCATGAGATAACAGGGAAACAATCTTACAGGCACTGTTCATTCATCTTTATGTATGTTGCATTACATTACAAATACACTTGAGGTTGTATCTATTCTGTTTGCCATTTGGTTTGTGATGTTCTAATGGTAGATATTAATAAGTCCAAATTACAATAAAGCTAGGTGACCAGTAAAAAGATAAAATCAACAAATAATAGATGATTTACTTTTCCTTTTCAAATGCTCACATCACTGCTTACTGTGGTGATGTAAAGTAATTCATAGCGCCGAGTCTCAATTTCCTTGTTTTTAAATAAAATTCACTGCACAGAAGAGTTGGAGAGATGTTAGGATAAGAGACAGCACAGATGAAAAGCCTAGCCCTTCATACAAGGTAGAAAATAATAATTCTGTTCTGTCCCTTTCCTGCTTGTCAAAATGTTTGTATGATTAATGAGGCTTCGTGGGGAAACTCTTAAAAGCATAAATAATACTACAGCTGGAGTGTTTTAAACAAGTTTGCTTACATTCTATAGGTATATTTTCTATTTGCTTATTTTAACTGGCAGTAAAATTCTTAGTATTTGAGAAAATATCTTTGATCTACAGGCCACAAGCATAAGCTCTCTTGGGGATGTTTGCCAACAAGGTAGATAAAAGAGTAAAAGAGTGTCTGTTGAGCAATGCTATCTGGTGAAGTGGGATTGAGTGAGTTGCAATTCACTCTGTGAAGTTATTTGGAATTATTCTGGTGGAGGCTTGCTTGAGTGGCTACCACTCCACTTGCTTAAACATGTCTTATCTACTTGACTACTCAAGGGATAAAGATTAGCATCTAAAATACCACTGGGCACAGTTAAAAAATACCACTTATTATGTAATAACAGTCTATGACTATTTTATTTATTATATAATTCCCTAAGAACTAAACCACAGACTTATGTGCTTTGATTTGTATGCAGATATGGGACTTTGAAAAAGAATACCAGAGTAAAACTTGAAATTCTAAAGCATTATTTATTTATTTATTTATTTTTAATTTTTATTTCAAAATTAAGTGGGCACAAATGTTTTAGGTTACATGGATCAGTTCTGGCTAAAGGTATGCCTGTCACCCAAATAGTGATCATAGTACCTGTTAGGTAGGTTTTTGCCCCTTCCCTCCTCACCCCTCTACCTCTCACCACTCACAAAAACTAATTCAAGATGGATAAAAGACTTACATCTAAGGAATGAAACCATAAGAATTTCTGAGGAAAATGTAGGCAAAACTCTAGATAATTGGCCTTGGCAAAGAATTTATATAAAAGACCCCAATGGCAATCACGGCAACAACAAAAATTAATAAATGGGATTTGATTAAACTAAAAAACTTCTGCACAGCTAAGGAAACAGTCAACAGAGCAAACAGACAACCTATAGAATGGGAGAGGATATTTGCAAGCTACATATCCGATAAAGGGATAATAACCAGAATTTACTCAAGCAAACCAACAAGAAAAAAACAACCCTATTAAAAAGTGGGCAAAAGACATGAACAGAAGCTTCTCAAAGAAGAAAGAAAAATGGCCCACAAACATATGAAAAATGCTCAATGTCACTAATCAGGGAAATGTAAATTAAAACCACAATGAGATACCATCTACTCCAGTTAGAAAGGCATTCATCAAAAAGTTCAAAAACAATAGATGCTAGCATGGATGCAGAGAGAAAGGAATGCTTACACACTGTTGGTAGGACTACAAAAATAGTACAACCTCTATAGAAAGCAGTATGGAGATTCCTCTGAAGCACTTTTAAAAAGAAACAAACAGACAAAAAAAAAACTTTATAAAAGAACTTTATAAAATGGGAAGGCTATGAAAAAAAGTGCCACTTACAACCTGTATCACCTTGGGCAAGTTACTTAATCTCTCTGAGCCTCAGCTTCCTCATCTATAAAAGAGGGACAATAACTGTACCTACCTTAGATTAATGAGATAATCCAAGTACAGTGGTTAGTACAGAGACTAGCACAAATTCACTGCTCAATACATGCAAGCTATTGTTAATGTTTTGTCTTTGTGGAACAAGGCAAACAAGCTAGAAAGCCGATACAACAAACTTATCATTAAAATCACAACCAGCAAGGGTATCAATTTTAACAACTTGTTTCATGGCCTCAAATGGAAACTTTAGACACTATAATAATATTTGCCTAGTGAGTAACAACAATTGGGCTTTGTTTAGAATTTTATTTTTATATTCTAGTTTCTTAGACAAGTGGAAATGCAGAAATTCTACTTTCAATAACTGAGTTTCATGGTATTACCATAGCCAACAAAATAGAAATAAATGCTTCTAGATAATCTCTTTGGTCTTTAGCAACAATCTACCTCAACTACAATTTTACTTGTCATTTAGCAGTCAGTTAGAATTTTGAAATTCCAAATCCTTACACTGAGACAATCAGTGGCTTTTCTTGTCAAAGGGCCAATATATATAACATGAGCCTTCTGCCTGGTGTCTTGTAAACCTTCAGCAATTTTCTTGTTTTGTAAAGTCGGCAAGCACTGAACTACCAAAGCTCTATTTCCCTCCACTCTTTGCACACAACATAACTACCCACAGCTTGATATTGGTTCGAATGCTCAGGTTCAGAATGAAGATCAAGGCTAGATTAGTTGACATCTGTGTAAGCCACAATGGCTCCCTCTTTCAATCCCTTCAAACCCAGCATTTGTAGTTATGTACAGAGCATCTGTAATGACAACAAGCACTGCTAGTAACACTTGAACACTTCTGGCTGCTGAGAAAAGCAGTGTGAATTCTAGTATCAAACAAGTGCCCAACAAGATCTTCAGTGAGTGGAGGACCAATATGAGAACCGGCAAACAGATGGTCTACTCAATAAAAGAAGGGCTGCTGATAATTCATGCAAAAAGTCTGTTCAAAACCAGTGAAAAGGAACAATAAAATGTATATTGCTTCTATGTGAGAGACATAATTAAGCATTTTACATACTTTGTCTTATTTAGTTATTCCAAAAACATTGTGTCCATCAACTGATGCATGAATAAACACAATGTGATATATACATAAAATGGAGTATAATTTACAATAAAAATAAACAACTTTTTATGGCTAATATTCCATGATGCACACACAAATATATGTGTATGTGTGTGTGTATCACATCACATTTTCTTTATTCATCTGCCAATGGACACTCGGGGTGTTTCTACATCTTCGCCATTGTGCATAATGTTAAATGAACACAGGAGTATAGAGATCTCTTCAAGATAGTAACTAAATTTCCTCTAGATATATATCCAGAAGTAGAACTGATAAAACATATGGTATCTCTATATTTAATTTTTTTAGAAACTTCCATACTCTTTTCCATAATGTTGTGCCAATTTATATTCCCACTAACAGTGTACAAGGGTTCCCTTTACTCCACACCATTGATAACCCTACCATTTGTGACAACATGGATGAATCCAGAAGACATATGCTAAGTGAAATAAGCCAAATATAGAAATTCTGTATGATCTCATTTTTATGTGGAATCTTAAAAAATCAAACTCATAGAAACAGAGAACAGAATGGTGGTTGCCAGGGACAGCAGTGAGAGAAATGGGGAAATATTGGTCAAATGGTACAAACTTTCAGTTATAAGATAAGTAAGTTCTAGGGATCTAAAGTACAGTATGGTGACTTGTTAATAATACTATATTGCATACCTGATATTTGCTAAGAGAGATCTTAAGTGTTTTCATCACACACACAAAAAGGTAACTATGTGGATGTGTTAATTAACTTGATTCTGCTAATCATTTCACAATACATACATATATCAAATCACCACATTTTATACCTTAAATATATACAGATTTTGGTCAATTATTCCTCAATAAAGTTGGGGGAGGGGTGAACTACTGATACCTGCTACGACATGTATGAATCTTGAAAATGTTAAGTAAAGGAAGGCAGTCACAAAGCACAACACATTGTATGATTCCATTTATATGAAATGTCCAAAATAGGCAAATCCATACAGACAGAAAGTAGGTTAGTGGTTGCCTAGAGTTCGAGGAATTGGGGAGGAAATGTAAAGTGACTGCTTTTGCTTTTGGGTTCACAGTTTCTTTTGGGGATGACAAAATGTTCTAAAATTGATGGTGGTGATAGCTGCATAACTGCAAATATACTAAAACCACTGAACTATATATATATTTCAAATTAGTGAATTTTATGGTGTGTGAAATATACCATATATCAATAAATCTGTTTAAAAATTGTGAAACAGGTTATTATTAGCTTTATTTTGCAAACTAGGGAAGTAACCCTCAGAGACAAGCAGCTAGTTGAGCAGTGATTTGGAAAAACAGGTCAGCTTATTCCATATACCAAAGTTTTTTGTTGTTGTTTTCACTATACCCTAGTGCTTCTCAAAATACTTAGGAAGCTACTAAAGGGTGCAGACCCTAAAATCCATATGACCCTTTCACCAAAGTAGGTTGCTTTGCTGTTCTCAAATTTCTTTATTCCTATAACTGGTCAATATGTATTTACAATTGGAGTCTACGAAATCTGATATGTAAGGGTAAACTCATAAATCTTAAAAGAAACTATGCCTCCATACAAAAGGTTTTAGCCAATAATACCCTGTCTCTCTTAATCTCAAAGTCAGTCTAAAAAGCTACCAAAGATTATCTATCTCTCCCCAATTGATCACAAAGGAAAAAAGATTCAGCATGAACAAAGTTGGTGACCATAAAGTTCAGTGGTTCTCAGCCCAGCAGCCTCAGCATCCCCTTTTTGTAACTTAGTTAACTGTCCTGAGACTCAAAGACAGTGTACCCTATACATACAGTTTCAAAAAAATCAATGCATAACCCTGAATATAAATGCCTTCTACAGTCTTAAAAATAGTTAAGATAGTTTTTATAATGCACATAAATCAAATCACAAAGGCAGCCATGCAGAAAGAGACCCTATACACACTCCAGTAGTCTAGATCTAAGAACCTGCCCCGTTTTTTAACATGCCCAAACCTTACTCAAAGTAGATATGTACTGAGTTTCTTCACCCATAATAAAGCAAAGCATTTTATTAAGAATAATCTACAGACTCCATATAAAATAATAGCATAGCTCTGGGCTGGAATTATTCTTAGAGAGTTGAGGTGAACATCTCAAGTTCACACATTTAGTTTCCATGCTACCTCTGTTAAAGAACTGTTATGAAAGACATTATATCTCCTGACAGTGGAGTATGGCTTTGGTCCTCCCAGTTCCACTAACCAACTCTTGTGGTCTTCATTTTAACATATAAAATTAGATGAGCTATATACAGTCCCTTGTACTTTTGTCTAGAATGAGCTATTTATTTATTCCAACAAAAATCCAATAGTTCAAAATAACTGTTAGGCAACCCTTTCATATCACCAGCTCATACACTCATTTTGGCTAATAATTCATAACCTTCTTTCCCCAATGGAAACCGTCATTACTTACTGAAGCCTGTCTCAAAATAGTATTGCTTGGCCAGGTGCGGTGGCTCACGCCTGTAATCCTAGCACTCATGGAGGCAAAGGCGGGCCGATCACTCAAGGTCAGGAGTTTGAAACCAGCCTGAGCAAGAGCGAGACCTCGTCTCTACTAAAAATAGAAAGAAATTAATTGGCCAATTAAAAATATATAGAAAAAATTAGCTGGCCATGGTGGCACATGCCTGTAGTCCCAGCTACTCGGGAGGCTGAGGTAGAAGGATTGCTTGAGGCCAGGAGTTTGAGGTTGCTGTGAGCTAGGCTGACGCTACAGCGCTCTAGTCTGGGCAACAAAGTGAGACTCTGTCTCAAAAAAACAGTATTGTCCCTGTCAATGTCTTTCTAAGTATGTGTTATCTATAGTCCCAAATTCTTCTACACTCTTTTGCATTTTCTATTTGGTCACTTAAATACCTTACCCTACTTTTTCTCAATAAATGGAAAATTTGTTCTCTTGAAACCCATTAAGATTCTCAATAAAGTTAATTAGTTTGCCAATTAAAATAACACATTCACTGAAAATATTCTCTCTGATAGACCCCAGGGGATGATGATGACTTAGTAAGAGAAATATTTTACTATAACAGGAATCAATACTCCTAAGGTATTTCATAAATGGCTTTTACTTAGTAATACAAATACCAATATTTCATGTATGGCATAAAATTAGCTGAAGGCATTTTAGAATAACAGTAAATTCACCAAAAGAATTATACAATAATTTTGAGGCTTTAATAAGCCTGTCTTTGAAGCTAAATTTTTATCAGAAGATAAAGAGACCAATAGTCCTATACTGAGGCTGACATAATAAAGACATACTCTAAAAAAATAAAAGCTAGTATTTATGGAGAATTTATTATGTGGTAGGCCCTGTTCCAAGAACTTTACACGTATTAATTAACTTAATCCTTACTAGGAGCCTGGAAGGTATGCAGTAGTATTATTTTCAGTTAACAGATAAGGAAACTTACCCAACATCCTTACATTTCAATCAATAAACACATTAAAAGCTTACAAATATGCATGAGGCACACATGTGCTTTGTATGAATACATACTTATATAACACAAACATCAATGTAACTGCACTCTGTGTGTATATGTACACATGTGTGGGTGAATACACAGATTTGGCTAGGGAAAGAACACACATATGGTCCCAATTTAAAGAGTGGAATTTAGAGATTTTTCAATCAGTGCACTTGATAACCACATCTTTCTAGTCAGTAAATACAGAAAAATGATTCTAATGTCAGTTTTCTATTGGCAAGTATATTAGAAGATTAAATTGTTGACACATGCAAACTGATTTTCACAGCTCCAACTGACTGACAGCTTTAGACACAAGTCACGGAACAGTTTTGTTGTGACTCCTGTCATAATGAAACTCATACAAATCATGCAGAAATCACCAGTTGAAATATGGTATACTTGCCACTGCCAAAATGACTTACTACCACAATTCAGCTTACTCTACTGTTGAAAACCTTGCAGTTGTCAGAGAGTCTCCCTAAGACATGGGAATAATAATTATTTACTAGTGGGCTTTCTAATAGGAAAAAAATAGCCTCATAAATGCAGGACAAGTATATGAGTACCCCTACAGATGCGATTTAATTATGACAATACTCCCTTTCTTTAAAAAGGAAAATAACCCAAAAACTTCTCCCAAGAAACCCACCTGTCATAAATTCTTAGTAAAAAGTTGCCACAAAACAAAATCAGATGTACATAAACAGTAGCATGCCACACCTGTTTTATATGGTTATTACTGAAAGTTAGAAGATAAAAGTTTTTGTTCATTTATCCAACTAAAATGTACTGAGTACTTACTACGTGTCAGGTGTTAATCTGGGTGCTGGGGATATAGCCGAGAACAAGTATCTGTTCTCAAGGACCTCATGCTCAAGTGACAGAGACAGATCATAAACAAGTAAAGAAAACAAGTGCAGATGCTTATCTAAGGAAACTAGAATCAAGTAAGGTATCAGAGGTGTAGGGACATTCTGAAAAGTATGAAGCACACGTATGACTATAAGACATAAATTTTCTATGATTCTCAATATGTTTTCCATTAGTTATTCAGGTGCCTGATGGAAAGGTTCATGTTTCTTGTTTCTTTTATGTCTTTCCCTAAACGCCTTACACCATCCTGAGCAAACTGTGGTACATTAATACTTTAATAAAAAATAAAATAAGCAACCAGAAATAACCACCCTGAGTCAGTAAGACACAGCATTTAATCAAACCATTTCATCCAGTCTGACCCAATGTTTTCCCTTCAGAAACTTCAGTGTTGTAAAAGACCTTCATTTCCCAGTTCTTCAAACACCACATTTAATTCCTTGCAAAATAATTCCCCTCATAACTTAGGTTAAATCCATACCACTGGCAAGTACATACTTTCAAGCATGACCACTAAACTGGCTGTTACAAAGTGTGGTTTGAAAAGTTTAATAAACGTCAAAATATAATTCTGCAGGCATTTGTCAGGCAGCAGAAACATTTTCTGGAAGGTCTGTAGGGCAGAATAGAGCTGCTGCCGTCACATAGACTGCAATATAAAAACTTCCCATCCACTTGGAATTTATCTCACCCCACCCAGTTCCAAATGTTAAGCAGAAAACACCTAGCCACAAATGGTAACAATCAGAACGAAGCTTTTGGTGGTTCTTTAGACAGGAAAGATGTCTTAAAGTGAACAGCACTAGCTCATGGGAGAGATAAAACTGAAATTGATGCCCATGTGAATAATTACCACTTTTCCCCTTGAACCCAGGTGGTAGTTTTGTATAGATATGGCACTCATCTGTCCCTCTCATTGTTGTGCAGTGTTGTCAGACAGATCATTCCATCCTTTCACTAAACTGGAAATTCGGTGTGGGTGCCTGAACTGTGGTGGTGGTGCACATCAATAATACCACACCAGAGGGTCTTAGACATGAAAGAGGCAACCTTGGTTATGAAATTACCTTAACTTTGGAGGCCTAACCCTCAACAACAAGTTGGGGTGTGTCTGTGTGTGTGTGTTTGTGTGTAAGTGTGTCCATACTCTCAGCAAGAATCATTCTCTAGTTGGCAAACTTGTGTCATCCATGTTTGTAAGAAACAAGTCACCTGTGCTCCTTTCCACAATCCTTCACCAAATAAGCATGACTGTAGATCATTTGTTCATGGTCCAGTCTGGTTACCTTAAAAGATTTCTTCTCATTCTTAACTTGGGCATTGTTGCCGCTTCCTTCTCATCCCCCACAACTAGACCACCTACTCTCTGCCTCCTAAGAAGTTCCTAAGCTTTTCTCCAACTTCACTGCTACTACCTTGGTCCAGGCCACCATCATCTCTCACCTGGATTAGAGCCCTCCCTTCCTGACTACACTACCTTCATCCACTCTCCTCCTCTATGACTCCTCAGACACACCAGCAGTTAGAAACACCTTTTCTAAACTTGCAACTCATCATGTCACTCCCACTCCCTTTAGTGCCCCTTGTCTTTAGTGCTTTATACTTCCATGACCCATATCCTTAAAGTAGAATCTACAGAGCCTTTTGTGATCTGGCCCCTGCCAGCATGTGATTCTATAACACACACACTCTCACTCTCTCTACCTTTAACAGGCTTCTTTCAGTTGTTCCTCAAAAATCGCCATATTCAGCCGAGCGCAGTGGCTCATGCCTGTAATCCTAACACTCTGGGAGGCCGAGGCAGGAGGCTTGCTTAAGGTTAGGCATTCGAGACCAGCCTGAGCAAGAGAGAGACCCCATCTCTACTAAAAATAGAAAAAATTAGCCGGGTGTCATGGCCCGCACCTGTACTCCCAGCTACTCAGGAAGCTGAGACAAGAGGATCACTTGAGGCCAGAAGTTTAAGGTTGCTGTGAGCTAAGATGATGCATGGCACTTTAGCCTGGGAACAGAGCGAGACTCTCTCTCCAGAAAAAATTGCCATATTCTGTTCTCTCCAGCCTTATGGCCACTGTATATGCTGGATATTCTTGTCTGCTAATCATCACTTAGAAAGCTCCTATTCATTCTTCAAGTTTCTTCCCAAAGGACATTTTCACAGGAAAGCCTTCCCAGCCTTCTCAAGGTTAATTCATCCCGTTACAGACTCCCACAGATCTCATCACACTTAAAAGGATTTATCAACTGCCTGCTTTTCTCACCATGAGGGGTTCAACACAGAAGTTAGGAACCTGGGCTCTGGGAGCTGCCTGCCTAGGTTTGGATCTTGGCTCTACTATTTATTTATAAGCTGTGAGACCTTGGGCAAGATACTTAACCTCTTTGTGCCTCTTTTGTTACCTATAAAACAGAGAAAATGATAGTATCTGCTCTGTAAATTTGTTATGAGAATTAAAATGGATGAAAAGTGTTTAAAATATAACCTTACATATAATAAGCACACAAGGAACATTAGATGGTGGTATCATTGATATTGTTGTTGATAACAAGTGGAATATCTACCTTGTTCACCATTTTAAATACAATGCCTAATATACAGATACTGTGTGATCCCAATGCCATTTCAGCATATCTCATTCAGTATGGTTATAATGGGGTACAGAGATTAGTTCTCTATATGAAGCTACAAGAAATGACGATCATCAATTAATGTTTACTAAATCCCCATACTCTGCCCTATGTAGATGAAAAGGATGCATCCATAAAAGACACAGCACTTCATGCCTATGTGGGAACCATGATTACACAAGTCTTTCCTGTCTCTTCACCTAGTGAAAGGGTTAATAGGAGTGCAATTTTAAATTATATACACCTCATCCAATATTAACCAACTCAGAGGTGTTCCTTAATCCTCCCTTAGCTTCAGCAGGGAAGACAGTGGATCAAAGAGCTCACTTCACATAGATAGTGTTTCATGAAAGCAAAAGGTATCAAGTTTATCCCCTGGCAGGATGTAAGTGTGCTGAAACTGCCCCAACTGCTGCAGCAAGACTAGGGAGATTCAAGCAAAGATGGGAGGGTGTGTGGGCACAGGGGACCCGACTAATTAGGAAGAGTTCTTGAACTTCTGGTATTATATTGAATTTTTTGGAAATAAGAATAGTTTAAGCCTAAAGAGAGCCTGACATTTAAGGGGGCTGCTTTTTAAATATCCTGTAAAGCAAAGATACCTCTCCTTCAAAATGAATGGTAGAAAAGACAATTGAATTTTAGTCCTTTAATGGAGTACCAGATTTATCGTTTACATGCTGAGCCTTCTACAAACTAAGCCTAGAGAATTAGTAGGTGTTACCCACATTTATAGGTAAGAAAGTTGATATAAATGATGATGATAACATGATTTGATAGCTATACAGATGTCTTTAAAAGTTTCATTTGCTGCACACATACATTCATATCACTATGAAATCTGAATCTTTACAAATTAGAGTTACTTAAATCAGATATACCTATAGCATTAAAACATTCCACTTTAAAACATGATCAGCAGTTCCCACAAGACTTTCACTAATCTGTCAGCAAGTCCTGTCATTTCTTTCTGTGCTACAGCTTCCCATGTGGCCATTCCGCATCTTTACCACTATGAGCACAGCTGGCTTATCTCAGCAGTCCCTTCTGGCAGGTCTTTGTAACCCTCCCTTCCAACTGCCCCACACATTTCAGTCTTAATCACCTACTCAACCACCTATCAACTGATCTCCACTGCTTAGCCTAAACTTCTTTCCATGGCATCCAAGCCCTACGCAGTTTGTTTCCACTCCATCTAAGCCTCTCAGCCACTATTCCACCTATATACTCCCTCCACTCTGGAGGGCTCCCTATTCCCTACACTCCCTGTTCAGTGCACTTCCTTGGGTTAGCTTCTACTGTTTCTCTCCCAATGTCACCTCTCCCTGTAACAGAGGTTATCCAGTTATTGCTAGTTTCATTCACATTTAGTTTTGGATTTGTCACTGGATTCTTTCAGGGCAAGATCGTATCTTGAGATTTATTTATATTCTCACAATGCTAAGTAAAATCAAGTATCAAATGCATAACTCACTAACTCATATTCTTCTGTAGAAGTACAAAGGGACCATGGTATTTTTAAAATTGTATTTTCCTCCTGGAACAGCAGAAACTAAAATAAGTAGAAATCCATATGGCCCATAAGACTCAAGGAAGCTTCCTGGAATATGGTAAGGTAAAAGCACTGAATTTGGATTTTTACAGAAGAACAGAAAGAGCAGTGGGAAGAGGCATGTGGGAAGCTGGGGAAGGAGGCAGTGCCTAGGAAAAAGAATGCCAGGGAGAACAAGGGGTCTTAGTTGATGAGACTAAAAGGTCTTTCATGATTAGACTAATTAGGTCTTATATTCCAGAATTTAGAATGTAATGGGCAGTCATTACAAATTCAAGGAATGACTTAAAGAAGATTATTTCTAAAGCGGTAAAAAATATATTGAGCATGAGAATCCTAAAGGCATACAATTCTTCAAAGAAGTTTCTAAAGCATTTGCGATGTTTAGCATAAACTCTCCACCCCAAAACATCTCATCATGCTCTCTTCCCAGCACACTACGGTACCAGAATTCCTCTAATGCACATTGCCTCACCTTGCCACATCCCAAACTGAAGATATAAGCAAATGACAAAGAATAAGACCCACTGGCTGGGGAAATGAGGACTTCCCATGACACATGGAAAGAACACAGAAAAAGCAGGTAGGAGAGGACCCTGCAGCATTTCACAAACTGGCAGATGGCATCACAGTATTTATTCTCTTTAGAGAGGTAAGGATATTTCCCGTTGGAAACATTGTTACCAGATGAGATAATGATAATAATAAAAAGAAGCCTAGAAATCAGTGACACAAAAAGTGATGACTGAACCCTGCCCTCTTCTCAGTGTGAAAAAAACCCACTCTCCTGGGTCCCCCAAAGATAAACTTCCCGAATCCTCCCCTCCAAGTAGCCTCAAGAGTTTCTTCAAGGTCTGAGATTATATAAACTATGATCTAGTTTAAAGTATCTATATTCAATAGTCTCTTTTCCTTTCCCTCCAGACGGACTCTGCCATTTCTCCTCGCAAACATTCCTACCAAGATAGATTTAGAAGGCAGCTAAACCATACCATTCCATAGATTAGCACATAGGAGACAAGGAAATCTTTGGTTTCAAATTGCATGAAAAAGCCTGGGTAAACAGGGCTTCATCTAGGACCAAACCCCTTCCCAAAGTAGAGAGATCTACTTTTTTAATCTCTCTCTAACAGTTTCATCTGTGCCCACAGTGGTTTAATGAGCTGCTTTCAATTTCCCTCCCCAATTATGAGTCAGTCCAAGGTCAGAAATAACATCTGGATGACCATCCAGGGTCAGGAACACCTGGAAGGAAGCTGGCCTTTTAAGAGCCTCCTTATGCTCCCTCAGGTCTTTTCATATGAAGTCACCTGGTTGCTCCACACACAGTTCCTAAGGGCCTCACAATTCTGCTCAAATCTGTCAGTTATTTCTAATAGGGAGGGAGAGAAGGGAAGGGAAAAAGTAAAGAGAAAAAGGACAAGAGAAAAGAGGAGAATTACTGATCAACAATTCTCAAGTTTACTGATAATATACTAAATATACTAAATGCCTTTTAAAGCAGGTAAGAGCTGGTCTATAATGTTAGTCCTTCCTGCATCAATACTGCCATGGGACATCAAACATGGATTAGAGGGTCTCATGCCTTTAATGGCTAAACCAGAGTAAAATTCATAACACTCAAATTATCCTGGAAACCTGTATGCCTACCCTGATCTATTCTGAATACTGGGTATAAACTTCACACTGAAATTTACTCATCAATATCTACATATTCTGTAGGTATTTAAAACTCACTCTGTCCCAAACTGAAATTATCATGCATCCCTCAAACCTGTTCTGCCTTCCCTGTTTCCTTTGTAAATACTCTCTAGGAATATTAGCTGAAAACCTTAGACCCTCCTTTCTTACACTCTTTTATTTCTCCTTCCACTCTCATAATATATAGTTGTTAGCTAAATCCTATCTTTAAGATTCCTAAATACCTCCCATAACTACTCTTTCTACCTGAAATAAGGACCACATCCAAAAACCACTCAATGCTTCCTTTTCCAAACTTGATAGGCTATCACTCCCCCAGCTCTCACATTTTATAAAATCTCATCTCGAGACTGCTGACAGAATAATACTTCTTTTAAAAAAAATTCAAAGAGGCTACATATCTATTTTAAAATTCTATGATGATTCCCCATTGCCAGAGCCATCAAAACCAGGCCCCAACCTAGGTTCACCAAGCTCTTTTCAGGCCACTCCTCTTCTACCTGGGACCCCAGCAACACATGTATCATACTTTCTAATATGTAACCTTCATAGCCCACATTAGAGAACTCTCTTCCTGACACACATCCCTAGAGATAGCCTCCTTCCTCTTTGTTCCTAAAATCCTTTTCATGCATAGCTATCAAGGTTCTGATTATGTGATTGTTTGCCTATCTTTCAGAGACAGTCAAGTTATACGAGGCAGAGACTCTTCTTGGGGATCTTTCATGGATGCTTAACAAACATCTGCTGTTTAAAAAGCAAGAAGAGAAGTTGAGGGCTCATATTTATCTGAACAAACAAAACTACAACTTCTCTTTCAGAAAGAGCAAAAACTCAAAAGGTAATGCGTATAATGGCAGAGGATAACAGACCCACAAGGCTATTACCTTTCCACAGGTACACAAGTGCATCAACTTGGGGCACTGGCAAGCACAGCTGGGCAAAAGCCAACTCCTACAGAGTGGCTGTGTTTGTCTTGCTAAGGGGTGGCAACAACAGCATCTGTCAAGACTAAATTGGACAGAGGAGCTCAGAACCAAGCAGAGCTGTAACACGATGCACCAGTATCTGGTTGGAGTGCAAACAAGGTACGCTTTCTTCCTCTAGTACACAGCAGGCGCCATGCCAAAGACACACAGTGTTTGCTATTTTTGCAAGTCTAATAGGGTCTACTGAGGGGAGGGGTAAGAGATCAGCAGTTCATAATGACTCTCATTATGTTTGGTGCATTTTGAGCCAAGATTAGACACTAGACAATCCTCTGTCCAGTGTCAAGGGCTTTCAACTGCCCTTTCATCAGGATAATTCCACTTCAAACTAATTTAGGTTTCTTATAACCCAGGCTCAAAACTGATACACTTCACTGTTTCAGCCTGGAAAAAGAAGTCAATATCTGCTCCACATAGAAATACAGTCCTTGGGTTCAGAGCCTGTGAATACTACACACAAACAATAACAGAAACATGCCACTATGATAATCTCGCACTTTCTATTAAGCTCTAAGTCAACCTTACTGCAGAAAATCCTCTGGGAAGAACATCCTCTGCCCTCCTTCTTGTCACCTCCTTTTCTGTAGATTAGTCCTTTCAACATAGAGCCAAAGAAACAATTTTGGGAGACCTCTAGAGAAGAGTTTGAGCTAGCTAATTCCCATTAAAACCAACAAGGTTACATGACTTTCATTCTAAGATAAAAACTAGATTCTGCAGGTAATTGTTTTTCTTTTTAAGTCTAAATAGCAAAAATAATAAATCTCTTTAGACTTTTACAGCCAAATTAGAGAACAAACAATACAAACTAGTACAGAATTTTAACAATTATTCACTGTATTTTCAAGCAATAACCTCTAGTTTTATTCTTCTAAGTATGGAAAAGGTTTTGTGACAATACAGGGGGAAAGGGACAAAGATTTCAAGAAAACAAAAATCAAATTTATATAATCAAATACAGATTACAGGAAGGGAAAGTAATGAGTGAACAATAAACTACCCATAATATGTGCCTACTTTTTTTATTCTAAAAATTTATATTACTTACTTAAAACAGATATAACATGACTGTGACCTTCCAAGAAAGTTAATGCATGTTATTTGGATTCATAAGGACCATACAATAACAATTCATAGGGAATCTAGTTCTGAAAAGGATTACACAAAGAAAAAAGAAACATGCCAAATGATGTTGACCTATTAAATAAGAAAGGCCATGTTTTAAGGATCCCAAACTTACTTTGTGAATATGAAATCTCTAAATCAGGGGTCCTCAAATTTTTTAAACAGGGGGCCAGTTCACTGTCCCTCAGACCATTGGAGAGTGCACACTGTGGGCCCGCGACAAGTAGGCTGCTAAGCAGGACGGGCAGCGGCGGCAAAAACACCCGGCAGGCCGGATACATGTCCTTGGCGGGCCGCATGTGGCCCGCGGGCCGTAGTTTGAGGACGCCTGCTCTAAATGCATGAATTTATTATATAACCATTCTGATCACCTGTTATATAAAAGTCATATATCTAGATATGAACATGTCCTTACCCCTTTAAAACAGATATAATTTAATGTGCTTTGTTTGAAATGGAGATAGTTTCACAGAGCACACATCTGTGCACACACAAGAGTACTCTGGGCCAGGCATGGTGGCTCACACCTGTAATCCCAGCACTCCGGTAGACCAAGCCAGCAGGACTGTTTCAGGCTAGGAATTTGAGATCAGCCTGAGCATCACAGGGAAACCCTCTCTCTACAAAAAATAAATTAAAAACAAAAAATTAGCAGGGAATGGTGATGTATGCCTGTAGTCCTAGCTACTCAGAAGGCTAAGGCTGGAGGATTACCTGAGCCCAGGAGTTCAAGGTTGAAGTGAGCTAATCGTGCCACTATACTCCAGCCTGGGAGACAGAGTGAAACCTTGTCTCTTAAAAAACAAAAACAGTACTCTAATACTCTAAAGAGGCATCAATGTATGAGATATTTTTTAAATAAACTTTTTATTGAAGTACAACATACAAATAAAATGCACATGGAAGTACAATATTTAATACACTGAACACATTTGTGTAACCAGCACCCAGATCAACAAACAGAACATACCAACCCCCCAAAAGCCACCCATGAATATACGTGATTTTACTTTACTGGGGAAAAATGTGTCCAGAAATTCTGGTCATATGTATCCTGGAGTCATTACAGGACAATGTGGTTGACTGCTTCTTAAAAAACTTCAATTCTGGAACCCAGGGATCATTTTGCTGTGACAGTAGAGCTCTAGATTTCTGGGGAGAACCAAATTCTAAGGAGTACCTTAAAAATGAATAATTTGAAGCCCCATATACTCATAAATATGGATTATAATTTAACAATTTGGGTCTAACTCATTCATTTTACTAAAGTAGAAACTGAAGTCCACAGATGTCAAGCCCTAGCCAAAGTCATGCTGAGTGCTCAACAGCCAAGCCACCACTGGAGGCCAAATCTACTAATCATCAACGTGAGCTGTGTGTTAAGGTTCTAAGTTATATAATCCAGTAAAATGGACCTGGAGATTCTAAAATAGGTCTAGCCTTCTAATCTACAATTCTCCAACATCTTAACAAAAGTTTATAGTAAGTACTTGTAAGTATATTAACTTTCTATTTCCAAATAAATTTTGCAATTGTGCTTGGCTCTTCTTCTGCCTTTTCTCCCCAGCCTCCTTGCCCCTTTCTCACCTCTTGGAGCTCCCCTGAATTATGACTTTGGTCTTCAACAAGCCTTGCCCCACCCCCCTCAAAAAAAAAAAGCATTCCTAAATTTGAAACCCCAATCTATACTTACATACCAGCTGGGATGCTCTGCTCAAAGAAAAAAGGCAGAGAGCTGAATTTTTCAGCAACAAAGGACAACAAAGCATTTTTCCATTTGGGGCTGCAGAGGGAGCCAGAACCATGCAAAGCGAGCAAGTTGTAAGACTTTCTAGACCTGGATGAATCCAAGAATAGTGAAAAATAAACAAACACACATCATAGATAACACACACACAGGGCTCACACACACTCATCCAGACCTCAGACCTGGGGAGATTCTGAAAAAAATATTTTATGTGTTCAGAGAGGAAATACCATATTCTTTATTTTGTGAAGAAGAGATGAGCAATAAAAGGAAAACAAAGCAATTTTGTTCTATCAAGTGAAATGAGAATGAATTACAAAGGGAGTTATCGATTCCAAGATTCCCCAACCAAGATACATAGTCAACACTCTCAAATTAGCAGGCTACCTAACAAGGTAGGTAGTCTTTTATAGTCAAGAGCTCTTTATATGCAATGTTTCTGGAATGGAAGTATTAATAGAAACTGACCTCTATGATCTTCCCTCAAAAACATAGTACTGGGTTGGGGTGAAGATGGGGAGGAGCAGGAGGTAGGGTCATAAAAGGTGACAAATATCTTGAAAAGTAAGACTGGCAAGACAAAAACAGGAGGAAGAAACCCTGATTGATCACAACCAAGTCAGTAATGTGACAGGATCACAAAGGAAGATCCAGTAAGACTTGCACCTCCAAGACACCTCTGATTAGAGTAAAATAGCACAATGAATATAGCAGAATGAAAAAGAGAGACATTCTGATCAATGGCAAAACAACAGTTAACTAGTAATTACAAGCAATAAAGAGCTCATTCTATGACAGCTCTTTCACAAACCAAAGACATATTATAGCAAGCTACAATGATGCAGACGTGGCTTATACTATAATGTAGAGACAGTTAAGATTCTGTATACTGCAAAGATTCTAGGTAAAGCTTTAGCAATGTACCAAGGCTAAAACTCTAGCTTACTCAGTTCAAATCATCAAACACTAATTGAGCACCTCTACACCAGAGATACCAGAATGGCAAGTCTGGTTTTGAGCAGCACACCAAATGATAGGAGAAACAAGAAAGCTGATATTAATAGAGTGTGTATGTATGTGTGCACCCATGTGTGTGTAAATCTAAAATGTGGCAGGGACATTAAGGCTCACTCTGGAAAAGAGCAAACCTCCCTAAAGATCCTATTTTCCTTGTACTCATTATTTTCAAATATATTGATCACGAAATAATTCTGCTCTACCAACATATAAGATGTGCAAATTTTACGCTGAATTAAAATGTATTAAGAAGAATTCCCTGAGTACTAACTTCCAGATGGCACAGTGCTAGGGTATCAGAACTTTTAAATATTCCGACAATATTCCCTCCACTCCAATGATGTTTATTATTTTTTAGTATAAGTTAATGATGATATTTATCTGAAGATTTTTACTATTAAGTACAGAAGAAATGTCAAACATATTAGGAAACAAGAATTAAGAGGACTTAAAGAATAAGGCATTGGACCAGAAATATAAAATACGGTCTTGAACTTGGTTGAAAGGAAAGGGATGGCAACATCCTTAAAACAAATAGAGGACGACTACTTCTGATCAAGATGAAGAAACAGAAACTAGATACATCTCCCTGCCTGAAAAGACCAAAAATACCCAGAAAAATATATGAAACAATGGTTTTCAAGACAATGGATATGAGGCAATGGAAGACAGTGATTCATGAGATACAGCAAACAAATAAAGAGAGCCCTACAAATAGCCCAACTTACTGCCTGGAGAGTTTCCCAGGTGCAAGGCAAAGAGGTGAGTTGAGTGGACAGAGTTTAGTCTGAGAAAATCAAGGCAGCTAGGTTTTGCAGGATAGAGAACTAGAGAGAAGAGAACTATACATAGTAGAACTGCAGAGGTCTATAGAGGGTTCCCCTGAGTAGGCAACAGAGTAGAGACTGATTCATAAGGAGAGAGCTGGGGAAAGAAACACCCAAAAGGATTAGAAGGAACATTTCCTGGTATTCACACAGGACTGTGACCAGTGCCTCCACCTACCAGAGAGACTAGAAAACTCATATTTCACAGAAGACTGACTACTCAGAATGGTCTTGCAAGACTAATGGGGAATAATTAGCCCTAGACTGAGCTCTTTTCCAGATTTTCCTTAACAAATCCTAGTAACAAGACTCAAAATGATCAAACTGTTTCTAAGTAACTTTCCTGCATTCCAGAACAAAGCTCAAGAAAACTTACAAAAATACAAAAATATCTAGCATCCAACAAGGTAAAATTCACAATATCAGAACATCCAAAGATCACCAGGTGTACAATGAGTCAGAAAAACATGACCTATAATGAGTAGAATAATCAATAAATTGAGATCGACCCAGAACTATCATAGAGCTTAATTACAAACAGTATTCTATATGTTCAAATAATTAAGCAGAGCCATGGAACTATTTTTTTAAAACACCCAAATCTTTAGAAATGAAACTACAATGTCAGAGATGAAAAACACACTAAATACGATTAATAACAGAATAGATGTATTAATAGAAGATTGGTGAATTTGACATATAGCAAGAGCAACTATCCAAAATGAACACAGAGAGAAAAAAGAATGGGGAAAGAAAGAAAAGAAAGGAAAGAGAAGGAAGGAACGAGAGAGGGAGGGAGGGAAATAAATAGCACCCACAAACTGTGGGAAGAATTCAAACAACCTAGTACCTGGTTAATTGTAATCCCTGAAAAGGTTAAATGGAGAGATTAAAAACAAAACAAAACAAAATTTCCCAAATTTCCTAAAAACTTTGAACCCACAGATCAAAGAAGCTCTACAATCCAAAGCACAAGAAACATGAAGAAAATTGCATTAAGGTACAACATAACCAAATGCTCAAAAGCAGCAACAAATAGAAAATTCTTAAAAGCAGTCAACAAAAAGAAAAAGGTATGTTACATTAAGAGGAACTAAGAATGACATTAAATTTCTCATGGCAAACAATGAGAGAAGACAGCAGAACAATACCTTTAAAGTACTGAAAGAAAAAATAACTATCCACCTAGAATTCTATTCCCAGCAAAAATGAATTTTTGAAAACAAAAGCAAAATAAATATGTTTCCAGGCATACAAAAGCTGAAAGATTTCATCATCAGTAAACTACTTCAGTAAGAAATGTTAAAGAAAGTCCTTCAGGCAAAATGAAAATGCTGATATAAACTGGATCTACACAAAAGAAGGAAGGGCACCTGAACTGTCAATCACATGGGAGGAAATACAAGATTTTCTCCTAATTATTTATTTTTCTTATTATTTAAAATCTCTTTAAAAGATAATTTACTGTTTAGGCAGAAACAATAACAATACATTGTGGCCTTTTTAACATACAAAAAATAAAATTCATGTCATCAACAACATAAAAGCTGTAAAGAAGGAAATAAAGTAAGTGGAATAGTAATTGAAACATTTTTATATTATTCAGGAAGTGATATAATATCACTTGAAGATAGATAGATAAATGAAATATATATATATAGCTTTAGCCCTAAAGCAACAATGAAAAACAAAAGAATACACAATTGCGGCTAATGAGACAACAAAAGATAAAATGGAAACTTAAGTACCTCATTAATCCAAAAAGAGGAAGAAAAAGAGGGTAAGGAAACAAAAATGTGACAAATAAAAAACAAGTGACATCATAGACTCAAATCTAAGCACATCAATGGAAAACACGCCAATTAAAAGGTAGAGAGAATAAAGGGACACACACACACACACACACACACACACACATCCCAAAGTAGATTTCAGAGCAAAGACTATTACAAAGGATAGAGATAATAATTTCATAATAATAATAAAGATATTAATCAAGACAATATAACAATCCTAAATGTTTATGCACTTAATAACAGAGCTTCCAAATCAAGAATCTAGTTTATGTCAATTCTATTTCTTAAAAAAAAGATAGAAGAGGCAGGGACAGGATGTGTCTTGGCCAATTATTCATAGGGTGGATTCAGGAAAATACTTAGAATGGGCCCAAGGTGTCCCAATCTCTGATAACTAATAGTCTAACAACTGATTAAGTACTTTCAACCATGTTGATTGATTTATTCTTCATAAAAAAAAATAGAAATTTACTTCCTTCATTTCTTTTTTGTTTACTATATAAATCCTTAGGGAAACAGTATCAACATTACTTTCCCTTTACTATAGGAAATCAAATCCAGAGGGAAGGGAACATACAAAAAATACGCAAAATACTATACAAAATCAACCAAGAGATAATATACTCCCACTTCACACTGCCAATACCCTTTTCCACAACTATGTCACCAAGTCTGGAGTTACCCAGATGATATTCTAATATAATGCATATACTCTATACATAAATAGTCTTCACTAAGGAGTATGGAAATATGTAAGGAGAGAAGTATTTTTTCTGGTATACAAGCTATGAAAGCAATTCACCTTTACAATCTTAAATTAAATCAAGAGTTTTGGAGTTGGCCACAATAAAAAAATCACTCTGAGAAGTGAATTTGTATGGGTTGCATAAGCACATGATATGTGGTTTTTCTTCCCAGATTAATTACTGTACATCTCAATACCACATACCACGGCCTATATAGTAATAATGCTAAGAGAGCAGCAAAGCTTTCCTTCTTTCTTTTCTTTCTTTTCATTTCTTTCTTTCTTTCTTTTTTTCTTTCTTGAGGATGGGAAAAAACAAACAAAAAACAACAACAACAACAAGAGGATGGGGTCTTACTCCATCACCCCGGCTGAAGTGCAGTGGCCCAATCATAGCTCACTGTAACCTCCACATCCTGGGCTTAAGCAATCCTTCCCACCTCAGCCTCACAAGCAGCTGGGACTACAGGTATGTGCCACCACACCCAGCTAATTTTTTAACCTTTTGTAGAGATGGGGGGTGGGGCGCGTCTCACTATGCTGCCCAGGCTGGTCTGGTCTCAAAGTCCTGGCCTCAAGCAATCCTCCCACCTCAGCCTCCCAAAGTGCTGAGAGTATAGGTGTGAACCACCTGGCCTGGTTGAGAAAGCAGTAAAGCTTAAATAAGCCATTTCTAAAGTCTTAAAAGAGGCTTTAGTTAAATTAATCCTGTGATACCTGTTTTACCAGATACAAAAACATAAGAAAACATCTTTTTCAAGAACAAACAAAGGATCAGCTTATGGTAGGTGAATAAAAATACAAACAGATCTGAATTTGCCCCAATAAACCTCACTAGGAGTAAAAGAAGACAGAGTTAGTTAGTCATAGTTTATATTTAAGCACATGACTGACTCAGCCAGAGATACAAGCCTTTCATAGACTACAAGCATAAAGTCGAAAAGCCACAGATGATACAATATGATATGTGAGAATTTTACAAATGCAAAGCAACTTACTGAGTGCAGCTCAAATATCCTTGAGGTCGGTCAACATCTAATCTTAATATCAGCAGTAAGATCCAGAATAATTTTCGTAAACATCCAATGTTTTCTCCTTTTATTTCCCACCATAATGTTTTTTGTTTCATTTAACTTTTCTACTTGCCCTAGTTATTACAGTTAATTTTTTTAAAAAAATCAATTCTAAACACTAAAAACAGAAGACATACATTGTTTCAGATAATCACAATGCATCCTGCTTTGGAAATTAGGTCCTTAATTTTAGGAAGAAATTTTTTCATAATTTGCCCATTTCTCTTAGTAGGTCAATCCAAAAAGACACAGTCAAGAAAAACACTTATGCGTTTATTTTGATTAGGAGAAATTCTCATATATTAACACTAAGAAAACAAACCACACACAACTCTCCATCTATGATGACAAAGCCAGAGGGAGACCTTAATGGTGGCAGCTCATAAATCCTAGCCCAAGATCACAAATACAGCTGCAAGGAAACTCTCCCAAGAAAAATATATGGCATTATAAAAACCATAAGGGAGATTAGTGGAAAAACTCAGGGCATATCTATCCATTCAACAACTTTTCTAAGAGTGTTTTTCACAGTTTATTTATTTTATACTGTCCCAAAGTAATTCAGTAACCCAAAGATGAAGCTCTGGAAAATAGGGACCATCACTTATGTCTAATGTCTCTCATAACAACAACAGGTTTGGAGCATAGGGAATGCATGTTAAACATTTACTGAGAGAGAGCTATCTGGAAGAGGGCAGGGATACCAACACAGAGACTACTCCACCCCAATGTTGAGCAATCCCTGTAAGGAGATACTGTTTCTTATAAATTCTGTTCACTACATATAAAAGGGATACAGGGAACAGTTTTCCAACCAGAAGAATCAACACACATGCCCCACAATTTACTTATTGATAAATTAGAAAAAACTAAAAAACTAACATGTCTAGGAGCATGGGTTAGTGGTTAAAAAAATAAAATTTTGAAATAATTTTATTATATTTCTTTACCATGAATTATCCATAAGAAACAGATTTCTATGATTTCAATTTGAAAGCTCTAAAATTACAACCTCAGATGGCTACCAACAGGCATGGCCTCCAATGAGGTTGCACCATCTCATATTAATCTCTTCTCAGCAAAAGGTAACTGCAAAAAAAGAGTGTGCATGAGCCCACTTCATTCAAGTTTTTCAATCTAATGTATCCACTGGGATCTACAGCGGTCTAATAACCAGATGCACATCATAATTTTACCAATATGAGTCAGTACTGCAAAGCAGAGACTTTGAGGTGTTGTTCTTTGTATCAAACATTTAAGTGTAGGTTCGCCTAAAATACTAATACTATCAAAGTCTACATAATTCATAATTTTCAAAACCTATTATTTTACACTAAGGAAAAGGGAATTTTAAGTACTCCAGCATGTATAACTTTTTCAGTGTAAGAGGAATACAACATTTGCATTCTAGTGCAATCACAGAACCTGAGGGTCAAAGAAGGGTAATAACTGAGTTAAGAACAGACAATGTGCCAGGAGCAAAGCAGAATCTATAACCCAAGACTCCTGTCCTGATTCCCTTTATCTCCTAGTCTCTTTCTCTGATAAAGTGTTCATACAGCCTGAGCAATACAACAGCAACTGCAGATATCTTTTTCATCATTGAACATATTCACAAAAAAATTGCCCCCTTTCCTTCTAATTAGCTGCAGTGCAAGTGAGTTCAAAGTAGTGACCATAAAACAACGTGAAGATAGCATCCTCTTTTTCAGGCTGCCAACATGTGACATCCAGGAGAAATGTTTTTATTGCTCTAAATGATCCCTATAACTGTGAAAGAGGAACCTAAACAGCATTTCTAATATCAATAAGCATAATATGTCATCAATTACCTACAATATCAACACAATATTTTATACAGTTTAAATCAAAAGAAAAAAGTACAGAGAGGGCCTGATGCCATAGTGTTCAATATACTTTTTAACTTGTTTCCTCAATCTGAATCATAGCCCAATCAATTTTATACCTTGTCTCACATCTGGCTGCCAAGTAAGGAAAGATGAACTAGGTTGACATATATGAAAACAGTTAATGTACCACAGCATAAGAGTATAAGAGAAAAAATATTCTTTAATCTTTTAATTCATAGCTGTATTTTTATCCCCAAGAGCAGCCTTTCAGAAGGAATGTGTAAATGGGCAAGGAAACAAAAGATTTTTCTTAAATTACTGCTTCCTTCTGCTAAAACAGTTCATGTGTGCCCTAAAAAAAAAAAAAAAAAAAAAAAAAAAATCTTTAGAAAAGCTTTTCAGAAAGGAAAGTAGAAGTTGCAGCAAGTAAAAGATCCTAGCATTAAAATCCTAGGATCCCAGCTCTAAACACTGTTTTCTATACACATTATGATTATCCTTACTTTGTGCCTTAAGTCACTGAGACAAAATATGAAATAATCGTGCCAAGGGAGCTATAATACTATGTTTACTTCAAATAAACCTTTTAGCACATCTGTGGTCATTTTTTCAGGAAGCTTATTTAAAAAGAAGCCAATATAAATCACATCTCAAAATCCTCACAAAGTTTATACTACTTACTGGTAACAGAAGTGCCTTTACATCAATAAAAGTTTTCATTTTCATATTAATTTAGCAGAATAAGGTTCAGAGCATATCTAGTTTTCCTTGGTTTGAACCCCTAAGCATTCATTCACATAGAACCAACGTTATCTAATAAAGATGAAAGACTCCAAAGAGCTCAGTACAGGCAGCCCTTCGAACTCTTAGGCCTAAAAACTATTTCCATTAATAAAAGCCTTCTGTAATACCAAACTGCTACACCAGTACAAGTGTCTAGCAACTACCATCATGAAAAAAATTTGGTATTTTTAATGCAAACTATCCTACCAAAATTTGTAGTAATCTTTTGTAATAGATTGGTCCCCCAAAGTTTTTAATTTTCCTTTCCCTGTGCCACATTAAATTCTAACAAACTTAACATTTTCTCACTTTAAAAAAGTATCCTTTACAAAATGTTATTCTAAGCAGAATAGTCCATTCTGTCTTAGCAGAACTATGCTTCTCACATGTAACTAAGATCAGACTCACTACAGCAAAAAGAATTCAGGTCTATGGGTTTAGGTAGAGGAAGACATTTTAGAAAACAGATTTTAAGTCTGATGTTATCAGGGCACTGGATTTAGGAAGCACTAAGAAGAAAATGGGAAAGTTCCTAAAGGCATAAAAATGTTTGGGCTTCTATACCATATAGATAAAGTTGAAGTTTAACCTATAAGTAAAGGAAGTCAAGGAGAACTCTCCAAGCAAATATCATAATTCAATTTGCATGTTGACAAGAGTACACTAAAAGCAATTTGAAGAACATACTGAAGAATGGTGAAATTAGAAGCTGAGAAGCCAGGTAAGAAGCTACTATCATCACCAAAAGAAGGAGAACCTGAACTACTGCACTGGCAGAAAGGATAAAAAACAGTGAATGGAGAGGAACAGATAAGAAATACATAGGACCAAAACATACAGACTTGGGAATTGAGGAATGAGGGGAAGAGGAGGATGACTTCCAGGTTTCTATCATGAACAGGTTTATGGCTTGGATGCTTAGCAGATGGTACACATGCTAATGGAAGAACATGAGGAGGAAAAGCAATTTGGGGACTACCATTATAGACTTCAATGAGTGACACGTAAGTTTGAAATGTTTGTGGATGACACAGGTGAAAAAAGTATGATAAAGGACTCAGTTTATGAACCTGGAAGCTGAAAAGAAAGGTCTGCATTGGACATTTAAATGGAAGCTGTCTACAGCTAAGAGGATTGAATCTACCACAATATTACTTCCATTGGGGCAGAAATTTCTATCATTTTGTTTACTAACACTGAGCACCCAAAATGAAGTCTGTCCATAATGGTACATGATCAATAAATATTTAATGAATGAATGTCAAGGGATAGTGTGTAGTATGAGTGAATTTTATGGAATGAAGACTTTTTTGAGAAATTCAGTAAGTAGTCACCATTTATAATACGTTCTAAGAAACTCAGGATTTCCAAAGACAAAAAACCATGTATAAATTATCTTTTGGGAAAAAAAATAACTTCACAGTGAATTAGAACAGCTCTATAATCTACTCTTGAGATCACTTAATTGTTCAAATTTCTATCAGTACTCTTACTATAAATTTGAAGTCTAAATTTCTAGTCAAACACTCCTATTCTTAAGTTCTGCTTGCATTCAAAATAATTTTCTACTTCCAAGTAAATCGAAATGATAGAAATGGATAGATATTTCTGCTTTGCATAAAAAGCTCCACCTCTAGGCATAAATATAAGACTTTCCTGTATCAAGAGTTCCAGAAGTAAATAGTTACAACTGGGTCTGTGAGCATAAGCAAAACCATTTCTAGAAAATATACCTATTTTCTTGGTTCATGCAGCTTGAGAGCCATTAAGATTTTAATAATCTATAAATATACAATAAGCATAAAATCACTGGGCCAGGTAACTCCCAGCAAATTGCACCTGAGTTAAAAATGTGGGAACCCTAAAGCCTTTATTTGTAAAAATAAGAACTCAAGAGAACTGAAAAACACAACACTGTTTCTAGTAGTTACTGACACTTTCAGTAGCATAAAGCATTATTCTCAAAAGTTTCTGAAAAGGGGACAGGAGAGGTCAAGAAAAATGGTACAGTGGGAAAGAAACAATTTTAAGGACTTTTAGTACATCTATCTGAAGATATTTGCTAAAAGATGTTCAAATGTGTCTCCCTTTGAACTGCACTTAATCCACAAGACTCAGCCTCACTTATTATTAAGAATTCTCCATGAGGTCAAAATGGATCTACCAAGCCATAAACACACCATAGGCGGAATTAACATTATCTTTTCTGTTATGTCATCGTCTCTTGTATAGGGTTCGCACATAAAGAATGCTCGATGTTCGCTGAGTGAGCAAATATGGGAAGAATGAATTAATTAGTCCACTTTAAAAGTAAATAAAATTAAACTGTTTTCTAAGATCAAAACATTTTAGAGGGCATGTGGGACAATAATTTTTCACTGAAAAGACATGCTATTCATGCTTTGATACTAAAAATAGGTTATACTTTAATATTAAAAAGTAGAGTGCCTCACAAATATTTACATGAAAAGAATGCTCAGTAAATTCTACCTCATTCCCACCAATTCTCTTCTCACTGCTTGTCTGGTGTCTTTTGGATTACCTCTGAAAAATGGAAGGCTGTGGTTTCCCTAGGTCAGCTCTTCCTGGCTGCATTATCAATTCTACTACCCTGACAGGCCAGGACACTAGGAAGACAAACTACTGATACACTCCATGGGAGACAGCAGACATGGGATAAAGCAGACTCTATCCACCCAGGGGGTAGAGATTTCTTGGGATAAATTTTTGCCTGGTGTGCACGTGCTAATCAGTGTCTTATTTTACATTTCATATCCCCAGAGAGGGAAGACAAAGGTTATACAGTATCGGGTTTTCTTGGTAGCCAATTAAAATGCAATGTAAAAAGAGTATGGAATTAGCAATGTCATCACTTGGAAAAATAATTATTATTCAAACCTTCAATCATTCAACTTCAACTTTAATTACTGAGCACTTTCTTCTATGCGCCAGGCAATGTGCTACAAACACTGTAGTGGAGATAGTACCTTTCCTCAGGAGAGCTTAGAGTCTAGCAGGAGGGGCAGGCATGAGGGAGGATTCAGAAAAGAAAAATCTATAATTATAAATTATGCTAAGTGTTAGGAAGTAAAAAAGGTGGGTACAAGAAAGGGAGGCTCAATAGCAGTCCCTGGGTCAAACGATATGGTCAAGAAAAGGCTCTCTGAAAATATGACATTTCAGTTCAGGTCTAAAGGACTAGAAAGGATCCTATCATACAAAAAGCAGCAGAGGGACCACTTCAGACAGAGAGAACAGCATATGTAAGGCACCCAAGGTGGGAAGGAACTTAGCATGTTGGAGAGAATGATGGATAGTCAAGGGACTGGAGCCAGTGAACAAGGGCAGCATGAGATGAAGCCAAAGAAACAGGGCACAGGATAACCAAGAACCATAGATCAAAGGAGTCTGAATTTTCATTTGAATACACTGAGAAACCACTGAGAGGATTTACATCTAGCAATAATATGACCAAATGTGTATTTTTAAAAGACCACTTCAGCTGAAGTGGAATGGCAATGCAACTGAAGGCAATGCAACTATTTCTAAGGGAAAAGATCACAAAAGCTTCAAGGAAGTGGATCTGAACTAGTCACTGAAAGACAAATATGACGAAGAAGAACATTTAAATCTAAACAAAGAAAATAGCATAAGCACAGGCACAGTAGTATAGAGAAAGCACAGAGCTCACCCAAATAGCAATGGTAGCTACGGCTTGGTGTTTATGAAGACCAGGGAGCAGAAAGGCAACTGAAAAGGTCATGTTGCAGCACGATTAGCTAGGGCCTCTAAATTAAGGATACTACACTAAGAGGCTTTGATCTTATTTAGATGGCTGTGGAAGGGCACTGAAACTTTTTTAACCAGAGAGTACAATAGCAATGAGTTAAACAATGCTACGTTACACTAAAAAATCCAGATAAAATAATCAGTATAAACGTTTAGTGAAAAAAACTAGCATGGTCAAGGGAATAAGGAATCAGTAGGCAAAGGCATTTTGTGGCTTTGAGAACAGATATAAATGGTTTCCCATGCAATCCTGGCTGGGTTGAAAAGCAAGCAAGAGACACTGGATGGAAGAAAAGAGTGAGACTGCTATGGTTTGGAGACAGTTTGGTCCCCCACCAAGTCTCATATTGAAATTTGATATCCTGTGTTGGAGATGAGACCTGGCAGGAGGTGTCTGGGTCATGGGGATAGATCCATCATGAATGGCTTATGCTCCTGTTCTCAAAGTAATGAGTTCCGACACTCTACTAGTTCCAGCAAGAGCTGGTTGTTAAAAAGAGCCCGACACCTCCCTCCTCTCTCTTGCTTGATCTCTTGCCATGTGATCTCTGCACACGCTGTCTCCTCCTTGTCTTCTACCATGAGTGGAAGCAGCCTGAGGCCCTCACCAAAAGCAGATGTAGGCACCGTGCTTCTTGTATAGCCTGAAGAATCATGAGCCAAATAAACCTCTTTCTCTTATAAATTGCCCAGCCTCACATATTCCTTTATAACAACACAAATGGACTAAGACAGTGATGAAAGCAAAATGGCTAAAGGCAGGCACAAAGACAGAGAGGGAAGGAGAAAGAGAAGCTGCCAAGTATGAAAGGGGGCAGAGAATAGCAAGAGTAATATGACATAGAAATGGTTTTTGAACTCCATGTCCTTCCCTTCCCAAACTAAGGGATCTCACACTACCTGGAGAGCCATGGGATAATCCACATATACTTCTTAAATGGTCCCAATATATTTTCCCTTTCACACACAACCATACAATTGTACCCCTTTGACACCTCTCCCTGTTCTCCCCACTGACATTCATTTGAGAAATACAGATTCAGAGTCTAAGTACAGAGGGGTAGGAGGAAGATGACTATAAATATGCAAGTAGGATGCTGAAGTTTCTAGTAATACATGCCAGGCCTATTACTTAGCTTTATATTTCACCTGAGAGGCAGGGGCTTTTCTCCTCATCCTCATTATTTCTTTTAGAAATCTAATGATAATACTTTTTTAAAATCAAAACTCATTATTAATAATCTTTCTCATGATATAATAATTTCAACTATTCAGTAGGAAACAGCCTTTCTGGTCTCAGAAAAGTGTAAAAAACAAATGCTACCTATTGTTGACATACCTCAAGTAATTGTTAATCCTAAGAATAGGTTTTGCTACTCAAACAAAAATTCTTCTGAGTTTTTATTCTGTCTATTTCCTTTTGAATTTGTGGAATCAAAACCAGAAATTCAATTATAGCATTTTATTAAACTTAAGTTTTCTTGGTAATAAAGAAAACAGTTGGTGGCCTTTAGCCCCCATTGATATATGGGCAATATTTTCAGCTTTCCTTCACACCTGTCCCACCAGGACTGCCACCAAATACCACCAATTTTTGTAATTTGGAGGATTCATAAACCTTATGAGCTTAATATCATTGTCTACAGATGGAAAACAAGAAAGAAGCAAACAACCTAAAAAAGAAACAGAAAAATATAAAACTCAAAGTTAGCATACTTGCAAAAAGCTGCTATTTGAGGGAGCAGGTGACTTAAGAAGAGACAAATACAACACAATTATTCTACTAGGTCCATTTTAGTAAACTCCTAGAATAAGCAGCCATTTTGAAAAAATCATTTTTAAAAATATAATGTCCATATCATTGGGCAGAAACATTTTTTCTTGCCAATATATTTTGGAAGAGGACTCAATTAGTAAATGTATGGAACCAAGAATGATCCTATTATTGATAAAATTAATTTCACACAAAGATGTGTTTTAAAAATTTTAAGATTTGTCACAAGTTTTGCTAACAACATAGCATTTTTTTTAAAAATTCAGTTTATTTAAAAGCATGATTCTTGTAGCACCTGTACTGGAGTCACCTAAGGAACTTGCTGCCACACTCTGCTGCCCACCCAAAAGACTGTAGCTCTGCAAATCAGAATATACCTGGGAATCTGTATTTTAACAAAAGTTCCAGAGTTGTTCTGATGTAGTTGATCCAAAGACCATCTTTTGAGAAACATTATTTTGTATATTCCCTACTCAGAAAATGCAGCCAATTGCTTCTTAATATAATGATAGTCAAACTCAGCCCCTCAGAACTGTCACCTGCAATTAGTAGCTGCCCAGCTTTATACTACATGATTTCAAGATATATGACACAAACACTTCCTTAGCAAAGATGGGTGCAACTAGTGATTCCAGAATGACCTGCTACATCAGCATCACTGCAGGCAAACACATGCGAGAAGTAGCAGCTTCTGCAGAGTGCTGATCAATTAATGCATGTGAAGTGTTTCAGTAGGCCAGCTCTGTTGTAGCTCATCAGGCGTCCTGAAAGACATCAGGTGGACTCTGACAGGACTTGCCTGCAATTGTGAACTATTTTCATTTCTGATTCTGTGTGTGTGTTTGTGAGCACTAGAGTGAGGATGCAAATCCCTAATTGTGAAAAGCTCCAGAGCTCCTGCAAGAACGTTGTCATATCTGCTTGGTATAGTATCATCAACATTGTATTAATATGCAATGCTCCGGAACTCAGCATGTCTAATGGGACTGAGGGTTATGTATAGCAAGGGGTATGTCATCAAGGTCCCCTCATCCCAAGCCTCAGAGACTTTCTAAGAGCTAAGAATGGTCCTAGTCAAACAAAGCATATAATTCAGCATAGTTTTGTCCCAGACAACAGTCACTGAAGTGTTCAAGGAAAAGCTAAAAGGAATGCAATAATACTGTATCTACATTCACATTTAATTAAAAAGAGAGCTAACAGCACTTCCAAGAGGAAGGTCATTCCTTGTTCAGCACAAGATTTCTCTGTGCAAAGCTATTTTGAGAATGGGTAATAAAACAATTCAACATATAAACATTTACAAAAGCTACCATTTCAGTAATGCTATTGATACTTCTGCTAACAACTCTGAAGATGATGTACAAATCACAATCCTGCAGCTGGGGGCAGTCATAAGAGAATCAAGATCATCATCCACTGTCAAAGTGCAATCAAATCCACCACTTCCTTCTTCTCTCACTGTGCCTGGAGGCCCCAACTGCCTTCAACAGAGTTATAACATATAAAAAGGTTTATAAGAAGAAAACTTCTATGCAAGAACTTGAATATAATACATTTGGCCCTCTAGAGCCACAGATTCTATATCCATAGATTCAACCATGTGGATAAAAAATGTCATTAGGTCTATGGCCTATGATGGTTGCTTCTGTACTGAACATGTACAGACTCTTTTTCCTTGTAATTATTATCTAGACAATATAATAACTAATTGCATAGCATTTACATTGTATTAGTTATTGTAAGTAATTGAGAGATGATTTAAAATATATGAGAGGATGTGTTGGTTATACACAAATACTATGCCATTGTATTAAGGGAACTTAAGCATCCATGGATTTTAGTATCTATGGGGGGTCCTGGAACCAATCCCCCTCAGATACTGAAGGACAACTATATTCCAAAGTCCAAGAGATCAAATAACCATTTTCTCCTGCATAGTAACCATATGAACAGCTAAACGAAAAAGAAGGACGATGTCCTACAATAAAATCAAAAAGAATACTACAAGATGTTACAGATTTAAAATAAGAACCATACACAGTTACACACATTTAAAGAGAAGCACACAAAGGTGAGCCCTGGGCAGACAGCTTGGATCACCAAGCATTCCCCTAGGTTGGTTTCTAGCCCAATAAGTATACATTTGACTCTTTGGACAAGGTGTGACATTCAGCTCTGCCTATGTGCGCATATATGTGAATCTTCAAATGCATCTTTGGCCTTACCTCCTTAGAAAATGAATTACAAATTGGGCATATCAAGGCATACCAATAGTTCTCAAGTAACATTTACCACATAGAGTTGCCTGTGCCTGCCTGTCTTAAAGCCCACCCACAATTTCATTTTCAATTAGCAGCTCCTCGAAAGGCAGTAATGAAAGCAGTTGCTAAAGAGCATTCAGATGTCACTGAAAGACTGCAAACCCAAACTGTAAATAGCACATTGTGAGTTGCCTGTCACCACCATCAACTCCCACAGGAATCACACAGCACGTGGCTATCACAACCATCTGTTCAGCTCCCCACCAATACCACTGCAAACCACACAGCCACCCACCTCCTCCCACCTCCCACTCATTACCTGTCATGTACAGACTTGTGTAGAGATGGGATTGCTGTGAACAGAGATCAGAATGCAGAACACAAGGTGGCTTACTTCATGCTCTGTAGCTGAGATCTGACCACATGCAGATAACGGTGTATGTTCAAGAAAGGGAAAAATGTAAAACTAAGTTAACACAAAAATGCACAGTTTTAAATAAAGAAAGAGAGTTCTGCCCTACCCTCATCCACTACCAAAAGTGCACTGGCTAGACCTTGTTAAGAGAAAGACATGTTCCCTTGCTCTTCAATCACTGGTACTATAGGAATTCATGGGAGCTAGAGCTGAGAATCATTATCATCGCTTTATCTTTCTTACTCCTCTAACAATACATAGGATTTAAATGGCCCTTAATAAAGTTCTGCACACACATACACATATAACAATCCTTACTTTGGGAAATATAAAAGGTCACTGTTTTATGGAACAATTACTACAGATATCATAGTCATCCATGCTGAGTTACTGCCCATTCTTTTAGGTGCAGATACTTTTCCCATTCAGGTTATTTTGTCTTGGTAGCTTTTATTTTATGAAGTATTAGTTAATGTGCTATAATGGTTAATTTTAGGTGTCAACTTGACTGGATTAAAGAATACCTAGAAACTTGGCAAAATATTATTTTGGGGTGTGTCTATGAAGGTGTTTGCAGAGAAGGATGGCATGTGAGTGTCAGTGAACTAAGTGGGAAAGATTTGCCCTCAACATGGGCAGGTACCTTCCAATAGGCTGGGGGCCTGAACAGAACAAAAACAGAAGAAAGACGAATTAGTCTCTCTTCTCTCTTTCTCTTTCTGTCTCTCTCTCCTGAAGCTGGGATAGATTTTCCCTGCCCTTGGACATCAGAACTCTAGGATCTCCAGCCTTTGGACTCCAGGACTTACCCCAGTGGCCCCCTGGGTTCTCAGGCCTTCCAACATAGTCTAAGCCACGCTACTTACATCCCAGGATCTCCAGCTTGCAGATGGCCTGTCAGGGAAATTTCTCAGCCTCCATAATCACATGAGCCAATTCCCCTAATAAATCCCCTCTTATATACCTACATATATATCCTATTTGGTTCTTTCTCTCTGGAGAATCCTCACTAATACACGTGCTACGTGTCCTTTTTTAGTCAATTTTTACTATATGTTTAAGAATTACAAATGTCACTTGGTATAAAATTATTTACCACAACACTCCAAAGCTATCTTACTAAAGTCAAGTGATGTGATACTCACAACATTGAAGGCTCACAGAATATATCCAAGACAACAATGTGCAGGGTCATTAGACACAAAACCAAAAATTCTATAATACAAAAAATAAACTATCACTGCTTACAAATTCCCAAGATAAAGCAAAAACAAAAGCAAAACACCCTTCATATAACTCATTATTATATTAGTGCCAGGTTTACCAATCCCAATTGTAAACCAATACCTTCAATATATTACACAACTAATTCCAGATCAGAGACAAACCTGGATTGGGGTTCTTCAATAACCACATGTTAAAAACTAGCATGATATTCTTATTCAAATCAGTCAAGATTCCAAGAGAGATTACAAACAAATCTTTTATTCCTCCCAAACTTTTCTTATATTTTTTCTTATTTCTATAGTTTGGGCAAGGGGAGAAATGTAGTATGCAACTTAAATTTATAAAAAGGAAAAAACTAAATCATTTTATTTGATAACTTTAGCTTGTAATCTCCATATGACTATACAATTTTTCAAAAGCAAACAAAACCACAATTAACATGTTGAACTTGAAATTTAGAAGTATGCGGTAAAAATGGTTTAACTGAGGCTCACATTTCTTAATACTAGCTCAAAGTACCTTCAGACATCTAACCATTGATAACAAATGTATTTATGAAAGAGCACTGGCAAAAGTCATAAGTCTTTTCATTATGAAAGTACAATCCCAAATTACATTAGTGTTTCAAATGCTCTGATTTCCAGAAACCTGTAGGCTCTTGAGTCAAGCTAGATAAATACTTGTGTGATTTTGCCCTACATTTCTACCCCAAACTAATTAGCAGGTCTACAGAAATGTAACTTGAACTGGATCTGTTTAATCAAAGTTTTCCATTATAAATCCTCCTTTGCAAGTTAATTTCTACTAGTAACAAATGTCACAAAAAGCTCCTCAGACAATATGATTAAATCTCACTAAAAGAAAGCACCAGCCTCTGGTAGCAAACGTTCTCAATAGGAAAAAGCACAGGCTGGGATATACTGCTCCATCAGGCTAGGTGGAAACACAGCTGGTGGCTTAGTCACCTGGGCCCTTCTATACCACTATAATCACTTCAAATAAGGCCAACATACAATGTCAACACACAAAGCAGATGCAACCACCATGCACAGTTCTAGTAATAACTCTGATTTTAAATTCTTGGTACTGGGATCAACCTCTCTTTTCCCAAAAATCAGTAGACATTTTTGGTATCTATAATTTATAATGTCAACTATAAATCTCCCACCATACTTTCAAGAGAGAGTAGCAAATTTCCATTCCCTACAAGAAATACCTACCCAGATCAACTTGTATACAGATGATTAAACCATATAGAGAGCATTTCCACTTAAGCCATCTTCACCAGCAAGGTTAGAGTCTACTGGCTATGGTAGACTCTAACCAAACTTCTTTATTTTCCTCTCAGATGGTGTTCTCCTATGACCAGAAGCAATATCAATAGGTTGCCTCTTTCTCTGGGAAATTCTGCCATTAGATAAATGGCTTTTTGGTGCCTAAAACTGAGTTAAAGAGGAAGATGCCAGGATTTATTGTGATGATCCAACCTGGTATCTGTTGGAAGAGTTCTTATAACCTAAAATGCCTTCTAGCTCACTTAAGCCTATTTCCTCTGGTTCAGTTCATGCTAGAAAGAAAGGACAGACTAATGGACTAAACAGAGATTTAGAAATCCAGTCAGAGCCAAATCCAAGAGTTCTCTGAACTCTCATCAACTTTTCATCCTTGCTACTCTATTTTTAAAAGCTTATGCTCTTTCTGTGTTTTAAACAACAAAGTACTAAATTTTTAAAGCATCCCCTATGGTCTAGAAGTTAGACATACTGAAATAAAACTAAACTCAATGCCTTAGGAAGGGTTAAGATTTCCCAAAATGCTTCTCAGGAAGTGATAATTTGGCTAATAGGTTTGGCAAAACATGACTTCCTTGTGTTCCTCAGTGGTTTCACTAGGACTTAGTCTCCCAATTAGAGAATAAAGGTCCTTACAGAGAGGATCTGTACAACCTTTACAGAGATCTGTGCAACCTTGGTTTTGATTTTCCCACCCCCAAGTCTAAGTAGAGAATAAAATAATCTACCATGCCCTTATTAATAAAAGCTAAAACTTTTTAATATAATGTCTTAAGTTCTCACATCATGAGCAAATAGTTCTATGTAGGACAAATGTAAGCCTAGGGAGGTCAGAAAGACATGCATTAAATTGTCTTCTCAGGAAGTACCATTTCCTAATAAGATGCGAACCTAATTTACTCTGATGAAGTCAGAAATAAAGACTAAGTTCTCACCTCCTCCCTATTTCACCTGTAGTTCTCAATAAGAGGTACTAAATTATAATCTATTAATTGAGAAATGTTCCTCAAGACTCACTCACATGTCAAGGTCCCCTCCCAGATAAGATGGTCAGATTCAGTTTCCTTATCTGATAAGAGGCAAAGGAATTAGAAAAAGTAATTGTGATATGCATAGGCATCTAGCAAGATAGGAAAGTAATCTCAACTATTCTTAGGACAAGCTTTTGAACATCCACTGTGGCCATTAAACACTTGTGTGTCATCTTTTACCAATGATCACACAACAGATGGCATTTGTCTGGGCTGACACAAAATGGACCATGCCTCTCCCTCCTACTACAAATGCGTCTTAGGCTCTGTGAAGATATTTTAAAAAGAGGCCTATCAGTTACAGACTCCAAAACAAAATTATCTTCAGACCTACAGACTCCTTCACAAACCTCTACAACACTATATTCTTCTGTGTTATTCATAAATTTAAAGAACCATATACCTCAGAGGGAGAAGCCTAAGAAATATGCTAGTCCAAGCCCCCACATTTTCCAGATGGATAGCACCGTGCAGTGATTTGTCTGGGGTTTCATAATAGCACTGTGATTCTAAGAATATTACAAATGAAAAGTATCATGACCTTACCTCAATTATCAACTTCTGCTTCCCATCTTACTAGATACAGAACACTTGATTGGACTGTATATTTTGGCATCAACACTGAAGATAAGAAAACATCACTTGTTTTTAAAACCTTTACATAGGGCCAAAGATGATTCATTCTTTCCTTTTCCATAATTCATAAAGAGTCAAAATAATTGCTTTTCAAATATTTTGCCTAAAACAAAGATAGCTTTGATTTCAAATATCATCAGTATCAGAAGAGTGACCCCTAAGACTAAAAGCTACTCAAATTTAAGATGCTAAGTCCTAGATTTCTTTCATGATCATATACTCTTTCACAGGAGGATGCTAAAACTCTTAGAGTAGAAAGAAGTATAAAGAAGAATTCTGAGGACAGAAAATAGAAAAGTCAGATCATGTCTAGGAGAAAGAGATTCAAGGATGAGGATCCACAGCTTAGTGTTGGCTCAGAATTAAATTGGTTTCTTGCCTTAAAGGGTAAGAAGACTTCCTCTTAATCTTGCTGGGGGGGGGGGGGCGCCTGGGGGAAAGGTGGGTGGTTACCTTGCAATTTCTTTCCACTGGGAATAATTACTTTTCTCACATATTTCACACAGAGAAGCATGAGTTAGGAGTCACAAATACCACAGAAGCATCACCTTTTATAAAGCCTAGACTTTCCTTCCTATCCCCAAATCCCTGTCAAAAAAAAATTTTTTTTTACTCAAATATGGGTTACTTTCAAACTTTCTAGCTGTTTCTCTGTTGTCTGAACTTATTTATCCTGTTTCTTCTTTTGCTTTCATAGGCCATTTTTATAATGACAGTCACTCCATATGACCAAACTACTCATATACTTTCTAGAAATACTTGTAGACTACCTCCATCCTCTGACTTGGACTTCGTTTTCTCTTCATGCCCAATCCTTATCTCAAACAAAGAAAAGGCAAAATCAATGTACAGGGAAAACAGAAAGCTGTGGAGCCAGAGATATCTACGTCTAAATCCTGGCTCTGTCTCACACTGCTAAGTGGCCTCAGACAAGTCACTTCATCTCTATGAGCCCCAGTTTCCACATCTGTAAAGTAGCCATGGTATTACTTACAAGGCAAGTTGTTGTACAAATTACAAATTATACTACACAAACTCCCCATTGAATCACTGTAGCATGGTATATATTAGGTAAATGTTAATAATTACTATTATAACTCCAATCTGGCATTTTAGGACACATGTGTACCTTCAGAAACACTGTGCTGGGTGTCAGATTTGGGGCATTACCCTGGGAGCCTGAGTCCATGCTGAAATCCATAGCTTTAGGTGTTTTCTCAGGTCATATCCCCCTTCACTACCCATGAGGCAGAATTCTAATACCAAACTACCCACTACATCTTACTGAGGCTTTTGATCCTTCTAATCTTTTAACTAAAAAAATCACCCAAAATAACACTCTTGATTCTTTGTAAGAGTTGAATTCCTACCAGGCTGACCATTATCAAATAAGAAACTTCCTAAAAGTAAAAATTTCATTAAGTCCTAGGAAGGGACCAGGAATCTGTATTTAGTAAGGCTCATGATATGATTTTAAAGGTCCGGGAGGTTTTGGAACAACTGTTTTGTATGATCCCCGATCTTCCCCCTCTGCAGAGAAACATCTGCAAACTAGAAATTACCTGTTCGGCTTCTAATTAGTAATATCTGCTTTGTAAACCACAATTCCTTCTCTACTTCCTTCAAGTTATAATCAATTCCACCCAATAGTGCTGCCAAAACAAACAAAACACACCCAGGACACAGGTAACTCCACAGGCACTAAAGCCTTTGGATTTGTGCAGAAATTTGCTATAAACAGCTTCATTTCTCATTATTAATCCATCTCATGTGGGGATTTCCACAGGCAGAAAGGCTTCCCAAATGCCAAGAGCTATATTTTCTTGTGGATCATTGAAATCTAATTATTAACAGGCCAGTAAGCAACACTACCAGACTTTCATACAACCAGCAAATCACAAAGATAGTGTTGAATTATGGGCTATAGAGAAAACTAAGGCACTGAAAGGCAAATTCATTTTTTTGCCACTGTGCTTCCACATGTCACAATATTTGAGCTTTCCCGGAAAATACAAATCTCATGTAAGGCACTGTTCACCTACAGACAACCATTTTTAGCACTTCAGAACCATGAGGTGCACAATGTATGTGATCAAATCTGCCTGTTCCATTTGTCCTAATTATGAAGATCTCTCCCCTATAAGCCAGCCTATCTTGATAATTATTAAGACTTCAGTCTGCCCTGAAAACTAGTAACACCAGCATCAAGGTTTGTTGCACCAAGCACATCTGACTAAAAGGGTATCACGCTGAAGTTTCAAATCCTAGTAACACTGAGACTGGGTTTCATAACTGAAATTGGGTTTTATATTCTTTTAGAAGCAAGTATACAGCCATGCAGGGTAGCCACTCCAGTATCCCACCAAGCATATCTTGTCTACCTGTCAGGAAGAACTACAGAGGAGCAGGCATCTAAGGAAGGGATTTTGCAGCCATAGAAAAAAACAAACCCAAGCTTCCTCACCTGTCTGAGTCCTTTCGGCATTTTCTTTCTCTTCCTGAGGTGCTGGCAGAGATTGCGGTCATTTTCTCGATCTGAGCTGTAGTGGTGTGGGTGGCTGAGTCTGCTCTTCTTTGAATGAAAGGACAAGCCATTGGTAAGTGCTTCTCGTTTCTTCTTGGTCAAAGGGGTCTGGCGTTTCTCCACACGTTCCTGAGGCTTAAGTGCTACATCTTTCTATAGGAGAGAAGAGAAGGAAAAGGAAGTGGTGGTTATATAGGTATCTAGGGTCATATCTAAAATATACGCTAACTAGGGTTACTAGAAAGGAGAAGGTGGACAGGAAAGTGGGATATGAGAATACCTAAAACTAAGAAACATGACTCTCAATTTTTCTGAATCCCTAATGCCACCACAAACACATTCTTTTAATCATTTTGGACAAAAAACTCAACATAACACTAATATCTGTCATTAAAAGTGATTTCGCTGCTGCCTGTAATAGTGCCTTTCTGTTTGATTCAGTGCTGGGTCCATCATACAATAACATTCAACAAAAAAGCTCAATACACTCATTTCCCAAGTTGGTGCATCAGTTATGTTTCAAAAAGAGTGCTAAGTGCATGCTTGATTCAAAAAGAAATGGCACAAGACTGAACATATCAGGGCCAGGTGGATGTGAGCCAACAATAAAGAAACTTTCAATTCATATGATTAAAATATTTGCTTAATGCATTATATTTTTACCACATGCTGCTATGAGAATCCTTAATTTCCATCTTTGCAAAATGTAACAACAATATTATCACCAAAATCAATAGAAACTTTTCATGTATTCCTATGTGTGGTTGAGAATGAGGGAATGGGTAGCAAAGGGGTAATCAACCAACATCACTGAATGGAGAGAGCTGCATCTGTAGAAACTGTAGGTTAGCATTTCAGGCCATGAGACCTGATATAGTTCTATGCCTGAAGGCAGTTCAGGAAACAGCAAGATACTAAAAGGCCTGGGTTTTTAAATGTCCAGACACTGACATTATTCATTACAGGACTTAGAGTAAGTCACTGCAACTCTGAGCTCATTTGCAAAATGAACTCACAGAACATTAAATGACCTGATACATACAAATGTCCTTTGACCCTAAGAAATGTTGTACACACTAAGCACTAAAATGAAAATGATCTGGCATTCAATTATCGGTAAATGAGTGGATATGATCCTCTGTACACAAAAAATGCTCCTTCATGGAGCCTCACCCCCACCTCCAGTTTCTCAGTTTCTGTGGTTCTAAATGCACATTTAAAAATAAAAATTTCCTTTTACTCATTTCTCTTTCTCAAAATACCACTCTCTTTCCACATCCAATATTCTCAAGGTAGTTATCTATTCTGCTCCTTCCCAATATCCCAGAACACCACACTTTATATACATGGGCCTCCCTTGATGTCTTCCTCCAAATAAGCCAAGCCCATTAATTTGAGATTTTTGGCCTTGCTGTGGTCTGAACGTTTGTGTCTCCCCCAAATTTATATGTTGAACTCCTAATCCCCAAAGTGATGATATTAGCAGATGGGGCCTTCAGGAGGTTATTAGGTCATAAGTATGGAGGCCTCATGACAGGATTAAGGCCTTTATAAAGAGCGTAAGGAAGCTTGTTTGCCCCTCTACCATGTGAGAACACAGCTAGAAGATGCCATCTTGGAGGAATGGGCCCTCACCAGATGCCACATCTGTTGGCACCTTGATCTTGGACTTCCCAGCCTCCAGAACTGTGAAAAATAAACATTTCTTATTTATAAGCTACCCTAATTTAAGGTATTTTGTTATAGCAGCCTGAACAAACTAAGGTATGCCTTTATACTGTTTTGCCTTGGCTTCAAAAGCCCTCCCTTATTGTTCCTTGTTTTTCTAGTTTAAGAACTCTCAGCAGTGCTGCCCACTCAAGAAGACCTTTCTTGTAATGTAAAGCACTCTGTTCTCAGGCCTTCACTCATTCAACAAATATTTTTTGTACACCCAGTATATGCCAAGTACAACCTCACCACAGACCTATATAGGTGCTGGGAAGGTAATAGTGTAAGAAAAAAATCCCCACCCTCACAAAACCCAGAATTTATGGGACAAATGTTAATCAAATCACACAAATATATAATTGTAAACTGAATTAACTCTAGAGGAAGGTAAAGGGTACTAAAACTGGGGGAAATTATCTAGTCCAGAGGAGAGGACTGGAACTGAGGAAATGACTGCCATTTGACCTAGATCTGAAAGACTGAGCACAGACAACAGCTTGTGCAAAGGCCTTGAGGCAACTAGTAGCATAATCTCTTGAAAGAATGTGAAACAGGGCAGGGACTAAGTAGTTCATCTCAGTAACCCCAGTGTTTCACATAATAAGTACTTCATATAAGCCAGGCAAATAGTGGGTGGTCAATATATAGATTAATAAATACATAAATAAACGAGACAACTAGACAAAACATCCAAACCTATGAAGCACAATGTGATTTAAAAATATCCTAAGCTGCCTCTACTACATAGTATAGCAAGCTAGAAAAGCTGACAGAAGCAGGAAACAGGATATCTAGTGGGCTCTGCTGGTAAAGAAGAAGGAGGTTCACGGCAAACAGCAAGAAGCCCTGGAAAAGTGGAAAGGCCTTATCCTTAGAGCAAGAAGATATCAAAGATAAGTCTTATAAGGCAAATGAATAGCTTCTGGTCTAACTTTTAGTTGCTACTACTACAGATGATTTACCCTTTGCCATCTCCTGAGGTAATAAGGCTATGGTAAGAAGTGTTTTAGGGGACAAGCTGAGATCAAAGAAGTGCACATGGCCATTGATTCCACAATCCCAGACCTTGCACACTATGCCTAATACACAGTAAATGTTCAATAAATGTTTGCTGAATTCCTTTGTCCAGTGTACACTACTTCAGTCAGCTATGTCACAGCTATGTCACATGTGTTCAACTCAAAAATGTTCTGTGTTCACTCTCACATTTAACCAAAATAGTCAGCTAACATGAAAAGATATTCAGGAATAATGGCAATGCTAGCAGAAGGAGCCAGGTGAGTTCCATTTTGGGCTGCATCTATATAATGTGATTAAATTGTACCACTTCTAAGGGTAATATAAAAACTCCCCACAGGGTAAAAAATTCCTTTTCTTGTCACACAACTCACCTACTGTCCTGCATCATATGCATGTAGAGTATCAGATTAATAAACAAATGATATTTAATAATGTATCAACTGTGCTTTTAAAAAAATTATGCCATTCTCTTTGGAGACCAAATCTTTCATACTGAAGGTGCTTCCAAAGTGTATTGAAAATTATGTGCAATTCCATACAAATGGGAATTAATATTTATGAGGGTATGTTATAATTTTTTCCAAATCCATTTTATTTTCATGTAGCATATTAATCAAGGCATTCTCACTGCACTGCTGAATAGCTACAGAGCAAATGGACCCCATGCCGTGACATTAGCTGCTAAGAGACCAGCTGAAGTCTTAGCAGCAGTAGTACAATCATCTTAGCTCCAATTAATACTGAGATTTTCCACTCTAGGGGAGGGTGGAAAAGAGGGAGGATCAAAGTGTGACAAGAGGTGGTGGCTAAGGAGATAAAAGGAAATGAACAGTCTATAAAATGTTTTTATTATGTTATAATACATTTATATTTTCAAAAATTGACTTATATTTTCAAAGACTAAAGATTATCTTTATTTTTTCTAACATACATCTTTATTTATAAATTACTATAAGACCCTTTGGTACAAATTCAGAATAAACCAGGCCACTGTTTGTTCATTCCCTCTATAAACATTTATTGACTGCTTACTATGTATAAAGTAAAATAATCATTTAACTTTTCATTTATTGGCCTGGGGTGGAAATTGAAAAAACCTGTCCACTATAAGCAATAAGAATCAAAGACAAATAGATTGATTATAAACTAATTATCTTATCAACATTCAGATGAGTCGTATATATGATTACATATATGTGTATGTATGTGTATGTATACCCACCAATCCACCAACAACAACCAAGCAGTGGCAACTAATTTAAGAACTTCTGAAGCCAAGTGTAGTGGCTCATACCTGTAATCCCAGCAAATAGGGAGGCCGAGGCTGGAGGATTGCTTGAAGCCAGGACTTTGAGACTTGCCTAGGCAACATAGCGCGACATTTGTCTCTACAAAATTTTTTTAAAAAATTAACTAGGCCTGGTGGCACAAACCTATAGCCCCAGCTATTCAGGAGGCTGAGGAAAGAGGATTGCTTGAGCCCAGGACTTTGGGGTTATAGTGAGCTACGATCACACCACTGCACTCCAGCCTCAATGGCAAAGCGAGGCTCTATCTCTTAAAAAAAATAAACAATAATTTCCTTAAAGAAACTTGGGCAATCTCTATAGTATTGCTATAATATGTGGAGGAAAACTGGTTTATAAAACAACTTATTGGAATCAATGAACAGCAATTTTCAAAGGCTGCTAAATTTACTGTGATACAGGCTAGTGGTTCCAAAGAGAAACTGTCCATCAGAACTACAGGCAGTGTTTTTTGAAAATAAGATGACTGTGCGCCATACGTTGCAGGGGAAACATTTAGCAAATGAATGAAGGGTGGCAGAATATGCCACCCCAAAATATGCTACTTTGCTATAGGGCTATTTTAAGCTAAAGGCACTTGAAAAACAGCAGATACAAAAGGAATACTCTGCCCTCCCAGTACCAGGAGAAAAGAAACATTATCACCAGAGACATCCAGAGAGGGAAGAAAATTCCCATATAGAAGATGTCCTCCTTGTAGCAGGAGAGAAGAAACTTTATTACTAGAGATGGGGGGGGGCATCCAAGCTGAGAAAAATCTGTATAAACAGATCTTTTTAAAATAACACTTATCTTCCTTTAGCCTCCCCAAACATTTTTGGTTACTTTTCTACAACTGCCACTCTGTTGAACCTACTAAATATGCGTTTAGGTATTGCCACTTCTTTGGGTCTTCATTTTTGTGCAAGGGCTCCCACATACATGTAAAAATCTGTATGCTTCTCTTTTGTTTATCTTATGTCAACTGAGTTCTCAGGCCCAGCCACAGATCCTAACAGGGTAGAGATAAAAATTTGCCTCTCCTACACAAGCACTGGGAGAGAAAGGGTAGGAGAGCAGAAGGATAAGAAAGAGATCAGGAAAAAATGCTTTAAGGCAGTCATTTGAAAATCATAGAAGCAGCAGGAAAGAAAGCAAGAAAGCCAGCCAGCCACCAAAGAAGGCTGGCTGTGAGGTAAAAAGATTTAGACATACTGGCTGGAAAAAGAAGTGGTAAGTGTATAAGCCATGCACAACAGATGGGAATAGGTTTAAATAAAGAATCGTTGAAATTATGTGATTTTTAGGTCACTGGTGATGGAGAGCAGGGTCACAGAAGCACATACACTGAGAAGCTCAGAGACTGACTAACAAAAGCAATTTCCTTCAACACCCAGTCTTCTACAAAATAGGAGATCTTGCTCTTGACTTTCTCTTCTCCCAAATTACAATCTTCCATCAAAGGCTTCCTCTGCCACTCCTGAATTTCAAAATGAGATATTTCAGTGTTGTGCAAACTAGTAGAGAGCAACAAATTGCAGAGGAAACACTGTGCAGGCTGCAGGGCTCCATTTGCTGATTACAGATGAAGCCAGAGACAATAGAAAATGAGGGCACAACTTGCCTGCCTTGCATGAAATGGGTTTTAGAAAATCTCCATCTGGTCTATGGCCATACCACCCTGAACGTGCCTGATCTCATCTGATCTCAGAAGCTAAGGAGGGTCCGGCCTGGTTAGTACTTGAATGAGAGAAAGTCTCCATCCTATTTTTCCAAGCAAACTAATCTCAGAGCAGCTCATCACTTATACAGCATTTGTGGCATATGTGTCTACATGTACCCATGTGTGTGTATATGTATAAGAGAGAGATGCAATTTAAACAGTACCTTTTGTGTTAGTTACTCAATCTTAGGGACTTACAAAGAAAATACCAAAATACCAAAGAAGCCAGAAGAAAAAGAAAAAGTGCTTTGCCTATCTCCATCAATTGACAGAATATGCTGTCATTTTAGTCTGTCAAGTCCTTTACTGATTTACTGTGTACCATTTGTACTTGTTTTTGAATGGTTTTATAATATAAACATTGATTCCATCAATGCATCAGTGCAAAAGAAGTGAGTCCACAGTGATAAGAAGTGAAAAATTAGAAATGAAAACACGGCTCTTTTAAAACTTAACTCTATATAGATATGTCCACAATGGTTCCCCACTTTGGACTTTTGGGCAAATGGACTTTTGAACAGACTTCCGGGGCCTAATCTGTTTAATAAATAGAGGAGACTAGGCCAAGGTATCCAGCGTGGCACTCAAAATTCAATCCTTAATGTTCACATCTTCTAAAAACAAAAATGACAATAGCTATTATATGCCATATACTTTACCATCTATTGAAAATATTTAAGGATTCCTAAACTCAGGCTGTTTAATCAGGACAACAGGCAAATCAATGAAATTTTACAGTAAAGTGGATTAGATGAGGAGCAAGTATGGTGCTCTGTAGTGCCATCTCTTACACTGCATTAAAACTACATCTTTGTATTGCATAGAGATAGAAAAACAGATCAGTGGAACAGAATAGTCCAGAAAAGAGACCTGCACATATATGAACAACTAATTTTCAGCAAAAGCAGTTCTGTGGAGAAATAACAGTCTTTTTAACAAATGCTGATGGAAAAAGTAACTATGTGCAAAACAAATTACTTTTATCCATACTTCAGTCTAAATAAAAGAATTAACTTCAAATGTATAATAATCCTAAATATAAAACTTAAAACCACACAACTTCTGGTATAAAACATAGGAGAAAACTCTTGTAACATTGGGTCAAAGATTTCTTGGATTTGATACCAAAAGCACAATCTATAAAAGAATAAACTCATAAATTACATTTCATCAAGAATTAAAACTTTCACTCTTCAAAATATACTGCTGAGAAAATGAAGAGGCAAGCCACATAATGGAAAAAATACTTGCAAAATGTATATATGATAAAAGTTTTATATACAGAATATATAAAAATTCTCAAACCTAAATAAAAAGAAAACAACCCAATTTTTTAAATAGGCAAAAGGTTTGAACAGACACTTCACTATATAAGACAGCTGGATGGCAAATAAACACATGAAAAGATGCTTAACATCAGTAGTCAACAACTTAAATACAACTTAAAACCACAATGAGGAACCACTACACACATATTAAAATGGCTAAAATGAAAAAGAATCACCATAGCAAGGGTGATCAAGGATATGAAGGAATTCTCATACACTCTGGTGGGAATGTAAAATGGTACAACAACTTTGGAAAACAGTTTGGTGGTTTCTTTAAAAGTTCAAAGTATACCTACCATATGACCGAACCATTCTACTCCTCGGTATTTCCCCAAGATAAATAAAAGCACAAGTCTATATAAAGGCTTGCACATGAATGTTTCTATCAGATTTGTAATAAGCCTAATACTGGAAACAACACAAATGTACACCAATAGATGAGTGGATAAACAAATTATGGTATAACCATTCAATGGAATACTACTCAGTAATAAAAAGAAATAATCTACTGATACATGCTACAAGAATAAATCTCAAAATAATTATGCCAAGTCAAAGATATAAGATGAAAAAGAATACATTCTAGGAAATATAAACTAATCAGTAGAGACAGAAAGCAGATTAGTGGTTGCCTGAGAGAGATAGAAAGAAAGGATTATAGAGGGACATGAGGAAACATTTGTGGTGATGGACACGCTCATTGTCTCGACTGTAGCAATGGTTTCATGGGTGTATACACATCAAAACCTATCACATTGTATGCTTTTAATTTATATAGTTGAATTGGTATATCAATTATACCTCAATAAAGTCATTTTAAAACATGGTAACCCTTGCCATTGTGCACAACTGGCATATCATCATTACTAATATCTAGACTACATTCAATGTCCATTAAAAGGAACTCATCTTTCAGAATCCTAGAACAAAAGAATGACCTCCCTATGGAAGGACAGGGTTTAGGCCATAATATGGTCATAAAATTTCCATTGGAGACAACCCAGCTGTGAATGCTAATGTCTCAGCCAGACTGGGGAGTAGTACCCAGCCTTCACATCATTTTCAGAGGCAAGTTGGAGTTCATAACTATGCCTTTTCTTCTTCACTTCTAACAGAAAGTTCTCAATTATTATTCAGAGACTAATCTTTTATTAATATAAAGTTTTCTTATCTTTCTTCCGGGTACCCTGATAACTGGCCATATCCCTTCTGATGAGCACATTAATCAAAAAGCAAAGAAAGGAAACAAACTTTTACTGTCCCTAAATGTAAAACAAACAAAAAAAAAAGGAAGCAGCTTATTAAAATATACTTAATACATGATGATACACATAAGAGAATCCAAATGGGGGGGGATTAAAAAAAGAGATCAAGTACAGGTAGATTCAGTATATGTAATAAAAACACCTGTCAAAGATACAGTGGCATTGCCAAAGGTGAGGAGTAAATAAAACAAAACAAAACATAACACAAGAGAAAACCAGCCAATGAGAAGCTCTTCTAAACTTGGCTATGGGATGAGGTCACAACTATCAGTTTAAGTGAGATTTCTGCATACTTTGTGAATTGAAAACATCCCAGCAGTCTCCCATTCCCATAGATAATTGAGAGTTGGCTGCTGTCAGACCTTAACACGCTCAAAGTGGTTGAGTCCCTGGCAAGCAGATGCTATTGCTTAAAACAGTTTAGGCTCCCAGCCCTGAAGGATTCCTAAAATTGGATTACAGTCCCTCCAGATAATCTGAGAAATACAGCATGACGAAAAGGAAACCTTAAAAAAAAAAATTAACTCCTCCATAACAACAACATTCTGAAAGCTGAGCACAGCATGACTGAGGCAGAAAATCTGATCAGTGAGGGCTTAAGGGCAATAATGTATATAAAGGGTGAAGCCAAAAAAAGGCAAAAGGAACCACACAACAGAAGAGAGTATAATGGAAACCACAAGAGAAAGTGAGCACCAGACAATTCTCAGGCCTCTCCAAGAGCAGAAGCCTGGTTTGCTAACTGAAGAGAAGCAATCAGAGCACTCAAATTTCTATTGTTTTCCCCCCACTCCAATCTAATCCACTAAAGTAACACCCACATCTGAAAGGATGTGTAATTCGATTGATACCTCCTTTAATCAGTCATTATTCTTTGTTATTTATATATAGTGTTCTTTTTTAAAAAATCTGAATAAACATTTTTCAAAGAAACATACAAATGGCCAACAGGTATATGAAAAGGTGCTCAACATTTCTAATCATGGAGGATATGCAAATTACAACTACAATGAAGTATCATCCCACACCTGTTAGGATGGGTACAAGAGGTAACTGTTGATTAGGCTGTGGAGAAAAGGGAACCTTTGTATGCTGTTGGTGGTAATGTAGATTGAAACAGCCATTTTTCATTTTTTGACTAAGCATTTTATGTGAAAGAAGGAAAAAGTTAATTAATATACTTATTACATCATGTCAAAATAATCAGTAATTTTGTCGTCTGTTACAAAATTACTTCCATAAGGACAATGCCTATGACTTCATCATTACTGAATTCCTAGCAAAGAACAGATATAAAGCACACAGTAAGATGTTTTTAAAAGACTGAATTAGAGAAATGAGGATGCCCTAAATGTCTCTCTCTTGAGGCTGTTCTACCACACTATGAACTGTACTATTCCAACTCTCTTCCTCTCTGAGACTGTCATCCAAGAACTTTCAAACTTATTATCTAATTATACTCTGCTATAGTTTGAATATTTATCCTCTCTAAACCTCCTGTTGAAATTTGATCCCTAATGTTGGAGGTGGGGGCCTAATGGGAGGTGTCTGGGTCATAGATGTGGATCCCTCATGAATAGATTAATGCTCTCCCTCACATCTAACTCTATTAGAATAGAGTTCTCGCTATACTAGTTTCCTTAAGAGTTAGTTGTTAAAAAGAACCTAGCACCTCCCTTCGATCTCTTGCTTCCTCCCTTGCCCATTGTGCCCTGTACACACTGGATCCTCTTTACTTTCCTCCATATGTGGAAGCAGCCTGAGCCTTCACCAGAAACTAAGCAGATGCCAGCACCATTCCTCTTTTACAGCCTATAGAACTGTTTACCAAATGAACTTTCTGACATTAGAGATTACCCAGCCTCAACTATTCCTTTATAGCAACAAAAAAAGAATTAAGACATACTTCCACATCCATAACCTGGTGAAACCATTACTATAACCCTATATGCTAAGGAGGGGAAGAACAGATGCTGAGAAATAACATAAATTACATTAATCCCAAGAGAAGTAAAAAAAATGAAAGGGAACAATGGAAAAATGTCAGATCTAATCATCTTTTTTGTGGCTGGATATCAAGTCCAAATTACCATTTACTGGGTCTCAATACCTCAATATTCACAGAAAAATTAAGAGTTGTTGATATTATCATCCAGATATTTCAGACAAGGACCCCGATTAGCCAGTGAAAACCTCTTCATATTCTGAAGCTGATCTAGAGTAGTAATGAGTCACACACTTTCCTTTTCTTCCCGAAATATAATATGTTCTCAACTTCTTCTCTTCCCAGATACCCACATACTACCACTTTAAATGACCAATGTCTCTAGAAATACTTAGCAATAATACTTAGCTTAATGATACTGTTATAGTTACTATAGATGATACATGTTGAATGGTTACTTCCCCATCCTGGAGAAGGTCTGGAAGAGAGAAAGGTTTTCTGGTTTTACTTTAGTGACCTTCTATGGGTTTCCATTACTATTATAAAGAGAAAAATAGAGAAGATAACATATGCACCAGGGAAACAACCTAAAATGCAGATGCCTATCCCTACTTGAATCTTTAATTTACTTAAGAAGAGGTTCTAGGCACTTTGGGTGGCTGAGGCCAGGAGTTCAAGAGCAGCCTGGGCAACAAAGCAAGACCCTGTCTCTATAAAAATTTTTCTAAAAAAAATTGGCCAGGTGTGGTAGCATGCCCCTATAATCTTAGCAGCCTGGGCAACAGAATGAGACCCTATATTTTAAAAAAGAAGAAAGAAACAAAGAAAGAAAAGAAAAGGTGTGGTACACTCATTCTAATACAGTGAAATGAAATAAAACACAGGTGAAATAGAAAGCAAAAGACTGGGATTCTGGGCCATGGAAGAGAACTCCATTCCACTCTGCCATGCTATACCACTTCTAATTTTCACTCTCTTTATTTTTCCAAGAAGGGAAAGAAAACACTCCTGATGTGATTTCAGAATCTTACTAAGGGGGATAAAGAGGAAGATCACCAATAGGTCCTTCTAGCTCTGGCTCTTAAGAAATCAAATTTGTATTAATAGGCAGCAGAGAACACCTGATATTTAATTTTGGTTAAGGTTGGTTGTGCTGTCTCAGAAATAGAAGTAGTGGCTGGGAATGAGAAACCACTTTTTAGACTGGCCCATTTAGGAAACAAAATGACATGGCTGGGGGAGGGGGATTCTGCCTACTCAGCAGAGAAGAAATGATTTTATGAAAGGCAATTTAATGTTTAGGGCTATTCAGTGGCAGGAAAAGCAACTTCTGGAAAAATTTGTGTTATGTGGCTGTGAATATAAATACAGTTTTATACCAGCATATCAGGAAGAGTATATGGATGGGAGACAGTTTCTTTATGGCTCAAGTTTTTCAAGTGCTTTTGTTAGGTTTCTAGAGAACAATGACATAATTATTACTTAAGTAATAATTCTGTATCTTTCTTCCAACTTTCCAGAAACTAGTAAACTTCCCATTGGAGATGTGCAGACATTCCATCTTTTACAGAGCAGAGATACAGAGAATCAACACGAAGGTGTACATACATACCCCTTGCACTCCATGAACAATTGCTACATTCTTTCTCAAACTAATTTTAATTGGTTTCTCAAGGGCAGAGACCAATCTATTTCGATATCTATAAATTTAGGGTCCTCTATTAGATGATCTCTTAGGTTCCTTCAACCAAATGTTATCATCCCAGGAGATTATTTAGCACATAGAAAATGATCAGCAAATATAGACTTAGAGTTCCTCAATTAGTAGGTTTTCCTCCAGATCATATTTCCCAGCCCTTTAAATGTCTCTTGTGAGATTTCTCTCATTTATATGCACTCTTTAAGTTCTTTTTTCCTAACTGGGTTTTGATTTGAGAATGGAACATAATTTACTAAAAGGTCAGATCATTTCTGAAAATAAAGCAAGGATTAATTTATTTTTTCATAACCATTAATATTTGTATAGCAATTCAGAGTTGAAAAAGTTTATCTTTTAAAATCATCACTTCATTAGATTTCCTAGTAACTGTACAACAGGGACACCATCATTTTTATTTTATAAATGAGGAAACTGAGGCTTGGTAAACAAGTCACTTAACAAAATCAGACTGCCTACAATTGGCAACCTACTCAGAGTTCCTTGGCTCTAATCCTACTTCTATTCCCTGACACCAGGATCATTACTGCTTTATTTCTAAGTGTGAGGATTATGGTCTTTCATTTGAAGGAAATTTTAAATTACAGTTTAGTATAGTCTCATTATAAAATCCTTCTATGTACCTCCACTTCCCATCCAAAGCATAATTAGGGAAGGACTATGATTCTTATGTCAAACATCTGAACTCTTTTTGAAGAATTCAAATTGGCAATAAAAATCTAGACAGAAATAAAAGCGTTAGGTTTTCTCTAAAACTGACAACCTTTGCCGTTTTATTTCAAAGGTGAAAAGTGGCAGAGAATGACACCTTTCTGACCTTAAAAAAATAAGAAGCTGTACAAATGCTCCAAACCCTGAATTCCGTATGTTCTGTCTCTGTGACTCAAAAAATATTAATGGATAATGATAGAAGCTATAAATATCCACAGGTGCAAAAAGTAGAAAACCTATTTAGTACATATTGCAAATGTCCTGTCACTGCATGAGACACATATATGGGTTTCACAGAAAATTTTCCAAGCCTTGGAGCTTGTTCATACAGCTCTAGCCTGTAACTCTGCACTCACTCTCCTTCTTATTCTCCCTTCACCCCTAGTCTTACCACTATTTCAGGATTTATTCAGACAGGATTTTCTTTTTTTTTTTTTAGCACCATATGGGTAAAAATAAAATAGAACTATCCTGCAGGTTTGCAGAGACACAGAAAAGTGCTTAAGATGTACCCACTGACCTGAGATACACACCAAATAAACCCCTCAAGCTGTATCTGCAATGAGTATAAATTAGACCCTACAATTACAGTTGAGACAAGAAACACTGTCCTTTCAGCTGACTACTATATTGACTTGAGAGATGAAAGGCAGTGTCGGTTTGCATAAGGGAATCAGAGGCAATTAGGTCATGCAAAGATGTCCAGATTTTACCCAGTTTCTTGAATAAGCCACGGGCTTGTCTCTATACCAAAGCTATCCTGTAGATAGATTTAGTGATTTTAGGTACTTATTGGTTCTATCAGATTTGATAATGAAATCAATCTCTCCCTTTAAAAGCTCTGGGTTAATGGCAAAGTTTATTAAACTGCAGGCAGTCATTCAGAAAAGATCAATAGAGACATGATTACAGGGTAACCAGAGGATTAAACATGAGATTTATCACAAAATTAAACTGAATTAAATGTTCTCTGATAGTACTTGAAATGCTGTCAATACTTTTAGCTCATAATCCATGCTTTCTATGTTTACTTCATAGGCAACAGGGATGTCTGATTTGAGAAAATGACTGCTATATAAAAACATAAGCCACACAGATTTGCTGAAAGCAATGAGAGTCCTTTCTGAAAATGTTCTCCTGTTTGTAAGAAGCAGAGTTTTGAGTTACCAAGTATATAACCCATTCTGTCCATCCCTAATGTATACCTTCACAGATACATACCTTAGAAACTGTACCCACAGATTACAAACACTAAACAATTTCCTTCTGTTCTCTCATATGGAAACATGTGAAGCATGTGCTATGACAGTGGCCCTTGGTCCCATGAGAAAAGGTGGCTAGAAGACATCTTCTATATGTAGGGAAACGCTTTCCCATCCTCAGAGAAATTTTTGATGCCACCATAGGCTAAGTAAACTACATTAATAAAGGTGAAATCCCCATCACAGCCTATGAAAGGTAACCACTCACTAAACAAACTGGCAACAGTACATACACCTGTAATCGGTAGGGGAGTCAATACACATGACGACTGTTAAAACCGACATCAATACCATAGTGAGCAAGAACAGCTCCGCAGGACCTAAAATGATAAAGGCCAGATCTGCTGTATGAGGCTGGCAGTATGTGTACATAAGTAGTTGGGTTGGCTGGGAAGTCAGTTTGGGGGCAAATATTGAGCCCGTGGTTTAAACTATACCTAGTATGGCAGCATGTTTGAGAGACACTTTCTTTTTTCCTGTGTCCAGTTTCTATCTTGCTGTTAGTACACTTCATCCCAAAGATGACATCAGCCCTGCCCTGATGACCAGCAGGATCTGATGATTTCAACGGTAATCCAATATGACAGCTGTTTTGTCAAGAGGAAGAAGAGCTAGGTTAGAAACAAGATGCTGAGGTTGATACCACCCTGCAATTTTATCATCTCCTTGTCAACACACTCATTTCACCAGAGTAACCACTTTTCTCAGCAGTCTTCCATCCTTACAACACAATATTTAGTGCTATGGATATTCCCAAATATTTCTCAATTCCTCGGGTAATAAGAATGTCATTCTGCCTACCAAAGAAAGGGACTCTACACTCCATCCCAAAAGCTTGGGCTGCTTTGAAATAGCCAAAGACAGAGCTTGTTACATTCACACTCCTTTATTCATAGAGATCCCATCAGTTTCTCAGATTATTTTCGACACGGAAACTTCACTTCATGAAAACTGATCACTTCACTGCTCTCCATACTCTTTATTCATTTCCCATTTCCTCCTTTGTGTCTTTGCTCAATCTAGTCCTGGCACAAGCAGGTGCTTTGGTGGCAGTTACATCTGGGTCTGAGAATGGCTTTGCCACTTTGTGGCTTTCTGAGACCTTGAGCAAATCTCAGGGCCCTTTTAAGCCTCCATTTTTTCTCCTGTAGTACAGGAACAGAATTGGGAAGTTTAGTGAAACCTGTGGAAAGTGCCTGGGATACTTCCTATCATAAAGTAGACAGTAAATAAATGATAAATAAATAAGTGAGGAATTCCTCTTCCTGACATATAAATCATGTTCTTAGTCTCTAAAAAAGGAAACTATTACTCATTATAAAAGGTTACATTTGGCAATGGAGAATTAATGGTGGAATCTATTCTCTATATGTCCTCCAGATTGTGTTTACTGAGTGCCTTTGAGTGGGTAAAGTAATGTATGGGATATTGTATTTACAATACCTCTTTTAATTACCACAATACTCTATGAAGCTTCAGTTTTCTCATATAAAATGGGGGCTAATAATATAACCTAACTTATAAAGCAGCTATTAGGATTAAATGAATTAATATAATGCCTATAATATATTAGGAGTTCAATCAAAGTTAATTGTTTTTATTACTAATAATTAACCTTCCCAAGGTCACATAACTATGGAAAGACAGTGCCAGGACTTAACGCAGATCTGCATGGCTATAGCATCCATGTCATCGTAAGAGATGATTGGAACTGAATGCAGAAGCATGGGATGTTGTCTGAGCATAGCCCAGGATTTGAAATGTGCTTTGGAGCACAAGGTTCCCACACTTCTCTATTCCATTTTTTCTTTAAGATAAGCACATCACTTAGTCTCTTTAACCTGTGAAATAATGCAAAGAAAGTACAATTTGCTCTTTGAAATACTGACACCATATACATTTCTAGCATTTCTTACTAAACCTGCCTTTTATAATTTATGAGACACGCAAACAAGAGAAATTTCCAAGAAGGAAGAGAGGGGCATTTCCTATCATAATAAGAAATTGAAACATGGAAACTTCAGGAAAGTTTGGCAAGGAAAGACGGCGACACTCTGTATTCTTGATAGATCCAAAATTAAAGGGACCACCATGTTAACCATTCCCAGAGACAGGCAAAAAGAAGGCCTGAAAAATCACTTTCCACCGATTCCACCATAAATCTCTTTTCAACTGCTTTACCCCTGCTGACTTTCAAAATGAGACATCTGTCCATTTACAAAAAGAAAATAAATGAGTACAAAATACTTGCTAGGTATAGTTCAATATGAAAAATTACCTACCAGGCTTCCTGCCAGAGCCAAACCTTAAAAAAAAAAAAATAGGTTTGTTAGACTCCATTAGGGAATCCCTCAGTGTAACATGCAAAATCTTCCTGCACAAAGCTTAATGGAACAGGGGAAGATGGGAAAAAGGGGCAAGAAAAAAAACCTCTCCTTCCCAGCTGAGCACTGACACATACAGTACCGTATGGGAGGCAACTTTATGTGCTCTTACTAGTAGATTAATGAATGTAATTACCTAGCATTGTGGCTGTGAATGCTGCAAAAACTATAATTTATAGAGTGCTGTAAAGTTCTAATGTGTTTTTATGTCCATAAGCTGCTTAACCATAATCTAATGCATTTGTACAAGAACAGCCTAAGTGGCTCTCAGCTGAACAGTGAACACAAGTGTCTAAACCTTGGTGATTCTACTCGTACGTCTTTATAACCCAACCCTGTGTGGTAAGCATCTGAGGGAAACAGCTGCTGAATTATACAAATAATTCTAGAGATAGTGACAGGGCTCTATGCTTCTCTCACCATGAGAAGAGCTTCTGGTTAACAAAGGGCTGCAGGCCTTAACTTAATGCTGGAGTGGTTCTGCACACATTTGGTGGTTACTTTTTCTTTTATTACCATTGTCACCACTCTCTCCTCTAATCCACCTACTCTCACCCTCGCTCACTGGAGGGGGGAGGGGGAGAGGAGGGAAGTGATAAAAAGAGCACAAAGGAATATATATTATCTTTCTATCTGAAAATATCTTACCTGAATTCCAACTTAGAAAAAGGCTCACCATTTCCAATTTTATTCTTTTTCCTTTTCTGCCATTATATTTCCAAGGAAAGGCAGGTACAGCGCAACAATTCTTTAACATCTCAAGCAAATTAGCCTTTGAGATTGCCTTAGTCAGGGGTTTGAAGCATTTCATATGGTTCTTTGGATAGATGATTATGATGATGAAGATGAAGACGGTGGTGGTCATGGTGGTGGCTAATGTTTATTAAGAGCTTACTACATGCCAGAATTGCATGCCCACCACAATCTTGTGATCAAGTACTATTAACAATCCATTTTCACATGAAGGAACTTAGGGCAATGATTCCTAGTGGCAAGGCAAGTGTTTGAATGTTTACTCCAGAGCCTGTGCTACGCTCACTAGGCAAGTGATTTAACCTTTTCCTTGTCTGTAACATGGGGATGATAACATTATTTCTCTTATAAAACTGTTGTCAGAATTTAGTAAGTTATTAAATATAAAGAAGAGTGTAATGACCTAAGAAATGCTCAGTCCACCTGGGCCACCATTACATTTAGTATTCCAGGAATAAGCTAGATAAGTACTGTAGGAATATGCTGGCAAGAGGAGGAAGGGACAACAGAAACTACATACACTTTCTGGAGGCAAACATTAAAAATCTCAAGTATCTATAATTGAGATTTTCGGATATTTATCATGGAACACAATAGCACCAAGTAATAGATAAAGCAGCAGCATCAAAGTACAACAGAACAAGTCCCACTCTCCATCCCAAAGCACAATGTTGAGTAAATGGCTCTTCCAGAGGGGATATCCCAAAGGGCCATCAGGTGTAAGAGCAAAAAGGAGCCACAACAATAGGAATCCCTTCTTTCTCCTCCTCTTTTCAGTAGCAGTGCACTGTATCTCTGAATAAATATTTCAGTACACATTTAAAAAAATAACAGCTTCAGGAAAACACAAGGCTAGAAAACCTTAAGAGCTATTGGTTGAGTATAGGAACACAATGACAGCACATCAGCAGCTACGCAGAGATGAAAAAAAAAGCCAGCTCTAAGACATACGTTCAGGGTATATTAGTATCATGGCTAATACATAATTGATGCTCTTCCTAGTTAAAAATGTACTGATCTCCAACATTCATAGGGTAAGAGATGTGATTCGGATTCAATTAAAAGCTCTATCCTGTCCAAGAGAAGAAATTCTGCCTCTCAGAAAAAGCCCCATGGCTGCTTCTTTACTCCTTATGCCAGATTGACCTCTGGAAGCCTCAAAATCCATCCCTTTCACTGGGCTGCTTAGGCAGTAGCTACACATCTATCTCCTCCTATAGGAGAGAGAAAGAGAAGTGCTAGTTTCAAAATAGATAAAAGAAAAGGGAAGGTATTTTTCACCTTCTCAGAGATTAGCTTTGACCCTGGATGTGAGCACTGGTTCCTGTTATTTACTCTACAAGAAAAGTGTGTAGGGGTAAAGAAACCATTTCCTGAACAACATTGTCGAAGTAGTACAACAGTACGGATTTTGAAGTGAAAACTGGGCATAATAAGGCTTTGGAATGTGGCCAGTTCTTCCCCTACCAGCTCCCCCCCAGCTCTCCCCCTTCAGTTGCTCCTACTACAAACCATGGTTCTCCAGCAGCCTTCAGGACTCATTTCCTCCTTAACAGTCCTGGTGATGTGTGAAATGTCCAAACATTCACTAGTTCCTCACTCTACCTGCCACCATCTCCCTCTTTGCCCTTCTTCCCTCACTCTTCCACTCTGGGAATAGGATCCTAACTTGTCTCCTCCCATTCTCTACACAAACACCCCCAGCCCATGCCTGCATGCATGCACACACACGCACACACACACACAGACACACACCATCCTCTATCCCAACCCACCATACTGGACAGACACCTTTGGCAAGTCCACTTCTATCTTGTGACTCTTTGCAAGCAGTTCCATGGCTCCCTACTGCTCACCCTAAAAGATGGTACCAACACTATCTTCCCTACACCCTGCCATGACTCACTCCTTATATCTCCTACATAACTCCTTCTCCACTCATGTGCCTTAGAAATGATTTCTCCCTCCCAAGCACTCTTAACCCTCCCTGTCTATACCAGTGGGCTGTAAGATGTTCCACTAGGAGGTAAGACTACATTAAAGCATCTATTTATTTATTTGGAATTGGGGGTTGGGGGAGAGATGGTCTCACTCTACTGCTCAGGCTAGAATACACTGACATCTTCATAGCTCACTGCAACCTGAGCTCAAACTCCTGGGCTCAAGTGATCCTCCTGCCTCAGACTCCCAAGTAGCAATGACTACAGGCTTGTGCAACCACACCTGGCTAATTTTTCTATTTTTGTAAAGATGGAGTCTCGATATGTTGCTCAGGCTGGTCTCGAACTCTTGGGCTCAAGCAATCTTCTTGCCTTGGCCTCCCAAAGTGCTGGGATTATATGCCTGAGACACTGTGCCCAGCCTAAAACATTTATTTAAATGTTTCATCTCATTCTTTAGTAATTTCTAATTTTGCATCTCTTTTATGATCAAAATATTAGTATAGGAGCATATACATAAAACTTCAAAATGAATAAAAATATGTATAACATGGATGCTTATTCTAAGTGATTTTGCCAATTAGGGTACACAATCAAAAAAGTTTGGAGACTTCTGGTTTAGACTATGCAGAGGGAAGCAAGCACCTTGGTGGCAGAAACCTTTTCCCATACTTCTTTAAAATCTTAAAGCTCTTAACACTCAAGAATATCAATTAATTGATTGATTGATGGAATAACTAAACATTACAAATCATAGCCTATATACTCAGGGAGGTAGAAAAAGATGCTCTTTAAAACCAAATCCTAACTTTTGGCAAGTAAATAAATCATTAAGCTTCAAGAAATAAAACACATTTAGAACAAGTGTCATGGGATCATTTTTCGGTATTAACATAATGAAGACTTCAGAGGGGTCTAGTCTAGGTAACAAATCCCAAGCTCATTAGTGAGCGACCATCAAACACATCAAGTATTTTGTGATCTGGCCCATAGATTTCTTTCAGCACAACGTCAGAGATTTGCCTATTTGAATAGGATAGTGTATTTAAACAGAAAAGCAAGGGAAGATGTGATAATACTTGCTCATCAACACGTTTTTTTCACAAGATAAATCCAACTTCATCCTGTCACTGTAACACCCATAATCAGATAGGTCAGTGTATCCTGTCGTTCATTAGGGAAGCTCAAAGTTGCCACAGCCCCAATGGATACTGACTGGAAAAAAGACTGCTTCCATTCTTACAGTAAAAGTTGTATCCAATTCCAGATCAATCGGGTGGCTTATGCAGTTATTATCACTGCTACTCCTAGGATACAAACTCCTTGAAGAGAAGAACTGTCTCACACCCTATCAAATCACCCACAGCACCAGGTCTGATTTGTGGTAGCCACTCAATAGAAATTTGTTGTATAAACACTGAATATATATTTTTAAAAATTGAAATTCAATATTTTGGATCTCAACTTGTTATGTTATTTTGCACTAATTAAATGAATTCTTGATTTTATCTAAAGGACAGAAGGTCAGCCTGCACATATATCTAAAATACAAATCTGAAGTAAGAAATAATCAATCAATATGAACAACCAATTGTAAATAACTATTTATTAATGTACACTTAGACCTTACTATGAGAAAATTAAGAATGATCACAATGTTCTTCCCCTGCTGTACATGCAGTTGAGTTGATTGAGAGTGTATATAAGTCTCTGACCTCTGCAAAGAGACCCATTTCCAGAGCCCTAGGGTTCCAAAGTCTGTACCTCTGATGAAAAGTAGTCATACTCATTCTGTAAGGTTCAAATAGGCTACCAGTTCTGTGCTTTCTAAAATGATGCTAAAATAAATCTACTGTCTCCGTTTTCTACACATAAACCATAGGCCATCTATCAAGCTATTTGTGTCACAAAGACACCTGTGAGCCATTTTAATCCCATGAACTCCACACAAAAATGGAACCAGGACATGGGCACAATACATCGTTTTAGTCCCTTGGGTCTCATGTTAATAATTTAGTGAGGACAATCATTGTCAATTTAACAAGAATAATAATAATCATATTAAACCAGAAATCTTAGCACTAAGTTTGCAATCTATTCATAGTAGGGACAAGAGCAAGAAACAAATACTCTTCCAAACCACAGAACAAAAAATGATCAAAGTGATTTTTTTCTCAATTCTCTTCAGGAAAGTACCAAACTAGTACCATTAATGGATGCCTTAAACTAAGCATCAAGAGTCTCTCCAGCATTTGAGAATGGCTCACCTAGACCTTCAAATGCATATTTTTATTTGATATACTACCAAATGCCTAGACATTCAAGTGCAGTAGTCTGGAAATGGGAAAGCAGCAAGTTCATCAAGGATGGTGGGGGACAAGGGCAGTGAGGAGGAGAAATAAATATGGAAATCATTATCAATGTATCTGTAGAGGAACTAATGAAAGATAAAAATGGAGGGGGAGAAAAGGTTTGGGGCAGATTAAAGTCAACAAAAAGGCCCTGAAGGTTTTAAGGGGGCGGAGCATGATGAGTTGAGAGATGCCTATACTAGATATCCAACATCAAACGGATGCAAGGCCTGGGCTGACTCCTATTAATTCTACCTTCTTAATCTCTTTGCCATCTGTCTACCTCACTGTACTCCACTGCGACTACCTTAAATCAGACCTCCTCATCTGGACCACTATTAACAACATACCAATTGAAGTCCACATCTCCAATCTTTCACTCTATTGTAGGATTGGTGACATCTCTAAAGTGCAAGTCTAAGCATGTTATTCCCTTGCTTGAAACTGTCAATGGTTAGCTGGGCACGGTGGTTCATGCCTGTAATCCTAGCACTCTGGGAGGCTGAAGCAGGAGGATCGCTTGAGCTCAGGAGTTTGAGACCAGCCTGAGCAAGAGCGAGACTGTGTCTCTACTAAAAATACAGAGGGGGGAAAAAAGTTGTCAATGGCTAACCACTGGTAATTCCAATCTCAAAAAAAACCATTCCATGAACAAGGCCCTGCTTATGGTTCTAACCTCTTTTCTTATCATCTCCTAAACCTCCTCCCCATTTTATACTAACACTGAAGACACAGTAAACTATTGTAACTTTCCCAATCATGCCAAGTATCTCTAAGCTTCTTAAAAACTGCAATTTCCTCTGCCAGTAATACCCTTCCTCCCTAACCCACCCAACCCTCTCAGCTTGGCTATCTCCTACTTAGCTTTAAGGTCTCCATTATCCTTAACAAAACACTTGTTCCTCTGTATTATAATTTTTATTTACTTTTCCATCCCATTACCAATCTATGGACCCCTCCAGGCCAGGGTTTGGGCCCTATTTATTATCATTATCTCTAGCACCTAGAAGAAGAACTGATAGCTATTAACTATCAATAAGCATTACATGAATGAATAAATCAATTTCTTCCTCAAAGAAATTATCTATTCCAGGGACAACCCTGGTATAGAAAATAGGTGTAATTCCAGCCATTCTCTGACACATTCTCCCTGGGAGGTAAGAATTTATGCATGGTATTCTAATGAGATCCAAGTCATTCCCTTAGGGTACATAACCATTTCTATTCCCTGCAGCATTTCTAATAAATCAGCACAGGTTTCAAGCTTAAGAAATGTATGCCTATCTAGCTTCCAATCTCAACAAAGAATCAGTAACAGTGGTAATAACAATAGCAGCTTGCATTGACTATATACTTACCACTGGCCAGGTGCTGTGTTCATTTATTTAGATCTCATTACAACCCCATACATCTTATTAGAGGAGGCTACTAATATTTAGATAGTGGACCGTGGTTCTCAATCCTGGCCTCTAATTGAATCTTCTGGGATGCTCAAAACAAATAAAACGCTTGACCTTCACCCAACAGCAACTAAAATCCCAATCTCTAGGGATATTTTTTAAAAGTTCCTCTTCTATTATGCCATCAGGATTGAGAACCACTGAGTAAGGTGACTAAATTCCCCAGCTTCTATGCTACAGAGCCACGATGCCACCCTGAAGTCAATCTGATTCCAGAGCCACACAGATCTGTTAAGCACTACACCCTGTTAAGCTACTTCTCTGAATTTATAAATCCTGGAACATTTATCCTTTCTCCTCAAAGTATTAGCATGTGATAGCCTCTTGATTAGTAAAAGAAGAATCTCTTCAGAATATAGATTATATCAAGTGCCACCCTGAATGTGAAAGTCAACTTCATGGTCCTCAACTGAGAGGGCCAAGTGGGTTCTCTGCTAATTTAATTGCAGTTCTAACTGCACCTTCTACAAGTTCTACTTCCTACAGCCACTGTGGGGGCTGCAATGGACCACAGGATGCTAACCTGCCACCATTTAAGAGAAACAGAGGACATATTTTCTCAGGAGATGACAGGTCAGAAAAAGAAAAATGATTTGTATAACTGGGAGAAAAAGGGCTAAAATTGTAAAAACCTCTTAAAATGCTGTTTTAGATTCTCCAATATCCTAAATGCCTTAGAAACCATACACAGAAACATTTTGTTTTAATTTCAGTGCTTAGAATAGAATTCAGGTTCACATTCAGACATAATACTTGACACTGATATATTAAGGACATATACAACCTGACAAGAAAGGAAGGAGTTGGAAGAAAACATTTAAGCAAGTTACAGATAAAAGGTAGAAAGGCACAATGTATTGATATTCTAGCCTCTCCAATTTTTGAAGCCTGAGCTTCAAACAAGGTAAGTAAGAGATTATTTATGCTTTCCTCAGTTTGAAAACAAGGAGAGGACTTCAGGCCTGGCATATGTCTCTGCTGTGCTTCCTTATCTATTCAGGTCAGAGCCAGCTTCATGGTTGTATGACCTACACAACTGCCCAGGGCCCTGCACTCAAAAGAGCTCGGCACTTGGTTTAATGCTCTATAATCTTATCTTTGAACTTTGTTTTTGTAAGTGAAGTCAGATGAGACAGTGGAACATGTGCATGACTAAAGGAAATACATACACCAGGCAGATCTGCCATTCCCTGATGCCCCATTTATACACAGTGTGCACAATGCCCCAGGAACACAGAATTCCAGTGAGCCCCTCAAATACATGGGAGTTGAGTAAGAATCAAACAGAGTACAGGAGTCCCCCATATCCACAGTTTTGTGATTTGTTACCCACAGTCAACTGTAGTCCAAAAATATTAAATGGAAAATTCCACAAATAAACAATTCATAAATTTTATACTTCAAGCCATTCTGAGTAACATGATGAACCTGCACTGTCTTGTTCTCTCCCACTCAGAATGTGAATCATCCCTTTGTCCAGTGTATCCACAGTACAGACGCTACACATCCATCAGTCACTTAAGAAACGGCTTGGTTATCAGATCCACAAATCACAAGATGGGCAAGTACAACACAATGAGATACTGTAAGAGGGAAAGGGAGACTACATTCACATAACTTTTATTACAGTATACTGTTATAATTGTTCATTTTATTTTTAGTTATTGTTGTTAATCTCTTACTGTACCTAATTTATGAATTAAACTTTATTATAGGCATGTATGTATAAGAAAAAACATAGTATATACAGGATTCAGTACCATCTGTAGTTTCAGGCATCCACTAGGGGTCTTGGAACATATCTCTGTGGAAAAGGGGAAACTATTGTCCAAGGTAAGAGTGTTATGTCTAAGAGGAAGAGGAAACATGGACAACCTTGGGAGGCCACACTTTCCTTTTGAACCAGAACTTGGCTTAGAAGGCAGAAAGGAGGCAACAGTGTTCTAAAAAACATAGGAATACTAACACATCCTTTTACTTGTATTACTTGCCTGTATTAGCCACCCACTTATGCTGAAAATGATGACACAAAAGGAAAGAAAAAGACAGGGCAACACACAGTTCTTTTTCCTTTCAGTCCTTCCTTAGACATCATAATCCGAAGGTAGAGAGTGTGGGTTGAATATGTACATATCAAGAAGTAATGTAAAAACAGTTGAGTTAGTTTAGTGTAGTGTTTCTACTGTTGTGGTAAGAATAAAATGACATGTGCATATGAGGCACAACCTAAACTGCAGAAGTTCAGTGATTCAGCATACAAGTTGAATGCTCTTACATCTGCATTTAAAACTGGCACTGGATAATAGAAAAAAATGAATGGTAAGATTCATGCTAGTAATTTAAAATTTGAATTTTTCCTTACTTAAAACAATATTAAATAGCAAATTTAAAATATCATGAGAAGTTGAGAGAGGAAAAGGAAACATTTTATATTTCAGTGCCTTTAATGGCTTTTTCTTCCTGTTTAATTGAACAAGAAGTCCCACATTTTCATCTTGCACTGGGCCCTGAAAATTATACACCCAGCACAAATTAAGTTAACCAATCATGTAGCAAAAGGGGGGCTATAAGGAAAGTTAGCATCTATGTACAAGGATCTGGTGTTTTAAATTTTTCTATTATTCTTAGGAGGGAACACAGTACTTAACACAAATTGTTTTATATTCTATTTATTCCATAGTACTTAACTATATATGTTTATTATAATTTTTGCTACTTAACAGTGCTTTCTTAATATTTTCTTTATGCTAATTCACATTTTTAACTTAAATGTCAACTTTAGCTTTATCCTAAACAATACCATTTACAAAATCATGGCTTGCTGTACTGGTTATATTTCTTTCTAAGACACAATAGAAGAGAAAAGGATGTTCTGTGCACCATCTAAAAATCATCTCACAAAACACAATGCTGAACATCAACTATGTGTCAGACACTGGTCTAGATATTTGGAACATAGGGAACAGAGTGGGCAAATTCGCCTGGCCTTCCTAGGATGTTTAAAGGTGATAAGTCCTATGAGGAAAAGAAAAGAAAAAAATGAAACAAAAACACAAAGGCAGGGTACAGGTATGGCCAGCAATTTACAATAAAGCTATTTACTCTTATCCATTTTTGAACCCTTATGTTCTCTTGCCCCATATAGTAAAAGCTTTTGAATTATAAAAAGTTAACAGGTTTCCACAGTAGATTAACAGACTCTCAAATTGCATTTTCCAAATCATTTATGAAAACCAGAACAATCAGAAAGGAATTATCCAAGTACTTTCTAGAAAATGATTTTAATCACATAAGGCAAAGTATTTTCTAATATTATCTCTAAAGATACAGTTCCCACATCATGAAATTATGAAGCTCTGAATATGTATCTGCTCTTCACTTCACTCTACGGGCCAAGATTATAAACTAAGGAACTTGTGCAAAGGCTGAATAATATCGACTGTATAATTTGGTTAACAAGGAGACAATCATTTTGTTTCCTGGTCTGATTTGAGATAATATCCCATGTTCAATTCAGTCATTCACTTTGTCTCACTTGTCCTTCCTTACCCCCCACCACTAAATCACAGACATTTTGAATATAGGTATAGAACAATCAAGGGATGCTATCTATTTAATAATCTAAGATTCCACAAAAATACTGCAAATCTGTTTACTCATATAGTAGCTTTCAAGGACTTCTTCTCTTGTACATAACATGACTTTAAGTGTGAGAGATTATACACACATACACACACACACACACACACAGTCCCTGACCTCAAAGAGTTCATACCCCTGTTGGGGGAATATATATACAAATGAAAAATTTACAAATAAAAGAAGCAATGTCTCAAGTCAGAATAAAAAGATATCAAAAATGAACCAGCAATTAAAAGCCCTGAGAGGTGGGAGGGAGGTTAGTGAAGGTTTTGTGATGGGAAGGGTTCTTGAGCAGGACTTAACAGACCTTTTCCTATCCCCATTTTCTAGTACATTCAGAAGCACATTACAGGTGCTCAAAAAATGCCAACGGAATTAACTCTCCTGCCAGTTTCCCAGTACTTCCCCCCAATAGTTGTGCAGAATGCTATTTTCCAGAGTTTTTTGTTTGCATAATTCAGAGATGGAACCACATGTTCCAACAAATCCTGCCCAAACATTAACAGCATAATGCTTCAAACTCACATGTCAAAAGTGGCTGATCCTCTTCATTCAAAAAGGCTGGTTGTACAGGAGAAACGGCTGTTCCTCACAAGAAGAACCGATGTGTATTATAGGAATGCACTGAACCAAAGCCAAATACCTCTTCCAGTACAATGCACAGGTATGAGAACAGCTCCTCATTTTCCAAGCTAGCAGAGGGGAACACTGGTGCAATTACTCCTACACTGCCTAATCCCCAAATCACTTACATTCAAAAGTCAATACAGGTAGTGGAAAGAGCAATGGCCCAAAAGGTCAAAAATCAAGATGTAAGCCCTGCTTGATCTTATGCAAGTCATTTCAACTAACAAAAACTCAAATTTCTATTTGATAAAAGGGAGAGACAAATTCTCACTGTTCTCTCATAGATGTCATGAGAATCAAATCAGAATGTATGCATAGGCTTGGTAAAAAGCAAAGTATGGCACAAATGCCACAGCATCATTTTATTAAGATTTGGAATAGTCTTATGTGATTTGAGGAAGTTTTAGCTTCATAATTAGCTTTTATTCCACAAATAACCCAGGTGGCAAAGGGAATCTAGTCTCAGAAAAACTTCACTCAAATTAAGAATTGACTGTTTTAGTCATCCAAGTGCACTACGGATCTTTTATGCAGGAAAAAAATTGAGCCAAATATAAGAGCTGGGCACAATTTAAATAAAGAAAAAATTCTCACAACGTGAACATTCATTTTTGACACATGCTTTGTGATGTATCATGTGTGACAAGGATCTACTGCTTGAACTAAACATTCTCATCTCAAAACTGAGAATCTTCTTAGGAAACAAAGAGATAAAGTTCAATCCTAGGATAAATGGCTGATTCCAATAGCCAAAAGATGCTTATAGTTGAGTAGCTAACTTACAAACCTTACACATGAACTGTGTCACAGTGTGTCCACAGTTTTTCATTTCTGTGCAAGAAAAATGTTAGAGGTACTTAACATACAATAAACTTAGATTTTCTTCTTTATTATGTTTTCTTAAGCGTGAGATTTTATTTCAAATATGTGTCTATGTAGGGATGCTAGATAAAACACAGGATGCCCAGCTAAATTTGAATTTCGGGTATGAATTTTTAGCATAAGTATTCTCAAATATTGAATGAGACAAACTTATACTAAAAAAATTCCTGGCTGGGCACGGTGGCTCACACCTGCAATCTTAGCACTCCGGGAGAGCGAGGCAGGAGGATCGCTTGAGGTAAGGAATTCAAGACCAGCCTGAGCAAGAGTGAGACTCTCTCTCTACAAAAAATAGAAAAAAAATAGCCAAGCGTGGTGGAAGCCCCTGTAGTCCCAGCTACTCAGGAGGCTGAGGCAGGAGGATCGCTTGAGCCTAGGAGTTGGAGTTTGCAGTGAGCCATGATGAAGCCACTGCACTCCAGCTGGGGTAACAGAGCGAGACTCTGTCTCAAAAAAAAAAAAAAAAAAAAAAATTCTTTGATGATCTAAATTCAAATTTAACTACATGTCCTGTATTTTTATTTGCTAATTCTGGTACTGCTCCCTATTTCGAATGATTCCTGTTGGTTTAATTTAGGGGCAAAAATATGTTGGAGGGAGAGAGGGAGACTGGTACATTGAAAACACAGTGGGTATAAGGAGATTATCCAAGAACAAAGGAGGAATTTTGCCATGCGATTTTATTTTTTGGAGGCAGAGTCTTGCTCTGTTGCCTGAAGTAGAGTGCCATGGCATCAGCCTAGCTCACAGCAACCTCAAACTCCTGGGCTTAAGCAATCCTTCTGCCTCAGTCTCTCAAGTAGCTAGGACTACAGGCATGAGCCACTTATGCCCAGCTAATTTTTTCTATATATTTTTAGTTGTCTAGATAATGTCTTTCTATTTTTAGTAGAGACAGGTCTCACTCTTGCTCAGGCTGGTCTCGAACTCCTGACCTCGAGCAATACTTCCACATTGGCCTCCCAGAGTGCTAGGATAACCGGTGTGAGCCACAAGTGAGAGGAACAAAGGTAAGAAAAAGTGAACCTGGTTTAGCACTACAGTCCTAGGTCAGTGAATTGGAAAGGAGTTTAAAGCAAAGGCAAAAGGCCAAGGAAGACATGCTATACCAAAATTCAGAACCAGAACATCACTGCCCAAGGGAAACCAAACAGGGAGAAATATTCACAACCGTATACAAAAAGCTAACAAAACAGGTGCTCCTGCAGTTTAGGAACATAGATAGTTTTAAAAAATAAAATAAAACAACATCCTCATGTTAGTTCATCCCATTTCTTCACATTAAATGGGATTCAACATAACCTACTTATTAAAGCACATCTACATGTATATTGCTCAGTAACTCAATTTAAGTAGGTGAGCAAAGAAGGTAATTCAAAGATCTACCCTTGCAAGGAACTCAGCCAGGTAGCCTGGGAAGAATGGCCACAGGTTACAAACTATACCAAGTCCTTACAGCCCACCTGCCTCCTAGATTTCATCTTAACAATCAGTCAAGGAGGCAAGATTCCCCTTTAATTGCAAAGAAAAGCCTCCTGACCCTCAGACCACCTCACCTGGCTCACAACAAAGCAAATGAAAAGATACTTACAGTCACCACAGCTCCCAGTGCTCCTTCATCCTCTTTTCAAGACAGACAAGAATAGGCTCCAAACCACACTGGCAATGCTGAAGGCTGAACCTGGCATAAGACTCCTGTCTCCTGGACTTCTTTACCTTGCTCAAGTCTGCTAAAAGAACCAATGAGTGACACATAGGCCCCTTTTCCAGACTCACAGACACATCAAGCACTGGAAAAAAGGCCAACAATCCTGAATCCTAGCCTGCTAACCCAGGCTCTAAATGCTTATTCGACACATGGGACTAGATTAAGGCACTGCTGAGCAAATCACAATCCTATGCTACTACTATGGTTTCAATATGGTTTGTTTGGCCCCACCAAGTCTCATGCTGAAATCTTATCCCTAATGTTGGAAGTGGGACCTAAGAAGAGGTGTCTAGGTCATAGGAGCAAGTTCCTCACAGTAATTAGTGAGTTTTCACTCTTAGCTCCTGTGAGAATTGCTTGTTAAAAAGAACCTGGCTCCCCCCCTCCTCTCTCTGGCTTTCCCTTGCCATGTGATCTGTACACACTGGATATTCTTCGCCTTCTGCCATGAGTGGAAGGAGCCCGAAGCCCACCTCAGATGTAGGCACCGGTGCCATGCTTCTTGTACAGCCTGCAGAACCATGACCTAAAGAAACCTCTTTTCTTAATAAACTAGTGCAGGTATTCCTTTGTAGCAACACAAACGGACTAAGAGAGTTACACTAGGAAACCTCTGGGAGGATGGAAATAAATCCTCCTATCTCACATCCTAGCTGAAGCCAACTCAGATGCCATGCTCTTACCTTTCTAACCAATCTGTCCTGCCATAAGTATATATAGCATCTATTATGATAGGAAGATTGAGAAAGGCTTAAAAAATGTACACCAGAACTTTGTCTTACCTAAGTTCCTCAAACTAAAACACTTTTTATGTGAAATGGCTTGCTGTACAATTTATTTTTCCAACAAGTACTTCCAACAATATATTAAATATGAAATTAATAAACCAAGCTATGTTGAAAACACAAAAGGAATATGGTTCCTGCTACCAAAATAATGATAATCCAGCAGAGAGATAAGATCCTTAAATAGATACCAACGGTATGTGATAGGTGGCCTAATAGAAGTGTAGTAGTCATTTATACATAGAGCAGTGAAAGTACACCCCAGAGGTCAATCATGGAAAGTTTCATGGAAGACACGTCCAAGCCGAGCTTTACCAAGGGCAGAGTTTTGAAAGGCAGATATGGGAGAATGAGGAAAACAGAACATGCACCTATAAGGGAAAGTTAGTAAAAGATAGGGCTGAGTTGTTGAGGGTGGGAGGAGTGTAGGAGAGGGAGGAGCTGCTTAATCACCAAGGCTGGGAAGTCTGGACTTTGTCTATTATGCAATGAGGAGCCACTGAAGGTTTTTGAACCATATGCAGAAACAAGTAGATGAGGAGAGGACTAAAGGAAGGTTTGAAGGCAAAAGATACCATGACTACCAGACCAGTTAAGCAGCTACAGCTACTGTTCAGGTGACATGAATGAAGATCTAGATAAGGCAAGTAGCAAAAGAAATGAAAAGGGAAGTACTTACAAGTGACAAGGAAAAGGAAAAACTCATGAGCTGGAGAGTAAGAGAGATATCTACAAATATGAATATAATTTATAGTAGGAAGACAAGGAAAATGTAGGCTCCATTATTAAAAGATAAGGATGAGGAAGCGTTGGGTAAAGGATACATTTTATCCTAGATATACTGAGGTTCTAATAACATTTCCAGATAGAGATAAATGGATATAGAGTTGAAAAGGAAAATTTTGACTGGAAATAAAAATTGGGACATTATCGGCATTTAGATAGTAGATGATGTGCACTGATGATGGCTACAAATGAGAGGTGAGCAAAATAGAACTCAGGGCAGTGCACATAGTTAGAGGCTAGAAAAGGAAATGAGAACAGAAAGGAATGGCCTTGGCACAAGATATGGATAAAGAAAAGAAAAATGTGATGTCACGGAAGCCACAGAAAGAAAACATTTCAAGGAGAAAACCATTAACCCTTAAGCAACATTACAGAAACTTTTTGTAATGGGGGGAAGAATGATAAAGAGTCCTTAAACTAGGAAATTAACGGGTCTCAAGTGAGATTTCATCCACATCATCATCAGTCATCAGGATAGATACAACCTCATATTGAAAGCCCTCTTTACAGGAAATTCTGTACAGCACAGAGATTATAACATTAAAAAACAAAACAAAACACCCAAACCTAACAGTGACTCAGGACACACTGAATACTATCTGGAAATAAACACATTTACCACAAGTACCAAAGAGCACATGTGTGCCATAGGCCTGAAGACCATATATACCAACCCTATCTCACAGGAACCCTCTTCCAACTCCCTAAATTCTCACTCCCCACTTGCTGCTTTCACCTCCCTACAAGTTACAGTCATCAATTGTTTCAAGTAAACCAATACTTAGAATATCACAGCCTAAATATACAACTCCCTTAAAAAAAAAAACTACCATCCTATAATATTCAACACATAAGACATAAATCTTTCTGTTCATTCATGTCTGGCTGTGAGTGAAAAAATAGTTGAAAGCAGATATACGAACTTCCTATCCACCCTGCAGGATATTTGTAACAGAGAGAGTAAAACTTACATAATGTGTGTACAGAGGAGCAGATGGGTCTTCCAATAAGTGAAATACGATCCTACATTTTTTCCTTCTCCCACTACACTTTTAATTCACTAGTTGCCTTGTCTCTTTCCAGGAATATTCTCTTTTTATACACAACTCCCATCTATTTGGATAGATCATAAACATCACAAATCATAGCGTTAGTGCCAACCCAATAGCATTATGCAATTCACTGCATGGCACCTGGCATTAATGCTCTTGTTATCTGACTTTAAGAGTCATTATCTCAAATATTTTAAATAAAGTATATTTACCCTCTCAGTATACAGGATGATAAATGGTTTGCAAATAAATGTGAGTCTCCACTTAGTATGCCAGTGCGTAAACAATGCTCCTACTGCTGTGGCCTCTTTTATTATTTGAATCCTGAAGAAACTGTTCTGCAAACAGCATGGCTGCAAGATGACATCTGTGTGTTCATTAATGCATCATTTCCTCTGCACAGAAGCCCCACAACTGAAATTTAATTCTAATCTTTAATTGAACAAAATTGCTTTCAGATGACAAATTAAGGAAAAGGAACCACACCCAACACAGAGGTGCAGCAAGAGGGAGCTGCATCATCTTTTCTTCAGCATAGAGGAAAACAGCAACAAAAATTTGACTGTGAATTGATTTGCTCTCACTTGGCTGTACTGTGGGGTAAGAGGGAGAAGAGGAAACAATTTGCTTTATTACAGTGATTTCCTAAACAAAATGAATGTAGGAGTATTTGAATTTAAAATCTCACAGTAACCTTCCCAATGTTGGAACAAAGTATGGGTTACTGGAGATGTGGCACCTGCCTGACATGCTCTAAACCCTAGTTTTGAAGGCAAAAAGATGCATCTGGGTTTAAAAATTGTAATGCCTAGTGGGAGCAGTGGATTTATTTTACTTGGGACTAAGATTCCCAACTACTTCCTGGCATCGGAACCACAGCCCGAGTCAGAGTTCTGTCAGAGACACAGGGTGACAGACTGCAAGCCTGAGAGACTGACAGGCTTTAGGCAGTTGAAAGCATTCCCCCTAAGAACTGAACAAGACAAGGGTGCACACTGTCACTACTTCTATTCAACATAGTACTGGAAATGCTAGCCAGAACAATCAGGCAAGAGAAAGACATAAAGGGCATCCAAATGGGAAAAGAGGAGGCTGATGATATGATCTTGTATCTAGAAAACTCTAAAGCAGGGGTCCTCAAACTACGGCCCGCAGGCCACATGCAGCCCACCGAGGACATTTATCCGGCCTGCCAAGGTGTTTTTTGCCGCCGCTGCCTGTCCTGCTTAGCAGCTGACATGTCCCTGGCCCACAGTGCACATGTGTGGAATGTGCGCCGCACTCTCCAACGGCCCTCCAATGGTCTGAGGGACAGTGAACTGGCCCCATTTAAAAAGTTTGAGGACCCCTGCAGTTTAGAGCATGGAATGAGATGCAGAAGCCAGAAGGCTGTTTGATCAGCTACCTCCCACCCCAGCACTGCTGGACTTAAAGGCATTATGGTGCTGTATATTTCCCTGTGGCTTCATTTCAGCACACCCAGGATGTACTCAGGCTCGTATGGAGGAGCATGCACACAGCCTCCCCATCTCTGGGGCAAGGCTGCTACACTACTCAATCCATCTGGGGCTATGGCAGTAGACTGTAATTAGGTGAACCCTCATCTAGACTTTTTCTAAGTCATGCACATGGGAACAGATAGATTCAGCATAATCGCTGAGGACAGTTTTTCTAAGTGGTTCTTAAAACTTTTGCGGAATCATAAAACTCTCTGAGAATATGAGAGTCTGATAGACACAATATTGCCTTAGAAAAAATGTATACAATTACAGAACCCTGCAGACCCCCTAAAGCCAACCTCTGGCATAAATAGTTATATGAATATAGTTGTCCCTGGGTATCTGTAGGGGATTGGTTCCAGGACATGCCAAGGATATCAAAATCCACAAATGCTCAAGTCCCTTATATAAAAGGATGTAGTATTTGCATATAACCTATGTACCCATCCTCCCACACACTTTAAATCATCTCTAGATTACCTGTAATACCTAATACAATGTAAATGCTTGGTAAAGAGTTGTTATACGTTATTTAGGTGATAATGACAAAGAAAAATATCTGTACATATTCAGTACAGATGCAACCATCTTTTTTTTTAAATATTTCAATCCTCGAATGGTTGAATCCACAGATGCAGAGCCCACAGATACAGAGGGCCAACTGTACATACATTTATATACATATATACATGTTTGTATGTATTAATATGAATGTGGGTATATAGAGATATATACACACACACATATATATCCAGAAACACCACACCATCACACCCCCAGCGTTCAAATATCTTTGGAAGACTCAAGTGAATGTGTAAAGTATGTGCGTGGTAGGATGGGGAAGTCCCTGAGCAAAGTGTCTTAGAAGTTCTTTCACAATCAGACAACTTTCTGGCTCAGGAAGCAATTTTCCATGCATCATTTAAACAGCTCAGTTTGGCAGCACCAAAAGAAAGCAAAACTATGCATTTAGTATCAGGCTCCATGCTCTATCCTCCAGAAAAGCCTAGACAGAGTACTGCTGCCTTTTCATATCATTAGGAAAAGAGTGCTCATAAAATAAATGAGGGAGGTCGCTGAGTCACATGAGACCACAGCTCACCTTCAGTGGCCTAGATCTACCAGCCATCTCCCCAGTGATCTTTAAGCTTCCTTCAGGAAAGGAAAATAAGTTTGTCTCTAATCTACTTTGAAGATACAATGTCATCCTAAGGAACTGGACTAAATGCAAAACTGTCTAAAGGGGAAGCTTCTAAGCAAAAGAAATTACTGGACCTCATTTCAAGAAACTGTCCATCCTACCCTGACACTTTGTCCTTGACTAGGCAATTTTACAACTCTGAAAATTGTGTATAGACATGCAAATAAATTCTTTCTGGGGGAATAACCCTTCCCCTTTCCCTGAAAATGTTGGTTTTGTATTTCATTTGTGGATTCACTTCAACATTCCTTTACTCCATATAAATTGTGGCTCTTTGACTTCTTTGCCTGTTGTAACATCTGCCTGTTTCCCTCATTTAAAATAAGTTAAATAAAAATTTTGACATATGTATATGTTATATCTGCATGAGAGTCATAATTTTACCTTTTTTGAATATTACCTTTTCACAGCTATTACAGGTGATATAATTTAGATACAAGAAAGATTAAAGACCTGTCTCTAGCATTCTGAATAGACATCAGGAGGTAAAATGACTTGAAGGTGAAAAGCAAGTTAAGGAAATTAGAGTATCCTTTGCAAAGAATACCATCTTTAATGTTCACAGCAAGAACCCCAAACTGAGTATTTCCAAACATCTTTGTAGAAAGAATGTCCAATGTTAACTTCAAAACCACGTAAGACTAACTCAAAAACTTGGTTATGAGACACACAACTTAAGGAAGCTACACATCTTTCCCCAGAATGTGAAGAAACCATAGTTCAGGACTGGCAATTCTAAGAGACTCCAAGGAAAGCTTCAGGGGTATTAAGAAATAATCATTTTTCTGAATTAACATTCCACTCCAGATGAGGTAATTAATTAAGCAAAAGAAAACAATCCTTAGTACTTTGCTCTGATAATTAACAAACGTTAAATCTGCCATTGGTAATTTACTACACTGGGAACAGAAAATTTCAATTGTTCAACCTCAACCTGCAAGCTTTTTATCTCCTTGCAAGCTTTTTTCAATAATCCTTTATCGGCTGACATTAAGAGAAGTACAAAAGCAGTGGGGCACTGCTCAAGATGCTTACTTAACCTTTATAACGGTGAGATGGTACACTGTGTGCATTTTTCAAAGTGACAGCCTGCTTTATAGGGAACATCCAAAGACAAGAGAGATGAGCACTACGTCCCTCCAAAAAGAGAATTGCATCCTCCCTATTTTCTCAACCACCATCCAGCACACTCCTATAATTCTATGTTAATCCCTGCACTAGGAGACGGCCAAAATCCATTTATAGGTCCTTCAAGCATTGCTTTCAGAATATGGTAAAACCCTGAAGAGGGGAGAAAGCAGCAGCATTACTTTCCACCCCCTCCTACAAATCAAAGGGACAGACATACCGAATCCTGCTTTTTTAGTAACTTGAAGCCCTGCATAAAAATCTGCTTAACAGCTTCTGCCTGGGAATCAACTATTTTTTTTTTTATTAAGCTGCATTGCCTATGCAGTGGACTTTATTTTTAATGTTGTGTTAGTTACATTTTCAGTGAGTCAACTCCCAGGTTTTTAGTGCTATGTACACTGTAATGAAATATGGGCTTTTGATTTAATAAAATCATGCAATCAGATATCTGAAGCTATTTCATAGGAAAAGCAGCCTGCAAATAATTAATAGCTTGGCAAATATCGTGTGACCTAAATGTGCTTTTGTATAAAGCAGTTGACACTGCAAGAATCAGTACCCTCAGAACTCTGTGAAGGAGACATCCTGTGGGAGCTGGCACCCAGCTCGGTGAGTCAGTGGCACTGGCATAATTAGAACTCACTTTGAAGAAATCCAACATTCTGTTGGGTTATGTGGGAAAAAAAATTAAGCAACATGTACCCTTATGTTTGCTATAGCTCTTTACAATTGAATCTGAGAAGAGGGAGGTGAGGGGAGGAACCAGGCCAGTGACAGATGGACCAGCTCTGCAAGCAGAAGGAAAGTGCCCTAGTTCCCTGGTAAATTGTGATTCCAGTACAGGATTGGGGAGGAAGTTGGAAAAGGCCGCAGGAGGACTCTTGGGGAGATCTAGATGGTAGTGACATGAAAGTATACATATGTAAGAATTTATCAAGCTACACCTTAAGATTCGTGTATGATACATTTATTGTATGATAGTTATACTCTCTAAAAACAAAAGAGTTCAGAAAAGATTTTTTTAACCTTTAATTGAAATCAGGGTGCTCCTACCTTCCCATTTAGATATTACCAAGGTGTAATAAAACTTCAAACTATGCCCCAGAGCATCAGGCTCTGGCCCTTACCAGCTGTCTATCCTTGGTTAAATGCCTTTTCCTAACTGTACTCAGGCTATTATCCTTAAAACAAGAGATAGGCAACCTGATACTTAGGTTCCAGGATCCTCAAGATGGCAGCTGAATCAGCCCTCAGAACTCCTGGTCAGGCAGGAATAACATCCTTAAAAATTTCTAAATTTGAATGTCTCTTCAGTCCCCCCATTTTCCCCTGTTGTTTATATTTGTCCACTTCATTCAATTTTGCTACCTGTCTAGTCCCTGGAATATGTGAGCTTGGAAGCCCTACCTTATATTCTAAAAATCCTTTTCAGCCCTAAAACTCTGTAATTTAAAGTTCAAGTACTCTACCAGTATTGTTTCACACTGGTTCTGACAGATTGACAGAATACAGGAATTTAACAGAGCAACATTAGAGCATCTACATGATGTGGAATTATCTAGTAACAAGCATCCTGCACAATGCAGCTCCTGAAGCCAACTAGCTGGTAACACACCCTTGAGAAGGCTAACCAGAAATGCCTACATGATCTTGTTCTCCTAAATCTACAAAGCAGGCCTCCACAAGAGATTACAGTTTATGCCTATTTTTGATGGAGATGAGGATGGGGTAATTAGAATCAAGCCACAAACAGATGAATATGGGTCTAAGACTAATGATCTCTGCCAGTGACTAACACAGTCTCTCTCCATTTGCCATCTTGTCTAATATTTTATCAAATTCCCAGGTTAATTTTCAGAATGCACTAAAAATTTTCAGAATGCACAAAGCAGGAGACATGGTAGCTAATAATTTTTTGTTTTAACTTAACAATGAGCCTTAATATGACCAAAACATAAAGCTCTTACACATACTGTCTTTTCACCTCTACTAACATCTCTATTTCTATTTCTTTTTAAACAATCTTTAAGTACGGCTAAAGAGATTTCCCACTGGAATATTTTTAAACTGTCTTTGCTTCTTTTGAAAGCAAAATATCTTCAAATTTTATACAGCAGTTAACAGTTCTTGCTTTCATTTCGTAAATGTTGATAATGACTGTCCTGACAAGGTTCTCTGCTTCAACGAGCACAATATTTGGAATGATGAAGATGCCACAAGCATGGACCTTTTTTATATAATATTTAATGTAACAGTACTGTTCACTTGACAACTGCAATGATGTCCACGAAGTTAAGCAAAGCAGAATAATTAGTACCTACATGATGTACAGTTCTATACAAGGCACTGTCAGGGCAAAAAGAGTAAATCCAAGACTCAGTCTCTGGTCACACAGGACTTACAATATGTACCCTAGACCAACCCTTCTTGATTTCAAAGAGTAAGGCAGGCCCGGTGACTGCCCTATGAATTCTTTATTGCAGGGCTACACCCCAGGTGTTCCCAATCTTTAGTACCTTCACTTCTTTCTTTTTGCCAAGGCTGCTTTGCCTTCTGGCCACTTTCCCTTCTGTTAGCACCCAATCAGGGCATCACATGGGAAGGGAAGAAAGAGAAGGTGCAATTCTAGCCATTCTATTCTCAGCCTAAAGAAGCTCAGCAGGGAAGGCATTTAAAAGAAGACTGAAACAAGATTTAGGACTTTCACAGAAAGTCAGAAAGAAAAGACCTTGAAGGGCACTAAGTCCAACGCCCCTTCTTTTTACAGTTGAGGAGGACCAAAAAGAAGTAACTATCTCAACAGCCAGGATAGATGAATTTTAGCTCCTACTTAACTTGAAACTTGAAAAGCAGTGCATGACCAACAAAGTCTTTAGTCTACGTTTAAGCTCCACCTTTACATTGTTCTTTACCATTACTAACAATCCCAAAGCCCTAACATCCAGGAGATTGTCCTGACAGCAGCAGCAGAAACTAAGGCTTCTGCTACCCTGAACATACAAAGATGATATTTTGGACCTACCACATGTAGGACATGTACTCTGAGCTATTTCCCCTGAAATGGCAATAAATTTTCACTGATCTATCCACACACTAAGCCCTTGTGATGGCCACCTCCATGAGAATGTTGGTTGGGGGTCTAGAGAATAGACTGTGGGTGGAAAACAGAGCATGGCTCATTAGATCCCACACCTCTAATACCTGTGTTCATGGCAACAAGACAATGCCCAGGGTGCCATCAGACTACCCACAAGGCAACTGAATAGGCATGGAACTGCCTAAAAATTTACTCCTGAGCTTGCTATAGTTAACATCTTGATCTTCCCTTAATCAGAGCCAAAGAGAAAAATCCCTGTAGCACATACATGCCACTCAGGAGAAATGTCTTATGCAACAGTAGTCCAAAAGTAATAATTTAATTCCAACTACTAAGAAACAATATACACTTACATTACTGCTATAATATACACCAGCTCTATGGCTATCTTCAAATAAAATCAATTTTAGTAACTATTAAATACATCATTCATCTCAGAAGCTGCTAGGTAAACTTTTGTATAATAAATAAATCATCTATTAATACATCTCTAAGACAATAAATAAACAAAATTTCAGGCAGGCACTCATCATGACTCTACTTTCCTCCCTTCAGAGTACCAAGTAAAAACACTTACAACTTGCTCTATTACCAGTAAGAATAAAATGTTTTGTCATTGTTTTGTCTCAGAGGATTCTGGCAGGCAGGGCTAGTGCCAGACCTCTGAGAGGAAAAGTTAGATAGCAAAGATGCCTCCCTGTGATTCTGCTTTATCAGCAGGACTCTCACTTGTATAACAGTGTCAAACAGGCAAATAAAACACAACATATAGAAATAATACCTCTCAGGGCTCATTTCCAGGACTGCCTGCTTTCTTTTAACACAGTGTGCAAGAGCATGGATGTCATTAAAGGTTCCAAGGGAGTTGCTTAGCTTGGGTGAAGAAAGGAGCAGCCCTCTAAAGCCATGTAAGTGAACATCTGAATAGACTGAACATGTCTGACTCTCTACAATTCCACCACTCCAAGGTACCTAGGGCAAAAGGCACCAGGCAAAGAGCTTAAGGATTACTATACACATAGAATTTTATTATATTGATTTAACATGAAAACAAAAAATAGTCCATGCTTCCTTTCCTCTGGAGCTGTGAAATTCCTGGCTTTTTAAAGGAAAACAGTAGTTCCTTGACGAAAACAAAATGTGGCTATGTCAAATGCTTTTAGTCCGTGTCTACTGTGTACAAATCTCCCAGTACACCATTCAGTCAGCAGCAACAAGCACCAAAGGAATCTGTGGGAGATTCCAGGACAAGCATTCAATCAGCTGATCCAACTTTATGTTCTATGAAAACAAGGGTACAGCAACAATGAGAGATATTTAGATAACATTTTATTGTTCACAAAGCACTGTTACACACATCCTTTCATTGACTTCTTACATGAGCAGGTTTGATGCAACTCATTACACAACTGAAAAAACTAAGGCTGAGAATACTTCACTGACTTGTCCAAGGCCATGCAACTAGTCAATGCATCCAACTGAGGTCTGTAATGAGATGAGGGAGCTAAAAGATGGGAACCAATCAAAACAGGAAATCCAAGGGTCAAAAAGATCCCCTGTTTATAATACCAAAAAGTAATGACTGATGCAGAGGTTAAATAGAGGAACTACAGGAATCAACATTAGCAGTTCAGGTATTAATCTTTAATAATAAAGATTAAGGAGACCAGTTAAAAACTGTGGAGAGGACACACAAAATGTATTATTATAGTGCTTCTCAAAACTCAGCTTTCAGGTACCAGGCCTGCCTTGTAGATCACTTTTTCCCTGGTGGGGTCCAAGATAAAGGAAGAGTCCCAAGAGTAAGCCTCTGGTTCAGGCCCGTGCAAGGTAAAACAATGAAGTCCCGCCACCCCTGTGTGATTCAACCTAATTCTAAAGTACCCAGTTAAGTGCTACAGTTCACCAAATGAAGTATTAGATATACAATTATTATGTGTAATAATAATTAAAGATACAATTTTTTTAAATGACACATGTAGAATAGCAAATTATCAAAAATCAAAAAAGTGAGGAATGGCTCAAATAATCTGGAACATTTAATCAGTAAACAAAGAGAAATTGATTTATTCCATCCACTCAGAAGAATCACTGTGGGAAAGCCACAGGCAAGCTAATTGTGCCTCAATCCAACGTCATGACTTTTTTAAAAAATGAAAGTCATCCTATAGTGAAATGAACCAAACTAGGGTTTCCATTGCTCACCATCCCTAATGACCTGAAGCAGAAGACGGTTGACAAATCCCTGAGAGTGAACAGCAGAGGGCGCAAGCCTGAACGAGGGGCCCTCACTGCCAGAGTCCTTAATTCTCAGCCCCTTATTTTCTTCTTAATGAAAAACAACAAAACCAAAAAAACAAAATAAATATCTACCTACCTGAACCATTTATTATACGTTAAGTCTGGCAGTTATATGAACTATGACCAACATCTGAAGTCTAGAAAGCTGAGAAACAAAATGATGTGGATCAATGAAGCAATTTGTATACCTTTACAAAACTCAACTAGGGATGAATAGTATTAAGTGCCTTGTCTACCATATTGAGCTGAGAAAACTGGAACGCTATGAAGGAATAATACTGGGTAAATATGAGACTATGATGAAATGATAAAATTAAGCAAAATCAATAATGCTACCATTCATACAATCTCAGCAGACATGAACAAAAAATATGATTAAAATGCAGTCCAGATGATACTGTAATAAAGGGCTCAAGACTTCAAGTTGGGAAGCTGAGTTTTAGTCCTGCCTCTTTCACAAAAAGTCTTATAAGACACTTGACCTCTATTGGTATCTGGTTTCTTGTCTATAAAATGAGTGGATTGGGCAAATAGAAATCTTAGGGCCAATCTAACAATAAAATTCTAATAATACATAGAGATAAAATAGAAAATGTTAATTTCATGACAGCAAGATCAGTTTAGTACTTAGCTTACCCATGAAATTTAAGCCTTGATTTGTTTTTGAAGCCATTTTCTTCTAATTTTATTTTCATTCATTCATTCATTTTTAGAGATGGGGTCTCACTCTGTCACTCAGACTGGAGTGCAGCGGCCCAATCATAGTTCTCTGCAGCCTTGACCTCCTGAGCTCAAGCGATCCTCCTGCCTCAGCCTCCTGAGTAGTTGGGACTACAGGTATGTGCCACCACAGCCGGCTATTTTCTTGTTTTTAGAAGCTTCATTTTATAGACTAGATAGATACATCAGGCGCATTGTGGGGCCCATAATTAATGTTCTCAATTTACAGACTTTTCTTTTCTGAGCATTCAGTATCAAGGCTAAAATTGTTTTCTGCAGATTTTCTCCCATCTCAAAATACTCATGGACTTGAAAAGCAAATCATTCATCAATAAAGTCTCTATTTACATTGAAAAATAAACAGCAGATCATGGTTTACCTAGCTTTAGAAGTATCAATATCTTCCTAAAAGTTAAAACAAACTCAAACACATATGGTTTCTAGTAGACTACCCTCTAGAAACTAAAAAAGAGTGAAATATTACTGATGACTTGTGAATGAAAAGAGTCCTAAGAAAGATATAACTAAAGTTACAGAAAAATCTCAAGAACAAGGAAAGACATTACTGCATATCCCAGCATCTAACACAATGATTATCACACAATAAATAATTGCTAGATGAATCACTCACTCTCCAACAGAGATGCGAGAAAATAACTACTTAATTTTTCAGAAATACAATTAAAGTGATGCTAAAAATGAATCAACTGGAAGAATACAGTTACTAGATCACATCTTAATTTTGCCAGGAACATTAAGAAACACACAAACAAACATACTTGCATATAAAACCACCATGGCACTAAAAGAAAGTACAAGTGGATAAAATCTAGGTGACATCTTTTACCATTTATTGAAACAAACAAACAAACAAAAATAATAAAATGCATAAGACTCTGTCTAGGTCCTAACCAAGAGAACAAAAAGGTCTAATGAATTCAGCTTGATGAAGTGTTAAGAAAGAATATAGTGAGGAAGTAAAATGTAAAGGTTAAGAGCATGAGCATTAAACTCTAAGACTTGTATTCAAACACCAGCTTTACTACTCAACAGCTAAGTGACCTTAGCAAATTATTTGACTTCTCTAAGCCTCTGTATTTCTTTAGATACACAACAGGATAACAGTACATAACAGACTGAATTTAGAAAATCACTGAAAGACACTTAGCACAGTGCCTGGCAATTACATGGTGCTTGATAAACGGTTTAGTATTTATAATTGTTATTAGGGTATTCCAACTGCAAAGCATAAGTTTGAGTAAAATCTCTTTATGGAATATGTCAGACAGAGAGGAAAGAAAGGGTAGGGTGGCATCAAAGAGAAAGAGAGAGTTATGTGTGGAATTTCATTTCTCTATGGCAGCGGTCCCCAACCTTTTTGGCACCAGGGACCAGTTTCATGGAAGACAATTATTCCACTGACCGAGGGTGGCAGGAGGCAGGGGGACAGAGGAGCTCTGCAGCTGGTCCCTAATAGGCTGCAGATCGCAGCTCTATGGGAACCTTATAAAACCTACAATTCTTGTTCTGGAGCAATATGACATCCACATATCACGTAGGTATAATAACTGATGTCCAAATACAATTTAAATGTCTAATCCTCTTTCAATTTTATATCACTTATGCATCATAGCAATACTGTGATATAGGTATACCAAAAATTATTATTTATACGGGGTGTCTGAAAAGTCACCATACATAGGGAAAATAGGAAATTGTAGCTAAATGTACCTTTATTTACAAAATATTCATTAAAAATTTTACAAATTTTACATGCTATAACATGTATAAATCTTGAAAAGATCATGTTAGGTGAAATAAGCCAGCCACAAAAGGACAAATATTTTATTATTCCACTTATATGAAATAAATAGGCCAATTCACAGAAACAAAAAATAGATTAGAGGTTATCAGGGGCTGGGGGTAGAGGGAAAGAAAGTAAATGATAAAAAATAAAATCTTAAAACATTAGAAAGGAAGAAAACGATAGAAAAATATGGGTAAATATAATAGACTTTCTTTCTATCCTAAAGTTTTCTAAGTTATGTTTGACAAAGCAACAATGTCTGACAACAATATCTAACGTCATTCTCAATGTAGCGAATGGAAATATTTTAAACAATTATCTTTTAAATGGGAGATGGCAAAAGAAGGTAAGGTTTCACACAGACTGGTAAACTGTCAACATCAGTAGCTTGTGATAAGTTATGTGTGTATAGTGCTATACACAGAACAACCACTAAAAAATCTATTCAAAGAGATACACCCAAAACACTACAAGCTGGGCACAGTGGTGTATGCCTGTAGTCCCAACTACTCAGGAGGCTGAGGCGAGAGGATCGCTGGAGCTTAGGAGTTGGGAGACAAGCCTGGGCAACATAGCGAGACCTCATCTCTTTTAAAAGAAAAAAAAGAAGAAGAAGAAAAAAAATTAGCCAAGCATAGCGGCATGTGCCTATAGTCCCAGTTACTTGCAGGATCACTTCGACCCAGGAGTTCAAGGCTACAGTGAGCTATGATCGCGCCACTGCACTCCAGCATGGATGACAGAGTAAAACCCCATCTCTAAAACTAAACAAATAAATACAAATATACATATAAAAATAAATGTTAAAATGATAATCACATTAAAGGTAAATTATCTAAATATACCCATTAGAAAACAGATTGGTTGAATGAATAAGAAAACGTGACCCAACTATATGCTATTCACAAAAAAACTCACTTCAAATATAACAATATAGATATGTTATAAAGTAAACAGGAGTGCCTTCATTAATAGAATAGTAGACTTCATAACAAAGAAAATTAGTAGGAACAGAGAGGGACATTACCAAGCTATATATAGGTCTATCAACCAAGCAAACACAGTAGTCCTAAATGTGTATATGCCAAACAACAGAACCATAAAATGTGAAACAAAAACTGATAGAACTGAAAAGAGAAATAGACAAACACACAAATATAGTTGGAGACTAAAATAGCCCTTTATCAAAAATTCATAAAGCAACTTGACAGAAATTCAGCAAGGATGTTTACATATTATTTTAATAATTCAACAACATCATCAACCAACAGCATCTAATCAACATTTACAGAACACTTCAATTAACAAAGGAGAAAGTATATTTTTTTTCAAGTGACCACAGAACAAATATCAACACAGACCATATCCTGGGGCCATAATACAAACCTTAACAAATTTAAATTACTGAAATCATACAAAATATGTTCTCTGACCACAATGCAAACAAAGAAAGTAAATAAATAACAGAAAGATAACAGAAAAACCTCAAAAAACTTGGAAACTAAAAAACACACTTGAAAAAAAAACACACTTGTAATCTACGGGTCAAATAAGAAGTCTTAAACGAAATTAAACAATGCCTTGAACAGAATAAAAATAAACTTACAACACACCAAATTTATGAGACACAAACAGTGTCAGGGTTAAATTTATAGCAATAAATGCCTACAATAGAAAAGAGGGAAAGCAACACTTCCCCAATCATTTTATGAAGGCAACATTACCCTGATAACACCACCAAAGACAGTACAAAAAAGAAAATTACAGACTACTATCTCTCATAAATATAAACACAAAGTCATTAACAAAATATTAGCAAATAAAATTTAAAATATGTAAAAAGAATTATACATCCTGACCAAATGGGGTTTATTCTAGGGATGAAAGGCTGGTTCAATATTCAAAAATCAATCAATGTAATCCATCATAATAACAGGCTAAAAAAAAAAGAATCACATTATCGTAGTTGAGACAAAAAAGCATTTGACAAAATTCAGTACATATTAATGAATACCAAGAAAAGAATGGAATTTCCTGAACTTGATAGAGAACATCTACCAATTTACAGCTAACATCATATTTAGTGGAGAAAGACCTCAAGCTTGCTCCCCTAAGATACAGAAGGCAAGGATGTGTGCTCTCACTGTTGCTATTCAGCACACTACTCAAAGTTCTAGTCAGCACAATAAGGCAAGAAGAAGAAATGAAGGGCATACAGGTCAGAAAGGAATTAATAAAACTGTACCTATTTGATGATAGCATCATTGTTTGCATAGAAAGTCCCAAGAAATCTACAAAAAAACTCTTGGAAGTAAGCTCTGCAAAGTCCACGGTATAAGATCAACATGCAAAAATAAATTGTATTTCAATATATTAACAATGAACACATGGAAAACAAAATTAAAATTACCATGTCATTTATAATGCCTCAGGAAAGCAAAATATTTAGGTATAAATCTAACAAAGCATGGTCAGGTCTTATATATTAAAAACTACAAAATACTTTTGGAAAGAAATCAAAGATGATCTAAATAAAAGGAGAGGTATACAGCGTTCACAGACTAAAAGGTCCAATATAGCAAAGATGTCAGTTCTTCCAAAATTGATATATACATTTCACTTAATTCCTATCAAAACCCCTGCAAGATTTTTGTAGATATAGACAAGATTATTCTAAAATGTATATGGAAAGAAACTAGAATAGCTAAAATTATTTTTAAAAAGAAAAATATAGTAGGAAGAATCATTCTACCCAATTTCAAGGTTTTAAAATTTATTATGTACACCTATAGTAATCAATACTATAAGGTATTGATGAAGAGATAGACATAGACAATGGACAGAATAGAGAACCTAGAAACAGTGTGGCCAACTGATTTTTTATAAAGATGCAAAAGCAATTCAGTGGAGGAAGGGAAAGCCCTTTAAACAAATAGTGCTGGAGCAATTAGATTATTCATAGGCAAAAAATAAATAAACCTCATACCTTATATAAAAATTAATTCAAAATGGGTCATAGATTTAAATTTAAAATGTAAAATATAAAACTTAAGTTTATGAAGAACACACAGGAACAAATCTTTGAGACCTAGGATTTGGTGAAGAGTTTGTCAGATGGGATACCGTATTATAAATCCATAAAATTGTTGATAATAATTCATAAAAATGTCAATAAATTTGACTTCTTCAAAACTGAAAACTTCTGTCCTGCAAAGGATCCTGCTTATGAGAATGAAAAGACAAGCTCCAGACTGAGAATATATATGTGAACCACATCTCTGATAGAGTATTCACATTTCAAATATATGAAGAACATTCAAAACTGAACAGTAAAAATCACACAGTCCAAAAGACATGGGCAAAAGATATAAATAGGTATTTCATGAAAGGGGATACACAAACAGCAAATAAACACATAAAAATTTCAGCATTAGGAAAATGCAAATTAATCACAATGAGATATCATTTCAAACCTAATAAAACAGCTAAATAAAAAATAGTAACCATATGGAATCCTGGCAAGGATGCTGATTCTATGATTGTATATAATAATTGTAATAGCTATTATTTATATAATAATTTTTGAAATAACAAAATTATAGAGATGGAAAGCAGATTAATAGTGGTCAGGAGTTAAGGATGGTGGAGGGGAAGAAATAGAAGAGGTAGATGTCACTTGGGGTAGAACTAGTGAGATCTTTGTAATGATGGAATAGTTTTCTATTTTGACTGCAGTGGTGGTTACACAATCTACACATCTGATAGAATGACACAGAACTGTACATATACACTGTACTAGGTGAAGGTCACCGTGGATCCCTCTATACTACCTTTGCAACTTCCTGTAAATCTGCAATTATTTCAAAACTTAAAAACAGCAAAAAAATGAGGTAATAGATTTTAAAAACCTACACAACTTGTTACAGATCACAAAATAGTCAACAGCTTTTGAATACTAGTTAGCTGGCTCCCATGTTTTTACCTCTACCAAAAGCCCTAGCTGTGATGTCTTCTCTTCTAAAGATTATTTAGTAAATAAAGCCAATGGTGTTGAAAAGAGAGGAAAAAGTCTACTTCAAATGTAAACATAAAAGTCAAATAAAACAAGCTAACTCAATTTTGCAGACAACTGAATGTCAGTCACGCTGGATGTATGGTTTATCTAATGCTCTTTCCCTAGACAGTCTTAAGAAAAAAGGTAAAAGGGGGAAATGGGACTTGTATTTCACAGAATCCTTTGAAGTGAAAGAAAAATGTAATCCAATAAATATTGCTTTAGAGATGCATACACAGCAGAGACCAGTGATGGCAGGGTTTACCTGGGGGCACTCTAATTCATATGGCTCTGGTTACAGGTGTTCTCCAGGTACCTGGGGTTGTTAGTACAATTGGGAGAGCGTAGGCATCAAGCAAATCGCTGCAAGCACACGTGTGCACACGTGCACGCACACACACTCTTCTTTAGTCACAAACCCTTAAAAGATAACAAACATTTAATTCCCTTATAAAATAGATGAATGCTTTATAATTTACTAGCAGCTGCTGGCAGCAATGTGCTCTGCTCTCATGTTCCTATTAAGCAAGCTGTGGCTGATTTATTAAAAGCTCAGATACATCAAAACAAATGACTGAGACATCATTATAGTACTTATTACAACCCCTTAATGGGGTTATGGGTATGGGCAATGCAGTACAGACAGCAATTGGCTTCCCCTCTGTCAGAAGGAGCTGCTTCCCTTGGATGGGAACTGCCATTCTCAGGTGAAAAAACCCATCCACGGGTAAAGCAGGAGGCATGTTCCCATCCCTGTTAGGAAATCAGGGCCACCTGTGGCTCATAGCAAACCATGGGATCTATGAAAAACTCTGACAGTCCCTAATGGCCTGTAGAAGAGCGAACAGATGGCGGCTCTCTCTATCCTGTGCCTAGTTTCTCTCTGTAGAATCAGAAACCCCCAACCTCCACCAACTTCTATTCTCCAAAATAAATCTAGAGTGAGGAGAAAGGCCCTTTGAGAAAACTGAAGGAAGGAATTGGGAAGAGATAAAAAAAGAGGATCACATGGTGCTTGGGGGAAACAGGGCAGGAGCAGAGCTGTTTTTAGAGGCTACAGATGAAGTGTGAGGTCAGATCTCTGTAAGTTTAGAGCCCTCTAGCTTTCCTTTCTCTGTCCTCATCCTTCATCTGTGGCTGCCTTCTTACTTTCAAGTTCAACTGTCTTTTGCTCAGCTTTCTACTCTTGCCCTCCTCACAAGGTATGATCTGAGCAAAGGCTTGATTCTCGTCTTTTATTCTCTAGCATAAAAGTAAGCACACAGGTCCTCATTCCAGGAGCACCAGCCTTTTAAACAGCAAATTAATCTGAAGGAGGAAAAAAAGTACGTCAGGGAAGCACAGTAGAATGAGGAAGTCCAAGTAGATCACCAGAGATATATTGGTGCTGAGGCTCAAAGATGAGTCCTACTTTAGAGGCTACAGTAGAGCAAAGTAGATTTTATACTCTGAACTCATCATGCTTAGAACAAAATACAAAGTTTTCACCATGACCTACAAGGAATAGGAGAACCTACTGGGAAGGCAAGAGTCTCGGGCCCACTTTCTTACCACAGAGTTTTGTAAATTCCTCAAAGGCAAGACCCTTAGTCTTGTTCCTCTCTGTATCCCCAACACTCAGTGTGATACCCCAGGGACTCAGTCAATCATGAATGAATGAATGAATGAATCAATGAGTGAATGAACAAATCAACCCTTATTCTGAGGGTCTAGCAGTTTATAACCTTTGATCTCTATATAGTACATTCACCTTGAATGAGAGGGCAGGTAATAATATTGTAAAGCAACTATACAAGTACTAGGTGAGGGAGAGGGGAGAAATTAGGGGGAGTAACAGAAATACAAAAATGCCTGAGGTTTCATTGTAAGCTTAAGAGATAAGGCTCTGCTACCCAACTGACTTTAGTCCTGCCTTGACCACTAGCTACTATATGATGTCGCTCAAATTACCTAGCTTGCTCCATCTTGTTTCCTCATCTGTAAAATGAGAATTATTAACGCCTATATCAGAAAGCCACTGTGGGAATTAAATGAAACAATACCTATAAAGTGCATAGCATAACACCTGATGTATTATAAGTGCTCAAAAGATGTATTGTATTTATTATCAATACTGTATTATGGATTCTGGGCCCACTGCACAGGAAGAGGGAATCAACTAAAGGAAGAACACAAGAGAAGTCTAGTGGCCCAAGTCTCCCCAAAGTCACCTTCCAAATACTCTTTTTATAAATTGCAGCTGACTACAAACCCAATAAAAACCATAGAGTAATGAGATTGCCAGAAAAGGCTAATGTGATCTTGGCCTGCATTAAGAGAGCCACATAGTCCAGAATAATCACAGAGTGGTCAACTATTTTTTTTCTCTGCACTCTCAGACCACATCTGCCAGTGGCAAGCTTTGTAAACAACAGTATTCCTAGAAGCAAAATGCATGTGGAATATATCAACAAAAGACACTGACCAGAAAAAAAAAAAATCCCTAAGCAAAAGTGAAAAAAAAAAATCATTAAAAAAATGCAAGTGAGAAGAGAGGGAAATGGTCATTTAATCTGAATCTTCACTCTGTCATGAGGCAAAAGAGAACCAGAATAGTGAAGCTCCTCGTCATGGACCTCGGTAAAAGCAGGAATATGTGTGTCATTTATTGTTATCTTAGGTAGCCCAGAACCAAAGTTTCAAGGTAGTGTCAGAACAGAATCACAACTCCAGACACCAGATTCCCAGGAGTTCTGCTGACAATATCAGCAGCCGCCTCTGATTGGACTGGGGGGAAATGGAGAAGAAGGAGTAGAGAAGAAAGATTTGGGAGGTCTAGACAAATTCAGCTCACCTCTAGGTCTGTCTAGAGTCAGCACATGTCTACCCTATGTGTCAGTAGCTTACCAGCATAGCTGTAGAGAACTGGACCCTTCCTCCATTTGCAAATATTAGTACTTCTCCCTGGCTGTGATTTCCATAGGATAGGCCAAAATTATTAATATCAACCTTCCTTTTCACCATATTGGCTTCTGATTCATTTCATTGAAACCACTTATAAACCAAGGATGCACTAAATACCCAGGGAAGACATGCTTTCTGTGAATCTTTATTTCACATTCAGAAGCTCACATAAGAGCATCAGTGTAGCAGACAACATCTATTCCTCCCCCCACTTCTTTGCTAATAAGAATAGAACCCTGAGTTTTTGAAGGAGACAATAAGACCAGCCTCAGGGAATCAAGCATGATGATTGCTTGATTCAGCCAGCCAATCTCAGCCTTCTAAATTCTCTTTACCAGTGACTGAAGGAAGGAGTAAGGGAGTGGTAATGTGACCCACGTCTGGTCAATGAGATATAAAGGCAAATCTTCTGAAGGCTTTTGGGGAAAATCTTCCTCCTTAATTACTTTAAAAAAAAAAAAAAAGGAATATTATTTTACTCCTGACGTCCTTTCTTTTTGCTTTAAATGCTTAGAAGACATTATTTTGGAACCATGGCACCTCTCTTATAAGGGTGAAATTAACATACTATGAATGGCACAGGGAAATAAAGGATGAACAGAACTTAAATCTTAGATACTCTGAATCAACCCTGGGACCTCCTATTCCCAACTTCTTCTCATGGTACTTTGTTGTTGGGTTTTTCATTGCTAACAAATGAAAGCATCCTATTTATGCCCATTTCCACTATCCTATTACATCCATTTCATAGGATGGGGAAAATGAATTTTTAGAGATTTTTTAAATAAAGTTACAGGATTGAAAGAGGCCAGGATGTGCACAGAATATGATGTTAGGTAATATGTAACACAATTCAGGGTCAAATGGAGGGGAGGCAGAATTAAGATTCCCAATGCCAGGGCTAAGATCCACTCATAAGACTAAAGGAATTCAAACATTCCACCATGCTCTAGGAAACAACAGATCTGGAGAGCTGAAGTCCCAGGGGTACAGCTTGTGTTCTTGAAAAACCCTGAGTGTTTCACTTAGTCAAATATTATGCTTCTCCTTTTTAAATATTTCCATTTAAATGTAGATTTTGACCTTCTCGCCAATGAAATATTAATATGAGTATAAAATATATATTACTCATCATCTGAGAGAGGGTCTCTTTCCAGTGTCTGTCATGCTTCCTCTCTGCTGTTTTGGAATGACTTCTGAAAATCATGACAGTTTTATCTGCTGTACTCAATTCTGCCAAATGCCTCACTGAAAGCTAGAAGACCACATCCTTCTAAGACATATTTTGGGTTTGTTTATGTCTGTTTAATTTCTTTTGTTCGGTTATCAGTAGGATTGATTTCCTTACAGGAATAATCAGTTAAATACTGGGTGGGCAAAATGAAAACTGTCTCCAGCAATACAATGCAAAGGAAAGGCTAATTTCATTGGAAATATCTCTTTTCCTAAATAAGTAGCCTATGTGAAGATTAACTTAGGTTTCTTTCTATTAACCATAGCCCATTAAGTAGAATGGAGGATTTTTTAAAAAATCACAAATTATTCTACTCATTCAGCTCTATCAGCTTCATTATTCAAATCAGCCAAATGATTACTAGGGCAATAAGGATTGGCTCATATGTGAATTTTTCCCTATTTATTTCTCTCATCATGCTTAATCATCATAATATGATATAAAGATATTGATACTATTAAGCCACTTTCAAAGAAAACTATCCCTAGCATTGACTGCTGAAGTAAAAAGAAGATTGTATTCAAGAGTTGAAATATCTAGTTTGAGGTCTTATATCTTCCTGGTTGCGGACCTTCATGAAAATTACTTCACCTCTCTGAATCTCAGTTTTCCTCATCTCTAAAATGGACATAACAAGCTTACTTCACAGTTCTGCTACGAAGACTGACTACCATGTGAGCTAAGCCATCAGAAAGTTCCCTCACTGGGAAATGAAACATCTCAGCAACAAGCCTCTGAGGGAATCTAAAATATCAACATGCTACTTGTTACTCTGCAACTAGATCAGCCATCAAACACCACAGGTCACTGCTTTGTCATGTGTCATCCTCATTCATTCTCTTATTCACCTACTCAACACTTTCACTCATTCAATATATATATTTACTGGAAAATATCTACTATTTTCTAGGCACTGCATCAAGTATTTAGTGTTAAACAATACAGAGATGTTTCCTGCCTCCATGGGCTTTATATAATCTTCTCCAACAGACTTTCTCAGTTTTGACCTCTTCTATATACCTGTTGTGGAAAAATTCTGCCCTAGCAACAAGACCCTATATAATCCTGCCCCAATTCTAATAAGATTACTCTATTACTCTCCATTCCAGCCTAAATGCCCCTCCACCAGTCCTGTGACCCAAGAAACCCATTTTATTTGGTTTACCCCTTATCATTTTCATTTTAACACTTCTTTCATTCATCCACAAGATATTTACTGAGCACTTCTTACAGATCCAATGGAAGAGCTGAAGTCCAACAGTGCTATTCCAAATGCCTCTCTTCCAGGCCTGGATCTTACCCTTCAACTGTGTCCTCATCTTACTCTAGACAAGACAGCCCAGACACACGTCACTGGGTGATAAAGGTACCAAACAGTGCCCGTTGCACAGACTCTGCCTAGACACCATCCAGCCCCTGCCTGGCACATCCTCCATTATCAGCCTATACACAGGACAATACTACACTCAGGCTCCCACCATCTCTGAATAAACAATAGCCATTATGCCTGGCTATCAATGAGGTCTTCTATTAATACCTTTCAGAAGTTTTGAGCTGAGACAGGCTACCAGCAGAGAGCCAGCCATTACAGATTTACTGCCATTTATTTTTGGTCATGCTACCACTGTGCACTTGAGTCAAAGAACCTGAATCAAGTCCAGTTGCTGATATCACAGGACCAGAAACTCAAAACACTTAAATTTAGGGTCACTGACTAAAGGAATTGTCCCAGTGAAAATACATCCAAATAGGTAAAATAAGGGACATTCACAATGGTTTAGGGATGGGGAGTTTTAACAACCTAAACTACTTTTGAAACTCTCCCTTTAAAATTTCCACCAGCATCACAGGCCACAAGAAGGCAAAAAACATCCCACCACTTTCCTGTCACATACTTTTGTGATCAAAAATGAATTATCCATTTTAATCACTTCATAACATCAGAATCAACTACAGAAAACTTTGGATGTTTCTAAAAACCAATTCAGCTTAAAGATCTAAAGGAAATCCTTAAAGAGGATGTTCTGAACAATAACATGCTCAATACATAGATAGTACCCTAAGGTATGTCCTCTGAAGAGAGAACTAAACTAATTGGGACATGTTTATCTGGTTGTATGTTGTTATAAAGTCAAACTCTTTCACACCAGCATTATAGTCACTGCTTTGTAAGCCTTTTTAAAAACCCACTGAATTTTTCTCCAAATCAAAGCATAACATTGAGATAGCAACAGATTACCAGATAAGGTATTCGTAAACATAGATAAATTCTAGATAAGGCATTCTCAAACAGGAATGCATGCATGAGCTAGAAACCTCAGGAATTACATGTAAATTTCTCTGTGAATTCACAGCTTTCATGAGTTATTATCCAAAAGTTTAAGAACATGTCCCACTATTCTCTATGCTAAATCAATAACATTATTAAACTGAGATATTAACTCTTTCAGTAACCACCATCATCACAAAACTAATATTTATTGAGCAGTTTGTGTTAGGCACTCATGCTAGGCACTACAGCTATGTGTGTTAGTATGTCACTTAATAACCTCAACAGAACTTTGTGGTATTATTATTATTACACCCAATTTACAGATATGGCCCCTGAGAGATGTTAAATGCATAAACCTACCCAAGGCTATACCATTTGGAAGTGACAGTCAATATTTGAATCCGGGCAGCCTGTTTTTGTTGAGAACATTTTCAAACACTGAAAACATGAAATGAATATGGATATTCAAAATTGCTATTATTCTGCCAAATTCATTTATCTACACGCTCACTTTTATCTCTCAAGGAACCATGTGAAACCATGTCATATCTGAATGGCAGATATGACAATTTCATGATGAAGTACTTAACAAACATCTCCTAAGAATAAAGATATTCTTCTAACACAACCAAAATACCATTATCACATGTAAGACATTAACAGTAAGTTGCTAATGTCATCTGATAACCAGTCTATATTAAAAATTCCAACAACTGCCTCAAGCGTCTTTTATAGCAGTTATTACTTTCAAGCCAGATCCAGTGAAGATTGTGCATTGCATTTGGTTGTTATTTTCTTAGTATCTTGTAATCTAGAATCATGCCCACCAGCAATTTATTTTTTCATGACACTGACTTTTTGAAGAGATCAGATTGGTTGTTTTGAGAATGTCCCACATTTTGAATTTGTCTGACTTTCTTCCTAGTATGAATTAATCTGTTCTCTGACCCCTGAGTTTTCCATGAACCTGATGAGATAGATTCCAGTTAAAAATTTCTGGCAAAACTTGGTAATGCTGTGCACTTTGCTATCAGGCTATCCATGCTATATTTGACCACTTAGTTAAGGTGGTGACCACCACTAAAAGAGCATACTTTCCCCTTTGCTAGTAATCTGTGGGGTACTCTTTAATACCACAAAATTATTCTGTTCCCCAACATCCTTCCAACTACTGGTTTTGCATTGATGGCCCTTGCCTAAAGAAAATATTTCAATGCAGGTTGCAAATGTTGATATTTTAACTCTATGTTTCCTTCTATATTTTATTTGCTAGCATCCATTTCTAAAGTAGAGAGCTTCTCTTCCACCATGGAAGAACTATAGTTTCTCATTAAAGGCAGGGTAAGTGTTTAATTCTTTCCTTTAATTTCCATTTTTAGAATGAAAACTTGGCATAAAAGTCACTTCCAATGATGCCAAGAGTCTCTCTTTCTCTATCTCTTATCACTATAGGTTCATAGATTTTTATTTGTTCAATGTTTTACATTCAATTGCAGTAATTCTCTTTAATGTTCAAATTGTCTGAAATCTGACCAGTGGGAACCCCTTCAAGCTGTGTAGCCCACTGTTCTTATCCACCACATTCATTATACTGAGGAGAGCTCAACAAAACTACATTTATTTGCTTAACTTAGTATCCTGTGAGCTTCACAATGCTTATCCTAGTGGAATACTTAACAAGTATGTGTTTTTATAAAGCACTTCCTCTACAGATATCAGACATTTTAAATTAGTACTAAACAAATGAAACAGCTATTAATAAAGCTCAAGGCTTGATAAGAATCTTAATTTTGTTTCAGAGCTTAATGTGAACAAAGGCAATAGACACTAATAAAACATGTCATTTAACTCTGAGAAATTCGTCTTGGAATGGAGGAGATTTCTTTATGTTTCCTCAATAGTTCTCCTTCAATACAGACCTATTCACTGACACATAATCAAAGTATAATATAGGGATCAACTAAAACCTAAAAGAATTAGGAATATTTGAGTGGGAAGTGAGGGAAAGCAAAGTAGTAGCTTTCAAAAAATACAGCCCCGCCCATAGAGTTTCTGATTCCACAGGTCTGGGGGAGAATCAGAGAACTTGCATTTCTAACAGGTTCTCAAGTGATGCTGCAGTTGTTGGTCCAGGAACCACACTCTGAGAACCACTGGTCCAGACTGATTCCCTTTCTTATCTCCCTCTTTATCTCTCCCTGTTCTCTCTTCTCTCCACTACCACCACCACCAAACCGCCCCCAGTCAAGCTCCTGGGCCATATATACTTTGCTCTCCTGCCAGGCTTCCTTTACCTACAAAAAAATCAACAAATTCAGCTGACTACAAGACCACTAGTGAGTCAATAAGGATTAGAACCTAAGATTCTAAGGTGATGCTTCTGGCTTAAGGTCTGCTTTTCCTGAATACGTCCCCTCCATACTACTTTTCTTCTCCAACAATCTATATAAAGGAAGATACTGTTTAATTAGGGGAGCAATGAGTGTCCAAAAACTAGATTTGGTTTTTCTATAACTCTCAAAAGGGATATGAGATTCAGATTGATGTCTTTTTTTTACCAAACTAGAATCCGAACTATACCAGCTTTCATCTTTTTATTCTATTACTTGGAGCTAGACAAAATAAGGTCCTACTACATAAGACATTCTGGGGTTAAGTCATTTTCAACCTGTTTGATCTATACATATATGCCTACAGTCTGGAACAGTAAAAAGTGATTCAAAAAATTTCACTGGCATTTACTGAGTTACTGCTATGCTCCAGAAATTAGTGCTCAACACTGCAGACACAGAGAGAAGACCAAATCACACTGGCATTTTGCTCGCTAGACAACACCAATCTAGTGAGCAAGGCAGAGTCAAATCAGGTACTTACAACACAAGTAATGTTCAGAATGATGATCCTGGAGCACTATAAGATGTCCAAGTAAAGAGAGAGGCAGTGAAAGTCAGCAATTCATTGTCCACTAGACATGCAGATTTCAATGGCAAACTCTAGCCCAGAGATTTTCAGCTGGTAAGTGGGGATTTAGATTCTCAGGAAGCCCCTTTTTTCAAAACATGTCTGACTGAATAACCCCAGAAACCCTGCAAATCTACAATAATACATCTATAAAAGCTTCAGAGTTTGCCTCCAGTGGGTACAGAAGCAGAGAGAATGGGACAACTCTAATGAGAAATATCTGTTTCCTGCTACGATTTTAATTGTGGCCAAAAAGATGGCAATCTGAAGTTCATATTCCTAACTAAAGCCAATGTTTAAAATTATGGCCCAGGAGTGGTGGCACACACTTGTAGTTCCAGCTACTCCAGACGTAGAAGCAGGAGGATTGCTTGAGCCCAGGAGTTTGAGGTTGCCATGAGCTAAGTTTATGCCATGACACTCTACCCAGGGCAACAGAGTGAGATTCTGTCTCAAAAAATAAATAAATAAAAAATAAAATAAAATAAAATAATGCCCCATGTGGAGTTTCTCAGAAGCCACAGCAAGGGCTGAATAAATGGAATGCACAGTCAATGCCTGGCCCGCCTCATTTAAACAGCAGCAGCTAAGTTTTTGCTTTTTTATTTGGGTAGGCTATTAGTAATATCTCCATTTAAAGAAGAGTTTAACAGCTAAAAGGATCTTATAAATCATGGATGGAGTTCATCCATTACAAGACTGAGATTCTGGTCCTAGATTATTCCTGCCTACCTTTGTCACCTGGGACAAGCTATAGTATAGTGACATAACAGAAAGCAAAGGTTTTGATGGAGCCAGATGGCCTGGGTGCGCTTCCCAGTTCTATCACTTCCAGCTGTGTGGCTTGGGCAAATGACTGAACCTCTCTGTGCTTCAGTTTCCTCATTTGTAAAATGGGGATAATAATACTGCCTGATAAAAAATACTACCATGATAAAGTCATTGTGAGAATCAAATAAGGTAACACATATAAAGCATCCTGAAAAGTGTCTGGCTTAGAAAGTGTTAGCACTTTTGCCAATTATCATCATCATCCCCTTTAAATCTGTTTCTTTATCTGCAAAATAAAAATATGATCTCTAAGTCATCTCAAATTCAGAGCCCCAAATTCTTCCAACTTTATATAAACTTCAAATATTGGCCACTCAGTTTTGTCAAATGCGCAAAATACAAAAGCTTGAATCAGAATGTGGGAGCACATATACAACTCTCTTTGGTTCTCAGATACCAGCCCCCATTTCAATATTTACCTATATCCAAGAGCCTTGTGAAACAAAGCAACCTATGCCATCAAGAGATAAAAGAAAAAGAAAAAATCTAGTCCAGAGCCCTAGCTACAGGCAGAAGACTATCTGAGCCCCCTGTTCAATAAAGAGCCACAGCATAAATAGCATAAGAGAAGCTACACATCCCAGGGAAGCTAGTTTGCAAGGCTGCATTTTATGCCAGATTTAACCAGTCAAAGTTAAATGGAAAACATGTGTATTATTAATAAAAGGTTCAGTGTCACTTTATTTCTTATGCTAAAGCATAATCGATGATGCCAGAGAGCACTAAGAGCTTTTAAAATACACCATGTGGTCCCTTAACAAACATGACGCCTCTTGATGAACACTTCTCTGCTGGTGTCCCTGACAAATAAGCAAGAACACACAGCAAATTGCTACATGGGAATAGCAAGCCCCCATTTTCCTCTCTGACACAAATGGCTCAGCAGTGACTCATGGTAAGACCAGGAGGCAGGGAGAGGAGAGGCAGGCAACTGCAGACTCCTCTCAATGGGGCACTTAGGGGGATAATGAAGCAAGAAGCAGCTGGAATCATCTTGGGCCTCCTGAGTAGCATAAAGAGAACAAAAGGTAACCAGGAGAGAGACATCTAGATTTAAGAATAGCCTGGCCCTACCAAGTTCCAGGTGGATAACCTTGGGCAAATTAACCTCTCTGAGCATCTGTAAAATAGAGAAAGTGCTACTGTCTTCAAAGGACGGTTGTTGTAAGGAACAAAGGACTAGTGACAAGGATAGCTATCATTACTAATGGTTTCTCAATTACCAGGACTGCCACAGGATCTACATGCATTAGTCTCATGAAATCATCATAAGAATCTCTATGGGCCTGGATTATTATTATTCTTAATTTCAAATGAGAAACTGAGGCAAAGACTTGCCACTTTAGTCCTCTTAGCCATCATCCCAAGCCAAGTCAAGTCAAGGTCTCTTGTAGTTGATCTCATAGAGCTCCCTGTTAGAGCAGTTATCACACTCTTACACACTCACAAGGGCAACAGCATTTAACATTTACTGTGCTACTCATTGGTTTTGTCTGTTTTCCCCCACTAGAGTGAGCTCAAAGTACAAACTGTGGGTATCCTCATAAAGTTGCCAAACTTCACTGCTAAACACACTATCAGGCTCAATAGTTATTTTGAGCAATGAGTGAATGCTAATATTATTCTTATTGTTAAAAATTTTTCAATTTTTTTCCTAGGATTCCAAGTATTTGCACTAATTGAGACAGAGTTCATATGTGAAAAAAGTGAATACAGGTTTCCGGAGCACCTATGGCAAAGTTCTTTGTCACTGCACCAAAGGAGCTTAGTCTGGTAATTTACTCCTCAACAGGTATAAACTGGAGTGACTTAATCATGTAAGAATCTACCTTATCCAAACACACTGAATTGAGGGCTTCCAAATGGTGATGAGAAGAGGGGAGATAAATCACCATAAAAGGATTTACCAAAGATTACCTTTCAATGAATGTCCCTAAATCCAGTTAAAATAGTTCAATTTACATAAATTCTTCAAAATGCAGTATCTTTATCTACTGCATAAAGATAAAACAGTTCTATATTTAGTTTTGTTTGGGCTTTATTTTAGAGAGATGGGGCCTCAAAATCCTGGCCTCAAGGCATCCTCCTTCCTCAGCCTTTTGAGTAGCTGGAACTACAAGCATATGCCACCACACCCGGCTCTATATTTAGTTTTATATACAGGTACCACATTCTGTTAATTTGTCCACAGCTGACTGTTTTAGAAGTGTGGCCAGCCATCTCCCCAAACACACAAGGCAGAGGGCAATTCCTATTTGACAAAGACATCATGCTTGCCACCCATCCATAAAAAGTATAACCCGGTGTATGCCTTCTCAGCTAGTTTGAGTGGATACCTATTTATACTATGTAGAAGAAAATGTTATAATAGTTTCATCTGAAATATTCAAGTCCAAAAAGAAGGGTAAAGGTAGATGTACAAAAATATACAGTCCTTTGGACCCAAGTCTGTCACTTTGATGTTTCTTACACACACAATTATTTAAGGCTTTCTGACGGTCAACTGAAGAAGCAGATAAATGGTGCTTGTGCCAAGTCCTTACATCAGCCATGTCAATAAATTGTGGCGAGGACAATAAGTTCTAGGACAATAAGCTGCTGCTGTTCAAATGTGCCCATACTCTAATACTGTCAAACCTCTTCAACCTCTTCCCAACAATCACACTGACAGCTGTGCACCAGAATTGATAAACAGTTTCCTCACCTCTGGAATACTGTATATAGCATTCAACACTTTAAGTACCCTACATGATTCCAGGGAACAGATGTCTCCAACCACTGACCTCCTGATAAAGCCGCAATTTGCACTGAAACTTGTGAATGATATGTGCCTTTCACCCTAAATCAGTTCTCAGGCTTTCCCAAACTCACTGAAATTTATTCTTTGTCTGTGGCAATCTCTAGAAATCTTGCTCTTGTCACGTGCGTGGGTTAAGAGGCAGTAAAAAGAAGGGCTCCAATATCTATTATGGTTTGGGGGGTCTCTTGGCACAAATCTTCAATGATGAATCAAAAGAGCTATCTCAAAAGATGGCATTTATTTCTGTTACAGTACTTTACCCTCACCTAAAATTCCCTCTAAGCTCCCACTAACAGTGATGGGATTCATCCTGTTTAGAGGCCTCTCCCTGGAGTACTGGGTTGAGAAAAATCAGAAGATCTGAGTTCTGAGATCTATTTATGATATTTTCCATGAACACAGAAAAGAAAAACTGTCACAGACATACCATGGATTCTGCAATCTCTGTATAAGAATCTTTTATGTCCTAGGTTATAGACAAGTTAAGGGCATTATTTTAATTCTCCTTTCCTTGTTTTTGACCACCTTAATGAGTTCTAAGACACAGTTGTTCTTTGTGTCTTGATCTCCAGCCAACTTGTTCTAGAAATTAGTGAGATTAAAAATGAGCATAAAGGAGACCACCCAAGATCCACTTTGGCTAAATACCCCAATGTTTGGCCAATTCTCAAATTATCCAAGATTCCTGGCTCTTCTACAAGTGAAAAATTGAGAGAACATAGATAGAAGAAAAAACAAACAAATAAAGAGGTAAGAGATAGATGCATGGAGTAGAGAGAAAATAGAGGAGAGATATGAATGGAAAAGAAAATAAAGAGGAAAAAGGATAAGTAAAAACATAATTTATAAGAATGATAACAGGAAAAGATAAAAGAAAAGGTAAATTAACTTTGCTGTCTTTGATTATAGCAGGTGGTTGCTTCAGGCCCAGGCTCAGTAAGAAATTTTACAGGATACTCAGGATCTACCACTTTCTGGCTCCTTTTAGGAGCCCAGCAGCAGTAATGTTAAGTGCCTAGCATTATCACAGAGCATTCACTGTAAAGTAGTTCTTTATTTGAAGTCTGCATCAAGGCTTGGTTTGGGTTTGGGGCTTTGCATGCTAGTTGCTACCCAGAGGCTGGGATTATGCTGGGGGTAGCAAAGGAACACACATAGAATCTAAACACGCCAGAGCAAGTAGAGTTTATCAGATCAAAGTCATAAAGCAGAAATTCCTCCTGTGTATTATTTCACAGATCCAGGATCAAATGATTCAACAACATTCATTCTGCTGGCAAGGAGGGAGGGAACCCGCTCTTTGCTAAACCTCTCTCCAGCCTTAAGGCTCAGGACCTTTGGAAACATTGACTGGCCTGTTCCTTTTTTCAGATAAGGAAAGAAGAGTGGGGAACACCACCTAAAACAGAAGCTCAAACTGCAGTATAAAACAGATAGACACCAAACTAAACAATTTCATTATAAAATAATTTTTGAACCCTAATAAAAAGGCTGTTCAGGCCGGGCATGGTGGCTCACACCTGTAATCCTAGCACTCTGGGAGGCCGAGGCGGGAGGATCGCTCAAGGTCAGGAGTTTGAGACCAGCCTGAGCAAGAGCGAGACCCCGTCTCTACCAAAAATAGAAAGAAATTAGCTGGACAACTAAAAAAATATATATATAAATTAGCCGGGCATGGTGGTGCATGCCTGTACTCCCAGCTACTCGGGAGGCTGAGGCAGAAGGATTGCTTAAGCCCAAGACTTTGAGGTTGCTGTGAGCTAGGCTGACATCACAGCACTCTAGCCCGGGCAACAGAGTGAGACCTCTGTCTCAAAAAAAACCCAAAAAACTAAAAAAGTCCGTTCATTGCATTCACTTGAGTAAACAGTCTGTTGGACTGTTGTCCTAAATCCAGAGAAAATGATCTACAATGTGATGAAGCTAGCAAGCCTGAAAAGAAGGGTGAAGTAGGGACACAATAGAGTACAATGACAGGGGAATTTGTCTAACGGTGAAAAGGAGAAAGGGCAGCAGGTTAAAGCAAATATAAAGGACTTACTTCGATGAGCCTTGTTGCTCCCCTTCTTTCCAAGAGCCTACTAAAGCAGTTCACAACCTACCCTGCCCATTAGAATCCCTTGGGAAACTTTCAAAACTGTATTTCTTGGTGCCCAATCCCAGAGATTCATATTCAACTGGTCTGGGATGGAGTCCAACCAGGACTATATTTTTTAAAGCTTCCAGATGATTCTATAGTTAAGTGTGGATATAATTTTCTGTGGAGTATTTTTTTTTTTTTAGTGTAATGATTGTGGAATATACCATACTTAACAGACCTGTATTTTTCAAAGATATCCGAGGACAAATTTCAAGTTTGAGCAAGATTTTTCAGGATCAAAAATCTAGATGATATGGTAGAGCTTTCACTAAGATTTATAATTAATTTACAGTCTAAATATCATCGGCCCTTGGTAAGGTCAATATCCAATTATATGATAATCAGGTCATTAGTAAAGGTGAATGGTTTTAGGGGGCCCAATTTCATACCTGCTGCATGGATGTGAAATGTGCAGAAAAAGAATCAAACACAACAGTGGTTCTCAGACCAGCAGCCTGGACATCATTTGAGAACTTGTTAGAAATTCAAATTTTCAGGCCCTATTTGCCATATCACTATGGGTAGAGGCCAACAACCTGTGTTGCAATAGGCCTTCTAAGTGATTCTGTTAAAAGCAATAGCTAGAGAAATACTGAGAAAGAATAATAACTTATTACTAACTTTTTAATAAAGTATCCTAGAAGTACCTGTAGACATCATGAATTCTCTGAAGCTTAGATACTCTCAGGCAACACATCTCAAACATGGACAACTTATTAGTATTTATTGTCACCAAGACTTTGTCCTCAAAATTCCTCTTTGATGTTTGCCACTTTACCCTCAGGCTAAAGGGGGCAGTTTGTAGTCAATAATTTTTTGCTTTTCTGAGGTTAGTAGATAATTGTTGATTTTTCTAAGAAGCAACTGATAAAAATACTTCTTTTAAAAGGCAAAATTCTGGCAAGGATCTTTGAGTAAAAACTAATGACTAGATTTCCTAAGTAGCAGGATTCGGTTTGTTTGGCCCAGCCCAAGTATCATGTTGAAATTTGATTCCCAAAGTTGGAGGTGGGGCCTGTTAAGAGGTGTTGGGGTTATGGAAGCAGATTCCCCCATAAATGGCTTAGTGTCATTCTCCAAGTGAAAGAGTTCTCACTCCTAGTTCCTGTGAGAACTGGTTGTTGAAGAGTCTGGCACCTCCCTCTGCTATCTCTTCCTTCCTATCTTACCATCTGATGCCTACTCCTGTTTGCCTTTCACCATGAGTGGAAGCTTCCTGAGGCCCTCAAGAGAAGAAGATGCTAGTGCCATGCTTCTTGTATAGCCTGCAGAACCATGAGCAAATAAACCTTTTTTCTTTATAAATTACCTAGCCCCAGGTATTCCTTTATTGCAACACAAACAGATTAAGACAGTAGGTTTCTACCATTATCCTCTTAGTCTATTGTTAATTTATCTAGTTACGTAACCAAAAATGTATTAGCTTTCTAAAGGAGCAACATAAGAGTCAACTTGAGTAGCTAAAAAAGTCCAAAGTACTAGTCTCCCTGCTATCCAACACCAGTTGACTCAGGTGAGAGAGAAGTAGGGGAGTCTGCAATATCAAATATCAAACCTTTGACTAGTGGTCAGCATTATTCTCTATAGCTATCAGATGTTTGGCATGTGCTCTTGAGGTCAGGATATTCCATGTCACGAGTCATGTATACCAGCAGCTGCCACTCCATTCTATAACTACCAACCATACTCCCCGTCCCGAAAGGTACATAAATGGCTCTAGAGAACCCATTCCCATATCAAAACCACCATACCATTGATGCTTACTTTCACCTATCCTTCTCAATAGATGACCAGAGTAAGAAACATTATTGTAATTAAAGAAGGAGGAAACAAAAGGTTTAAAACACTAAAGGAGTTCAACTCAGATCCAGACCCCACAACCTCAACACATTGCTGGGGGGGGAGGGGGGCGGTATATTTCAGGAACCTGAAGATCCTTCTCAGAGTTTTAGAACAATGGCTACCTTGGGGATTACCACTGGCTCAAATGATCTTTTGAAAATGTCACACAAAATACTAATGGTGCTCAGGGCTGCCAAGTCAACTTAGTGAATGAGTTAAAACACTGAAAATTAAGTCAGTCACAAAGCATCTCTTAAATCTATTGTCATTTAAATCATGCCAAGGGCCAAAGACAAGCACCCGTCAATCATGAAGTAAGATGATGTAAGGATTTTTTTTTTTTTTAAGCCAGAGTCGCGCTCTGTCACCTGGGCAAGAGTGCCCTAGCATCAGCTTTGCTCACAACAACTTCAAACTCCTGGGCTCAAGCGATTCTCCTGCCTCAGCCTCGAGGGTAGCTGGGATTACAGGTGCTTGCCACCACGCCCAGCTAATTTTTCTATTTTTAGTAGAGATGGGGACTCATTCTTGCTCAGGCTGCTCTTGATCTCCTGACCTCAAGTGATCCTCCCTCCTTGGCCTCCCAGAGTGCTAGGATTACAGGGGTGAGCCACTGTGCCCAGGCTGATAAGGATTTTTATTATAATAACTTTAAATTCTACATCTCCCTCTCTCAATATCCTAAGGGAGAAGAATTAGGGTACAACTGTAAGCCTTCAGAGATTTATTTTTCATCATCAATATGGATGACTCTAATTTCTTCCTGCCACTTAGTGCAGGTGCTCTTTAAAGCTGAACCACTTGACATCAAACTAATGCCCAAAACAAAGGCATAACACTCTCAGATGAATCAAAAACCAATCCTAAGAGATCAGTTAGGTCCTAGCTTAGGGAAGGTAAGCCATGGCTTTTTAGTAAAGCTTAGAGTGGACACATGAAAGACAAAAGCAGCTTGGGTCCTTTCATGTTCTCCAGCTCCCCTGGAAGATCAAACTGTCCCGAGTCCAGGAAGAATAGATGCTTCCCCACCAAGACTGGCAGCAATAGTAAGGCAATCAAGAAGCTGTTCAAACTGGGTGTTGTTTTTTTTATGGATTTTTGCTTTGTTTTGTTTTTAAATTTTGTAGTCCCCAGAATGAAGTAATCCTAAAGTTTGGTATATCATTTCCAGCAGTGTTGCCCAAGTGTCTGTTAAGGACAGATATCTGTTCTGAGCCTCTATGAGAGCCTGTGTCAGGCATATAACTCACAGAACAAACATCGTTCCCCAACTGTAACTGCACTATTTAAGGAGATTGCTTTTATACTTTCCTTGAAAAGAAAAAACTTTCAAAGTAACAAATTTCAAAAGGATGAAAAAGATGGATTCTAACCTCCTTTTTCTTGGAGAGGCCAGAGAGTGTCAGTTGGGAATTATAGTATATGCATCAACTATTTACTTGACCCCAGAATTTCCCTGTTCAATACTGTGCTATCTGGGAAAGTCTTCCTTTCCTATCCTTTCACTATTATAAAGGTTTCCTGGCTTTCAACCTCTGAAGGGATTACATTTAGTTCAAAAATGGGAAAAAGAGATGAAAATCATCAGCATCCCTCAAATCAATACCCTTATATCAGATTCAAAACTCTCCTCAAGCCCAGCAATGAAAAATAACTTTCCCCTAACTTAATGCTCTGTTGCCCATAATTCTGAGTTCCTAGTGCTTTCTTTTTTGAGCCCTATACCCAAACCAAATAAAACTATTCAAGTGCCTCACTGACTTTTAGTGACAGCTCAATAAATGTTTAGTGAATGGATAAATGAATGAACAAAAAATATGTTCCATTAGAAGGTATCTGGGACACTCATTTAAACAAATCAGAAATGCATCTTCAGTAATAATGAAAGTAAAGGTGGTTAGCTAGTTTCAATGAAGATGTGATACAGATTATTGACTATTGTTAAAATAACTAAAATAAATAAAACCAACTAGCAAAAATTAGATGATTTACTAGGAATTTTAGATGAAGTACAATTAAGCATTAAGGTTGGATCAAAGCTTATTGGTAAAATAAGCCAAAAGGAATATGTATCAGATTATTTTGTCACTTTCCAACAGTAAGAAATTCAAGTTTATCAGGAAAGAATGATTTTTTTCCTCGTACTAAATTTTAGGAGTTATTTATCATGTCAATTCTTATAGAAAGAATGCCAGGGGAAAAAAACAAAACAGTTTTTAAATGGCTGTTTTTTAATCCTGATGATCTATCCCCTTGCTATGGAGAAAAGTACTACCTAAAGTGATATGGAAACAAAGTATGAGGACACTATACATTACAAAATGTTGTAATATTGGCTGTTTTTATGTTAATTGTGTGTTGTACTCATGTAAAAGCATTTTCATGATTTTCTAATTTTATCCCAAACTATCCTATGTGGATAAGTAAGATAGTTTATCAGTTAGAATGCACTGGACTACAGGAAACAGAAAATCCAACCAAACTAGCTTAAATAAGATTTTCTTTTTCTCATATGTAACAAGAAGTTCCAAAGTAGAATGGGCCCTGGGTGGTCAATTCAACAGCTCAACAGTATCATGAAAGAAGCTATTTTCCTATCTTTTTTACAGTTCTGCTGTCTCCTACATGTCGGTTTGTCCTCTTAGGCCAGCTCATGTTTCAAACATGACTACTACGAAGTTCAAAGCACCACATACCAGCAACAACCAGAGAGAAAAACTATACTTATCTTCTCTTCATCAAAAACAAGGGAACTTTTTTCCAGAAGCATCCATATAAGATTTCCCTTCAGGTCCAAATGGCCAGACCTGGACCTTCCTAAGCCAATAACTGACATGAAGAATAAAAATATAATGACTAGCTTAGACTAATCAAGGTAATCAAGTACCCCCCTGAACTCAAGTCCACATGGAAGTGAACACCTGAATAAAATCAGGGCTCTGCCAGCAAGGATGTGGGGTGAGCTGTCAGATTTGGGTTGCCATCTCTTATAAAGAGATGGTATCAACCATGTTTCCCAACCCACAGATCAAGTCCTCATGGAATGCTTAATCACAGCCTGTGCTGTGTGACATGATTTGAGACATGGAAGTTTCTACAAAAGAATTACTACAGAGCACCCTCGTCTACAAAAGAGACAAGACAAAATAAACAGATGAGAAAGTAAACCATGTGGCCTTCCTCTGTGGAACCAGCATACTCAATGGCCACAGCAATGCAGACAACTAGGAATGAACAATATGAGAGACATTCCTTCACAGATTTCAGTGACTTAGCTCAAGTATAATAAATAAATAACAGAACTGCCCTTCTCTCCTTCCATGAAACTTTAAAAGCCCCTCTGACACCAACCAAAAGAGATAGGCTTTGTTTATCTTCACTACAACTGACAAAGTCAAATGTTTACATCCCCTTAAATGGAAGGAGTGCTTCCCCCCACTGTTAAGTTCTTATGTTTTAAGTAAGAAGAACTCTGTGTGATGTTCTAACATCCACATCATGCTTCAAATTTCTATGGAAGAATCCACTGCAGCCATCTTGAGAATCTACATTTTGTTTTTTGGGTTCCCCCCACCTTTTGATAGCTACTATCTGTCTACATAGGCTAAGTTCATCCTGGAAGGAGGTGAATATTCTGTGCTAACACACAGGGAGTTCCTGAGTACAAAAACCACTTTTCTGCATTTGAGATCCTCAACCCTGACTGTTTTCCTTATATTCAGACATCAATAACAGTCTCTCTGGGATGTAGGGGCAAGGAAGCAAAAGAGAGGCTTAACTTATGAGTAAGGGAGGAAATTGGAAAGAAAGAAGTAAGGGAAGAAAGAAAAAGGCAGGAAAGAAATACAGAGCATATAGTCCTGGCAGACCCATGGATATGGCTCTTTTCAAAATTCCCAGCGCCACAACCACCTCCCCATGAAATATTACTGGGGACCAATGAAAGCATTTCCCACCCTTGGCCCGTCAGGTAACTGAGGGAAATACTTTCTCCCCCAAAAGTCAAGAAATCAACCAAACTCGGTAGTCAAATGCCTGATAAAGACAAAGCTGAAATTAAATGAGTGTTGACTCTTTATCCCTTAACAGATATATAATTTTATTTTTATTCTAGACTTCTCTAAGATGGAAGTAAAGGTAAACAGCACTGAGCAAAACACAGACACTCAAAAATTTGTTGGATGAAGAAAGACAACCCACAAACCACCCCAGAAACATTTCATCTTCTAAAACTGAATATATTAATTAAGCTTTTAACATTATCATTTTAGGCAGACAACACAGACTGGGAAAAACACTTTGCCTAGAAATAAAATACCATACACGAATATTCACACTCACAATAGACTAAAAGTGAAAGTAGGCTCCTTGGTGAGGCAAAATCACAATTGTTAATAAAAGATGACACTCTCTGGACTACATCAAATATACATTCCCATCTATCTACTGAGCTCTACAGAGAGGCAAATGGCAAGATGCTTAACATTAATAGGCACACATGTTCATACGCACGTGCAAGGAAGCAAGCACACACAATGCAAACAAAGGATTCAAACTCTGACAGCTAGGACAAACAGAACCTTCAGATGCCATTAGTCACATTTATAGGATATTGTAATCTAAGCGAAAGCACTATCCAAAACTCAGTGTACTGAGGGGATTTATAGTCAAAAGCTATGGATTCAAGGCCGAATTCCATCACCTTAGGCAGGTCACTTAACGTCACCATTTCTTAAATTTTTTATCCATAAACTGGAGATAATAATTACTTGTCCTGATAATCCAAAGCCTTGTGGGTGATTTAAACCTTCTGGATAGGAAATTAACACTAAATTATAAAGAATTATCTGACTGTGAGAGATTAATCTTAGTATATCTAAGATTGGTACCTCTCAATTTATAAACCTAAAAAATAACAATTTATCAAACTCCCAGGCCATTCTCCCCTGTGTTCAAAGAATTTTCCCTTCATGATTAACTACAGCTGCAGGACCTGATTCAATCTGGGCTACCTAAAAAGGAAAGAGGAGGAAGGAAAGAAGGAAAGGGAAGAAAGGGAAGAAAGGAAAAGAAAAGAAGAAAAGAAAGAAAAGAAAAGAAGCGAAAAGAAGCCTAATTCTCTTAAACCAAAAAGTTACTTGTGCTTAAGGGCAAAATAGGGCAATAGGGAATGCATTTCCACTTGGTGTGCACAACCCACAATAATTGCAAGTACTAGGTGCTTAAAGAGGGAATAAATGGCACTACACTAATTGCTCCTTTACCTGAAAATATATTGTACACAGAGAATCTTTATCTTAACCAAAGATCAGTTTTATGCCTCAAATATCTCAAAGCTGGGTGTCTTCTTCCTCCTGAAATAATAAACGTATTTCCTTGTGGACCTGCTTCCTCATGGACCACTGAAGGAGAAAGGCTCAGGGATTAAGTAAAAAAAATTGCCTGCTAGTAAATCTTAGCTCAATTCCATTATTTAATCATCAAAAAAAAAGTGGAGTGGGAGTTACTGAACATCTAGTATATGCCAAGCACTAGGCTGGCTACAGAGGATCCAGAGATTCAAAAGACACAATTGCTACCGTCTGAAGTGCTACCCAAGTACAACTGTGTAACTCCATTGTCAAAATTGGCACTGCAATGGAAGACAACAGGATTACTGCTGAGAAAAACTAGAATTGCTCTCCTGCCACTTGTACTTCCATAAAGACACTGCTTTTAGAGTAGTGGTTCTCAACTCAGTTATACCCTAGAATCACCTAGGGAGTTTTTTAAAACCACCAATGGCTGGGCCCCATCCCAGAGCAACTATATAATATCTGGAATTGGCCCAGGCATTAAAATCTTTTAAAAGCTCCCCAAGCAATTCTAATGTAACCCCAGAGTTCAGAACCATTGTTTTAGGTCCTTCAGCCTCACAAAGGTTTCCCTCATACTGACCAGCGGCAGCAATGCATAACAGAAGAGGTCTAAAACTATTAAAGGACATGTGGCCTCATTCATATGGATCACAAAAATTAATATTAAAAAGATAACTGGATAAACCTAAAGAAAGCTCTATTTATTGGCTAAAGAGAAAAAATTTTTTCTAGAGTGGCCCAGGAAATATGTTAGCAAGCATATTTCTTGATTTTAAAGTTACTGGTCACACAAAATCACCATTAAACAGGAGCCATCGAAGTGTTGCAGAAGTATTTTCTGCTTAAAGTTCAACCTCAACAACCTTAAAAAAAAATTGCCATTAAAAGTCTTGTTTCACAATCTCCAAAATAGATGCAGCCTTCAATTGCCTACCAAAGCAGATCAGGAAATGCATAAATATACAGACAGTTGCAAAGTTCAATTTCACAGGTAACTACCCTAAACCACATACAAACTCAAGCCAGAGTAAGACCTATGGCCACTGAAAGTACCAAATGTCCAGGTCCTTTATCTGACTGCTCCCTTTCTATGGCCCTACCAAAATGAAGAGAAAGGTGACAACATTCACAGAAAGGAAACAGAGCCATTCCAGTGGCTTGCCCAGCGAGGCACATTCTCAGAACTGAGGTATTGTGAAGCTGATAGAAAGGATAGATAGTACAGCCCACACAAAATAAAGAGAAAAAAATCTAGGGCTGGTTTCTTTTCCTACAGAATTTATACTTTTGCCACAACAAGGAACCAAAAGGTACCAGTTTCCACAAACAATAACAATGCTGATTATGATATTAACTATCATAATTATTAATGGCTATGATATATTGAGTCTTTACATTCAGTGACTAAGCTAATCATTTGACCTGTGTTATATCACTAAATCCTCACAATATCTCAATAGTGTGGGTATTATTATCTCTATTTTATAGATGAAAAAACTGAGGCAAAGAGAAATAAGGTCTTGGTCAAAATTAAAGTCAGGCTGTTTATTCAGAAAATGGCACTCCCAATTCCTTTCAAAGTACCTAACAAAATCACCTCAATACTCATCACACCTATTTCTCTTTGTCAACGTTCATATGAAACGTTTACATTTTTCCCTGCGTAACTGAGCACCTCCTGCCTTTTTTCCACCTAGCAATCATGATCATCTCCAGTATCAACTAAGTGCTTCCCTTTATGTGCACACGAAAATCAATACCATGATATGATGGCATGAGCTGAAGTGATCCCCAATGTAAGCAGCATGCATGGCACAGAAATATTAGTTTGATGTGTTACTTGTCCCTAAGAAAAAGAGCACTCAACACTTAAGTACACAAACCAGTACACTGAGAAAATTTGTGTTAACAGCAAGGGTAATCTACTAAATCTCCCAATGCTGATGGACAGTAGCTGCTGTCAGACACATGTTTAGGCATCTTTACATCACTGCTGTTCAACATACAGTTCAACAAGCAGGCCCCTCTCAAGGGCTCCTTACCTAAATAAATTCCCCATGCTTCTATGACAGTCTACACTGAATAGAGGTCAGACTTAATGAGACATGCAGTCTTATCCCATTCATAGGCAACTACTGTCCTGCACAATCTAACTTCCTGGTATAACCTAACATCTAACAGTATATCTGCAGCTTCCACTCAGGAGAAGGGAGCCAGGCAGATATAGCAGCACATCATACCTAAGGAGGTGTGAGATAAGGCAAAAAGGGAGGACAGAGAGGTTGCTCAAAGGAGATTCAGGTATGAAGATAGAATGACTTAGGGGTTTTTTTTGTTTTTTTGTTTGTTTGTTTGTTTGTTTTTTATGGTTCTGCCTCTCTCAATATTGCCAAGTACCAATATGCTTGCTAGGAAGTAGAAATTAAAAAAAAAAAAAATAGCTTAGACTAAATAACTCAAGTCCCCAGTTTAGCTGTACCCTTTGCTCTTCTCTTCTCCCTAGTCTTCCATTTTGGATTTATTTTTTTCCTTTGAAGAATGTGGGGGGGCCTCGGCAGTAAACAGGTTGAATAAATAGGGCCTTGAAAAGCTCTATGTTTATTTCTATATTTGCAGCCTTCAGCACCAAAGCACAATAGGAGTAACAGCCATATGTATGTTCTCATGGGACCAGTATTCAAGGGATTCTTGGATTAAAGACTCCACTCTCGACTCTGATTTCTGGATCATTGGTCAACAAAGAAAACAGCACAGTCTATGTTTTGTTCCTCCACTCCATTGAGTGGGGGCAAGATTCTATCTGTATTGTGCTGAAACTTTTAAACTCTTCCAGATATAGTTTCACCAAATGAACTTTATGTCCTATTTGCTATTTCCCTTTCTCTTAACACCTCTACCCAGCAGTCAAGACGTTTGCCAAAATCAACAATTGTCCAATTATAAACAAAATGTATCATTCTATTTTCCAAAGTTTACCAGAAAAGGTACAGGCTGTGCAAGCAGACAAAGTCAAATCTTGCATATACACTTCCTAGCTACATAGCTTTTGTACCTTATGTAAAAATCAATCCCCATGTCACTAAAATGGTGATAGCTAAGCTCTACTAATGAAATTGTAAGGATTTTACTAAACTGCCCATGATAGATACCGGTGCAGTGGCTGGTCCACAGTGAACTGTCAAATGTTTCTTCTTCCCTTCCACCTTTAACCACTATGACACTATTGCTGCCTTTACCACCAATTTTGTAAAACTGCACTAGTTCACACCTTCTCACTATTAAGACTAGAACAGCTTCCTAAACTTACATCTACTTCCCTCCAGTCACTGACAACCCTTAATTAGATTCATGAAATACAAAATCTAATCTTGTTACTTCCCTGTTCAATAACATTCAGTGGCTCCCCTCTGCCTTCAAAGGAAAACAAAAACTTACTAAACTCAAATGTGTGTTTCCTCACATCCCTACTCCTCTGGGTCCAACCCCACTCCCAAGTTAGATCCCAGATCCCTCTCTCCAGGACACATACAGCACTTTACATATGCTGGGTACCAAATCTATGCTGAGCAGCTAATCATTTTTTACGCAGTTACCTCTATTTTTCACGAGTGCTTCCCACTTTCAAAGCAGTAGCCTTAAGCAAATAAAACATTCCTTGAGAGCTTCACTTTATTAAGCCTCTCCAGGTACAAGTAGCCCCGCCCCTAATTAATTGCACCTCTGCCAGAAGTGATAAAAGAGATGAAATCACACTAGAATCTAACTCATGAGGAGTATTTTTTCACAAAACTGCCTAAGTTCTATACCTGATTTTTTTTTTCCTGGCTAGAGTTTGTGTTCTCTCTATACTTGACTAAAAGCTTTCGAAGGAACAGAACTCTCACCATCACATCTGTACTCCTTCATGCTATTATCTCTTTCTTTCCTATTCATTCCTCAAAACTTGGCTTATCATCTCTCACCCCAGGAAATGCTGCCTTGATGGCCCACTACTCTAGCTCCTTTGACCCCTTTCCCACATGACTGACAGCTCAGTTTAGCATCCTGCTGTAGAGTCCCTTAATCTCTCCTTGTCTGTGTCCTACAATGTAGCAGCCCTCAATCCTATGTGCCTTGTTTACTAAGTTATTCCCCTACAAGTGATCAAACTAAAGCAGCAGTTTTCAAAAACTTTAGCATAAATCTGAATTGCAGAGTTTATGAAATATATTGCTAGCCCCACCCTCTAGCATTTCTAAGTCTGTTGGTCTGGGGTGATGCCTAAGAATTTGCAACTCTAACAAATTCCCAGAGGATGAAGATGCTACTTGTCTGGGGATCACACTTAGAGAACCACTGACCTAAACTTCTCTTTCCCCAACTGGATGGAATGTACCTCTGGAGTCTGGAACTCATACTTCTTTAGTATTTCACAAAGCTGGACACAGAGTAGGTGTTCAATAAATATCTCTGCTGATTGACTGATGGCCCTTTTGTCCCATTTTCCCTCCTGTCAGTGCGACGGGGCTTCCTTCTACTTACAATAAATCCATTGTGGACTGCCACTGTAGGAGCAGCTCTTTATCAATCCTGTGTATATGACTTCCAGGCAGTACCTACCTGACTGAAGCAAGGCAGAGAGAAGCACACCTCATAAACCCCATGATATGCAGCAGCAACTAACCTGGTAGGACAAGAAACTAAGTCTTAGGTAGAATAGCTTCCTTTGATAAATACGGGTCCTATACACTTCAAGACTGGCTCATACTTTAGTTATAATAAAGCTAGTTCAGTTATAATAAAGCTCTCTAAAGATACCCATTTCCTAGAAGTTCCTCCATATGCCTCCTACCCATTGTGTACAACATGAACCAACCAGCCAATAGTTTACACAGGCAGCCCAGCATACTTCTCACCAGTTCACAGGGATCCTATTGTTTCCTTCAGGAATAATTAAGCAACAGCAATCAGGAGAAAGACACAGGTTGACAGAGTGCCTAGAATTTCCTGAAGAAATGTCTAAAGAACTGCTCAAGATGGAAGACTGTGTCTTTATAGCACTTAATCATACCTGCTTGTTAAAGTCCGTGAAACTGAACTTGGAGACAATTTCTCTGGCTCATTTCCTCAGGCCTATTTTGGAAATGGCAAGAAAGGTGATAAGGTGGCAACAATGTCAAGAAAGTTTCCTTGATTTGGATCAAAATTTTCATTTCTACTTGAAAAGGAAAACCCATCATCACTGCTTGGGTTTATTCAATGTGTTGCCCTACTCCCTTCCATTCTAAAGTCATTTCCATTAAAAGCTACTTAAGTACAAAAGGTGCCCTTGCTCAGTCCCACTGTACCTTTTCACAAACTCACAGCCAAGCTCTCAGCTTCTGTCCTTGGTAGGATCTGCCCCTGTTGGCAGATTGGTTGTTCCAAGGAAAACTAAGGTGAGGAATACTTTTTCCCTACTCAACAAAAATTCAGAATCTACTTACTAAACACAATCAAATTTTACAAGGCACTGAAGGGATAACTCCCAAGCAGAGAGTCCATGAAGCAATAAATATCTTATAAACACAAAGGTCACAGACCCAAGTGTTTATGAGCACAGAAGATGTTTATGGCTATCCACTCGGCTAGAAATTTGCTTTCAGTCTTACTACTTTCTCTTCTTTATCGCCAGCCACATTATTATTATTCTCCAATTATTTTTGGAAAATACAAAGCAAAGAGGACTATAAAAGAGCTTTATGAGACTGTTGAACCAAATCAGTACGCCAGAAACAAATCAATGCTTCGAAGAGTTCTGAATATAATTACAGACAAACAATAGCCCAATGTATCTGGTACTTTCCCTCCAAACCATTATTGCATAGATTAAAAGATTATAGATATTCCTCTCTGCTCCTCAATATTAATAGTGATATAAAGCACATTTAATAAACCCAAACTGCCAAAGCCCTAAAGTTGGATTATGGGTCTGGTTCTTCATAAACTGACAAGTACATGCAGACTCAGTTTAATAATATACAATCTTGGGTCAATCAAAATCTACCCTCACCAGCACTCTATTTATTATCGCTTTTGCCACAACCTGCACCCAATCAGATGCTGTCCTAAAACTCTCTTGGCTGGCAGCTGCACAAAAATCTGCACAGCATCAGCATAACAAGTGACAGGTCTCCCCATCAATTACAACTCTGAGGGAAAGACAGCTTCAGCAGGGACATAACCCCACAGTCACATACCACCTTAGTTTCTGACGGACCATCAGATCAGAAAGGAAGCTGTCATCAATGGAGAAAAGGAACCCAGCTCCTCATTAGCCAGGGTTTTCTTTTCTTCTCTTTTTTTCAACATGCATCAAGGAATAATCATGGGCCAACTCAACTCTGACAGCTCCTTATGTAAATGGCATTTAAATGCAGGAAAACAGCTCACAAACAAAGGGGCTGCAGCTAGGTTGCAGCTCACAGGCACACTCAGACCTAGTGTCCCATGCTGTGGATCTCTCTAGGTTTTATCTCCTGCCAAATGAGCACAAATATCACAATGAACACAAAGATATTATTAGGGGGCTTTGTGGAGAGTGTGGATAAGCTATATACACCCTGTTGGAGTCCAGAGGCAGGTTCTCATGCAGGAGAGCAGCACCTGCCTCCTGGACCACCCACATTTCCAGGCAGGGCTATCCTGCCTGCCAGGCCAGGTCCTGGTTGGAAGCTCGTAACTCCACTTCTGCCCAATCTCTCAACCCTTTTGCTGCTCTTATTCCAAACCCTCAGTCTAATTCAAGGCATTCTTCCCCCACAAATTCCACGTTTCTCAACAATCCACAGGAAACCATTCACGTCTGATACCCTGTGGCGCAAACATAGAACATTGCACACCAGAGCATGGGAATCTATTTTGTCCTCAGCACTCCACCAATCCTCCAATTGTTATATACAGGTCTTATAACCCCAAATGACCACTAGGTTCCCTAGCCAGACATATTCTATTTCTCCTTTCTTCTTCACAGAGGGTATACACAAAGTGCTCATAAGACCTAACGCATTAAATGCTATCTTCAGCAAGGAATAAGAAAGACAGAAATATTACCAATGGGGGGGTGGAAGCAATAAGGATGAACTGCTAGAAAGGTGGACTGTGCGCAATTAAAAGCATACACGTTCCTTCCTCTAAGCTTCCTCAGCACCCTGCTTACACTTTAATAATCAATCTACTATACAACTGTTAGTTTTCTATTTTCATATTTGCTTCCCATACCAGAACAAGTGATCCTCAATAACCACAGTGTTGTCACTGGCTTGTTTCCCCAGTGACTAAGTGATCAGAGTGAGCCCACGATGAGGAAGAATCACAAACATTTATTGAGTATTTGCTATATACAAAGCACTACTTTAAGCACTCCATAACAGCCTTATAGACAGGTACTATTACTGTCATTTTGCTGATGAGGGGAACTGAAGCTCCAAGAGGTAAGAGAGGTCACAAAACTAGTGAGACCCAGCAATCTGGCCTCAACATCCATGTCACCAAGTACCTGCTGAATGAATGGGTGAATGACATTGAGCAGGAAAGTAGTTGCAGTAAAGAGTATAAAGAACAGTGGATTTGGATTCAGATGTCCCAGCCTAGAGTCTTGGTTCTTTCAATAACTAGATAGACCATGGCTTATTCATAACTTCTCTGGCCCCTATTTTATCTATAAAAAGAATGGGGCTAATAAAACTCATCTTGTAATTTTGATGTAAAGAGCAAACATGAGTGAAAGCTCTTGGTAAACTGTAAAGTACTCTATAGTTATTGGTCAATTGGGTCAAAAGTCAGTCCTTTATAAGGAGCCAAGATTAGCACCACGGAACTTCTAAGACTATATAGGATGGAACACGAATGCACAACTGACAACAGCTGTGAATGCCATGCAGAGAGCCTAAGAGTATACCAACAACTTGGAGAAGCAACTTGTGTGAAGAAGCAACTTCCAGCCCTCAACCTACAACACTCCACGTAAGTTTCAGTTCTACCCAAAAATCTGATCTTAGCCAGAATAATAGAGTTTAACACAGAAAAGAAAGTACTAACCCCAAATGATTTAATCTGCTAATATTCTTATATTATGTCTGCGGAGGGCAGAATGTGAGTGAATATTTTAATTTCAAGGGGCTGGTGGAATAACCTGTGGAATTTAAATGAATTGATATATGTTAAAGTACTCAGTGCCAGGTCTAAAACATGGATGCTCAAAAAAAAAAAAAGTTTCCTCCCTCCCTTTTAGAAATCATTAGGAAATAAAGCTTTTGGATGTCAGAAAGGTTTAGACCCGAGATACAAGTCTCCCCATAATTAACAGCTTTGCTAAGAAACTGAAGTTCTACATACCCAAACCTAGGCATCCTTTCTAGCCACTGTAGTACTTGGATTTCAGGCAAAAAGCTTGGCCTGTCTTGCCACTAGGAAACTGTGCAGCAGATAACACAACCTTTATTGGCTAGATTCAGATTGACAGTCACCCAAGTCCAAACACAAATTAGGGCTTCCAACAGGTAGTCATTTACTGATAGGGGCCTCTTAGAATAAATAGTGTAAAAGTAGTCAGAGATGGCTCTGTTGTCTCTCACCATTTACAGGTAAAACATATGCACAACTGAAATGTGTAGGTCATTATCCTAAGTTTCATTTATGCATTTTTTTTTAAAAATGGTCGTAAAGAGGTCTGGAGAAGATGCAAAACAGAGCAAAGCATTTGCTCCAACATACTAAACATGACTTATCCTGATCTTGTCTCTTTCAAAGATCTATCATTCCAAAGATGACTTTTAGATTGGTGCTTCAAATACCTCAATCCTTTCAACCTGACAACTTTCTACCTTATCAAACTCTCTCTTAATTATATATATACATCCTTATCAAGTCCAGGGAAGAAAAATCCCCAATTTCAATAAAAAGAAGTATTTAGACAATGTGCAAAATATAAAGTAAAGGAAATAGACACTTTCTCTTTCAGAAAACATATCCACTTTTCTAGCCACAGAGGAAGGCAAATTGGCTACACAGATAGGATATGAAAATCTTTGATGCCTTATCATGGTTTAGCATACTATTTGATTATTCTACAAGGTGGCAGCTTAAAACCAAGTCAGAAGTTGTAATGGTTATAAAATGCCTTTATGGCAAAGCCAGGGTAATTCACAACTGAGGTATCACTATTTTAAAAAATAAATTTTAACTGAAAAATAATTGGCTTCTCTCTTCATCTCTAAAATGGGAACTAGCTTAAGAAAAGAATGCCTATTATTCTTGAAAAAAGGAACTGCTGCCTTTCATTAAGATGCCATGAATGCTTTTCTGTTGGCCACAACACTGTCAAGGGCGGCGCATTCTTGGCAAACCCTGCAGCATAAAGAGGGCAGCCCCTCCTCTGCAAGCACCCAACCCCCAGACTTCTCTAGAGTGCATGCTCCTCTCCCCCATGCTGCTGGGCACACACTGTGCACACACAAAGTTCCTGCAGATTTTTCCAAGTGCCAATTCAGCCCCCAAGTGCACATTCACTGTGCAGGCTGAAAGCAGGGCTGCAGGTGACAAAGGGAACACAGTTCCTATTCTTTGGAGTCCTATTCATTACACTGGGTTAGAGCGGCTCCAGACTGTGCAGGGCTCTCTGCTTCAGAGGCCCCTTACCCGGGTGGCCTGGCTGGAAGCTAGCCACTGGTGCAGCAGGAGGGGCCCATCCACACAATGGGCCCACGTCACACAGATACCCTGCCAGCCACAGACTTTTCTCTCCTGCCCAGCTCAACACGATCCACAAAGTGCTTTTGTGAATACAGCTCTGATCTTTTGCTGACAGCCCATATTCTTTCTTAGTTTCACTTTCTTACTCCAAACTGCCTGAGCAGAAACCCAGGGGAATTAGCAGGGCAGAAGCATCGCTATTTCCTATAAGGAACATAGGAAAACAAATGATGTGGTTCAGGTTTTTATAACATTTGTATATTATTTACAAGGTAAGCCAGTGGGGCTCAAAATGTGTGGTGCCTAGAAAATATGAAAGCAGCAAAAGTACAACTCCCTAAAAGTGCAGAATCTTTAAACCAGAAATTTACAATGGGTTTTTCTTGGCAAGGAGAGCCTCAATGGAATAATGGTGAAATTGTACTTACTTTAAGGATGTAAATGGAAATACCACACTTGCTGGCACGGCCCAAAGTCCCATCCGCCCTATACTCAATTGCCATTTTCATAAATGCAGTCCCTGTTAAACCATAAGCAGGACTGTGAACCACCCTTACCTCAGCTGCTGACTTCTCCCTTTTTCTGTTTACCAAAATCCATATGTGCCCACAGGGCTACGCCAGTTGATACCCAGAATGTAAGTCTGATAATCAAAAGCAGGAAGGCTTGGCCATTTATTAAGGCCTACCACATGCCAAGCACAAGGCTATGTGCTTTAAATATATTCACAACTACTTACAGGTACTTGGGAATTACATACCAGATTCAAGCCATTTTTAGACACTCCCTTTTCCCATAACATGACTCCACAACTAACAAGTAGGATTCATGAGAACTAATATTTAGGAAGCCTCTAATATGTGTACCTGACTCAATGCCAGGTACTTCACAGTCATTATCTGACATATTCTTCACAACAATTCTGAGTGGTAGGTATAATCTCATTTATCCAGTAGAGAAACCTAAGCTCAGATGGGTTAAATAATTTTCCCAGTGTCAACCATCTATCTGATGAGGAGATAGGCAAACCTAGCAGTGTCGGACCTGACATCTGACTCCAGAGCCACTGTCCTTCTAAACTATATCCCCTAAGTCCACTTAGTCACACTTCTAACAAAGACTTCCTAAGTGCTTGCCACATGCCAGGTAATGTTCTGGCACTGGGTACACAGGTGGACAGGACCTCCCCAACAAGGTGGCATTTAAGAAGGGGCTTGAAGTCAGGGTATGAGCCACATTTACATCTGGGGACACAATGTTCGAAGATAAGAGAACGATAATGCAAAGCTCTAAGTTGAGAAATGCCTGGCTTGCTTTAAGAAAAGAAAGCAAGCTCAAGGGTCAGAGAGGATTAATCTAGGGGGCTAGCAAGAGATGAGATGAGAGATAGCAGGCAACAGACCATGCAATGCCTTGTAGGCCATGGTAAGTAAGGTCTTTGAATTGCATTCTTAGCAAAATGGGAGGCACTCTGGAGGATTCTGAGCTGAGGAGTGATATGATCTAAAGTATATTTTAAAAGGGTCACTCTGGCTGCTGAGTGAAGAACACTCTGCAGGGAGGCAGAGTAGGAGCAGAGAGGTCAGGTGAGAGGCTGCTGAGGCAGTCCCAGGCGAAACATGATGGTAGTTCAGACCAGGGTGGTGGTAATGGAAGTGCTCAGATATGGCTGGATTTCATTCAGTGTGGTTTTAGCCCTCAGTGGTTGTTAACTGACAAAGTAGGCATTATCTCAAAATCATTCCTACTATTGCCTCAAAAGAATCTGGACTCAGAGCCTTAGAGTTAAAAAGAGCCAGGCAGACACTTGAATGATCAGCAATAAACAAAATCCAGTTGAAAGCTGTGGCCCACAGCAATGCATTCATCAAGGGCATCCCTGAGCCAGTGAAGACTTAGCACTCAGAATATAGTATGACATGTTTAGGTAAAGTGTGGCAGAATAGATAAATCTCACACCACCACCTTCCAGGTGACATTTTCTGCCCTCCAGGTACTGTCACCATCTTTGGCAACTCTAGTGCCCACATTTATCATGCAATGCAGTCTATACAGGATCAAGCCTGGCAGAAGCTGGGGAGGAACTCATATATTTGTGATGGATGGAAAATAACCCCCTACTCCCATCTTGCCAATAGCAAAAAGTGATTTTAAGCACAATATCACTTGTTTTTTGCTGGCGTCTTTTTTTTCCTCCAGAAATACCCTAATTATCATGCTGGAGAGTTGGGGAAAGACGGCTTTTATGTGGTTTTATCTCCCAAACACAATATTGTCATGGGTTTATTTCTTTGTGTTTTTACAGTAACATGATGCTCTCCTGTAATTGAGACTATTATGGAGAGGGCTGGCATGTGTTTTACACAAGATTAAAGGCAATTTCTGTTTCCAAAGCCACTATTGCTTCTTGGAAAACTCCCTTCCTATGCTAAACTAAATCCAGTAAGACAAAATTCTACATTCACCTGGTCTGCATTACAGTGTTGCAAACAGGACTAGGAGAGGCAATTTCATTCATGCATTGATTCAAGCAGTATTTACTAAACCCCTACTGTACCAGGCACTGCAGGGGTGGGAAAATACAGCATAAAATAAAACACAGTCTTTGCCCTCCAGGGGCTCTGATGACTGTGCTATAAGGCAGACTGTGATAAGAGCTATAATAGAAGTAAAACAACATGCATTGGGAAAAACAGGGAATGAAGGATTGCTCCCACCTGATGAGAAGGAGTGGTATAGGTAAAAGCTCTGATGGGAACAGGACATTCAAGTCCCATAGGCCTTGGTAAGGTATCACTGACAGCAGGTACAGCAAGGTTTGTACAAAAGAGAGGAAAAGCTAAGGCTGTAATTAACTGAAAAATCACCTGAAGGGCCTTGAGCCTGGAGGATAATTATTATGGATGGGAGGGGGAGCACAAAGGTAATAGGGCAGAAATAAGATCAGAGAGCTTGGAGCCAGTCTGTGGAAGCTCCTTCTGGACTGAAGACTTTGGATTGAGATACTCAGGGGACACTGGGGAACTATTTCAGGTGTCTAAGAAGGAAAAGAAAAGACTGTCATGTGTCAATTATATGCCAGACTTGGACTGGATACACACACATATCTCTTAAACCTCACAGTGATGTAATATGGCAGTCAAAATGAGCCCCAGACAAGAAAACTATTAGGTCAAGTTTTAATTTGTTCTAGATTTCAAACTCTTCTTCCTGATTCCATGTGTCCAGAGGTTGTATTCCTCTCATGAGGCCCTTCATATTTTTCTTGTATGACGGTAACTCAGTCAACAGTGTGGAGAATGGTGTGGAATAAACACACTCTGGCCACAGAACCTCTTGGAAAGCTGAGCTCTCCTCAAAGGAGAGATACAGAAGGAACAAGGGTTAAGATCAGAGACACTTCTAGCATTCATAATTTTCTCTGTCCTCCTGCCAACCTCCATTTCTAGGGGATGTATGCTTTAGTATCAGTTGTATGTAAATGTAAAAATGTTGCTTTCAAAACATTTTTAACCACTCTATGAATTGTGGAATTGGGAGAATAATACTCTCACCTTGTTTCAGAGTATGATTTCTAGTCTTCAAAAAGCTCTCAAATACAGGATCTGACAAGCAGCTCATTTTACAGATGAACTAACAAAGGCTCAGAAAGTAGTGATTTACTCAAGGTCAGAATATAAGTTTCTTATGTATCCCAGCCCACCATTTTTCCCTGCCTCATGAAGAATATTATTCATATTCAAATGGAGGAAAGATCACAGGTAAAAACACAATCCTTTTTACATCTATATGCTCCTTTAATCTACTACTTTCTTTCTCTTCTTAAACCCGACTTCTCTATCCACACCAATATCACCCCTAGCCCCATATCAGACTCTGAATGTCAGAGTTAGGACTTCTCCTGATCAATCCTCTCAGAAAAGACTGAGGCTCAGGGAGGAAAAGGCCTTTCCTTTAACTAATAGCTACTATGTGCCAGGGGCTTTCCATACATCAATACAGCAATAGCAATTTTTACTCAGTCTTAATCATGGGCCAGGCACTATGCTAAGCATTTTAAATATGATCACAGTTAATCCTCAGAAGAATCCTGTGAGGCTGGTGGTTTATTTTTGTATATAAGGAACCTGAGGCTCAGAAACATCCATAATTTGTCAAAGACCATACAATTATTAAGTCATAGAGCTGGGGTTTGAGTAAAAGTCTTTTGTGCTCTGAAGCCAGAACTCTTAGCCACTGTTACGTGGCACACAGAAGTGGGCACAACAAGAGAGGTGGACATGGTGGGGACACATGGAGTGAAGTATGTCAAGAGGTTGGAATGTGTGGAGAAGCAGCAGTAGGGAAGCAGAGTCAGGTGGGGTCAGACTATGACTTACCTTTTAGGTCATGCTAGGGAATGTAGGCTTTATCTGGATGCTGAATATCAGCTAGAGCATTTTAAGTAGGTAAGTGATCTGGCCACATTTGTATATTTTAGGAAAATTCACTCTGGTTCTGATGTACAGAATTGATTTTATTGGGGCAGAGGCAAGCCTGAAAGCAGAAAGAGGAGTCATAAGGTTTTACATTATTCTAACAAATAGCTGATGAGAGCAATGTGAACCAGACTGCTTCCTAGGTGTTCAATAAATATTTGTTAATTGCAATATTGATTTGTTACAAGCAGAACAATCTGTTGTACCTATTGGGGCATGTCAGCTCTATCACATGGTCATTCCAGTAGGTGATCACAGACTCTGGGTGCAATGCTCTCTCATGCTGAGATGGTCTTTTTCTTTACAAGCAGGCAACATTGTGTTACTTCCTCTTTGAGGTTTTATCCCCTAACTCTCTGTGCTTCTACTAATAATGAAATTTCAAATGAAATGTGAGACTCACATTCTGAGCATGAGTATTTATCTATCTTGTTTTGGCTGGAGTGGGGATGGAATTGTATAGGTAGGTGGTACATAAATTTGAAGGAGAATATGTATTATATTTCCATGATATGATTTCTCCATTCTGAAATAATCAGCCGCATTCCTTATAGGAAAGAATTCAGAGGGCTAAGAGGTAATTTTGATGGGAAGAAAAGAAAATATACATCTCTAAGCTTAACTTAAAAATAGGAAAAAAGAAAAAAGAAATAAAAAAATGAAAATATGGCAATAATGGGAAAGGAGGCCTGATTCCCCACCAAAAGCCTCAGGAAGATAGCCGAAGTGAATGCCACACACAGCCAAGAGTCTGTCATTTAACACCGGAAGGGTGTGGTGTCCAGGTCAGATGGGGTCCAGGAGGCACCCAACTGGTCTTTGCAAACTCCTGATTCTATATCCCTCATCTCTCCTAACAAAGCATACAGCTGCAGGACCCAAGAGCTAAAGATAATCATCAGACCTTTGCCCAGTTCACCCTGGATCTTGAGACAAAAAACTCAGGGAACCCTTTTGCCCTACCCTGCTCAGCCATGTAACTTCATTTCTAATTGGGAGTTACAGTTCCTACCCTGGTTAGATACACTGAGAGTAGCCAGTTAGACACCACAAGCTAAATCAGAGAGGGGCTTATCTGCCTGACTGAGGAACAGAAGAGAAAAAATGCTAAAGGCCCATCCAATTAATCTAAGGAAATGGTTTATTATATTACCTAGTTATTTATTATATTATCTAGTTAGCACACAAGTTAGTGCCTAAGTATAAACTTTAAATATTCAGAACACTAAGAAATATATGTAAGAAATGTTTGGCATTTTAAATAAAGCAGGACAGTGCCATGACAGTAATCATTTACTTCCAGGGTGGATCACTCCACAGGGTATCACCTGACTAGCCAGTGGTTCTCTATTTTAAGTGTGCATAAAAATCATTTGGGAGACTCTTTAAAAATGCAGATTACCACACCCAGAGAGTCTGATTTAATAGGTATGGGGTTAGGCCTAGTGTAGTGGTTAAAATACGTCCACAAATTCTTTAATACACCTCCCTTCAAAAGGTGGAGCCTAATTCTCCTCCCCTTAAATGCAGGCTGTCCTTGGTGATTCACTTTTGACTAATATTATAGAATGTAGCAGAAGTGGCAGTGTGTGACTTACAAGATTAGGTCATTTTTCTTTCTCTTCAGTCAGTCACTCTGGGGAAACCAGCTGTCATGTCATGTAGTCTATGTGGAGAGAAACCAAGGCCTCTTGCCAAAAGCCATGTGAGTGATCCTTCTTAGAAGTGGATCCTCCAGCCCCAGTCAACAATTCAGATGACAGTGGCCCCAGCCAACATTTCTGCTGCAATCTCAAAAAAGAAGCTGAGCAAGAACCACCCAGAGAATTTCACTAAGGAATTCCTCCTAACCCACAGAAACTAAGATAGTAAATGTTTGTTGTCTTAAGATGGTAAGTTTTGGGGCAATTTGTTACATAGTCATACATAACTAATTTAAATCTCAATCTTTGTTATATGCAATAAAAAATAAATACCCATAGTGATACAATCCAGATGTTTACAATTCTGCTTGACCTTGAAAAAATTACTAAAAGCAAAGTTAGATTGTACTTATCTTATTCAAACTCATCCGGCTCAAGATTCATTTCATTCCCCTGATACTGCTGTGCAACTACTACCCTGTTTAAGTTTAAGGAGGCAACATGAAGTTCAAGAAACTAAATATTAAAAGAGCAAGTTGGCCAACATTTGCTATACATGTTTTAAATTTCTAGCTAAAATTTACACTCAGATTTTAAATGCAAAAAGAATAGGTCTCTAAGGAAGGGCAGAGACCTCTTTGCCCAGGATCAAATCTGAAGGGTCTGACAAGTACTTTTATCATAGTAAAAAGCTAATCAATAATTCTTTAACTTGGAATCACAAGGAAGAAGGAGACTATGAGTAGAGTATGATAGCTAAAGGCAAGGCTCCAAAATGAAAATGCTAGGGAGTTCAAATCTCATCTGCTAGCTGTATATACTTGATCAGACTGCTTAACATATGTCCCTGTGTCTCAGTTTCCTCAACTACAAAATGGGGATAAAAGAGCATAAGGAGTAGATGGTTCAACAGGTGTAAAGCCCTTAGGATAATACCTCATACATGGAAGCACTCAATAAACATAAGCTATTATCATATTCCATTTCCATATTATTTCCTAACTAAATCTTTACCTAGATATCCTAAGAAGAAAAATTTTGAGTTTTGTTCTCATATCTAGTCTTTCTTCTCTAGTCTTTCTTCTGTAGTTGTGAAGCTGGTGAAAAAAGACCTTGGAGTAGGATTCAGTCAGGAGAAAGAAAACTCCCTGTCCCCACTGATCAACTACTATCAGCCAGTATTAACTTATTGCTCACCGAGGGCATCACTTCTGCATCTACATAGGGAAACAAAAGTTGGTTCTGCTTCCTATATTTGTCTCTGAAGAAAAGAGTTCCTTGCTACTGAAATTTTTAAGACAATGCCCATCCTTAGGTGAAGTGATCTGGGTTGCTTGGTTTCTTCTTTACACAGATTTGCAAAAATCTTCCAGAAGAATTTGCATTTTCTCTGTGTCATTTTCCTACCCTTTTTTCACTCACAACTTGCTCACATCTTCTAGTCCAAGCAGTTTGGTATTTTTTTACAGTCACATTTTTTTGTTCCTGTACCACTCTATCTAGATCATTTACCTAATTCAGGATATGAAGCCTCTTTTACTTCTCATTTGAATTGTGTTCTTCTGAGCAACAAATACAAAGAAAGCCTGCCTTTCCATATTATGTCTCCTCTTTCCAACTATCCCCCACCATGGCAGTCTGTGTGAAGTAAATGTAGTTCTCACAAAGAAATTTCTAGGCAGGGGGCAAAGGTAAATGATGATTTCAAAAATGCCAACATTGTGCAAAACACTTGCCACAAATGTAAGGTCAGTGTGTTTTGAAAGCTTTGCCATGTAACCCCACAATCTCTTTGTAGATTTATCTCCTGTTACCAAGGCTGTTACTTAAGTCAACAAGGCACTGGGCTGAAACTGTAAACACTGCCACAGTGGATCATATTCACAGTCCATTCTCACATCACTGTTCTGCATCTGACAAACAACTGCACCAAAGAAGAGTTTAAAGGAAGACATAACTATTGTCCCTCATATCAAAGTTAAGGTATCAAATATTGCAAGCTCAAGAGACTAAAAGGAAAACAACATCTATACAGTGATTCTTAAACTTGAGCATGCATCAGAATCAAAGGAGAGCTTGTTAAGACACAGATTGCTGGCTTCTTCCCCTCTCAGCCAAAGGTTTCTGATTCAGGAAGTCAGAATAGAACCTTAGGAATTTGCACTGTGAACAAGTTCCCAGGTGATAATAACTATGCTGGTCTAAAAACCACATATTGAGAACCACTACTGTGTAGAAAAAGCGTAGAACCCAGAAATGCTATTAATATAAATCAAGACAAGAAATACAACAAAATCTGCACAATTCTCAACACTGACCCAGGTCTGTCACCATCCATGTAACTGTGGGTTCATGATCCTACATTTTGGCTGTCAACAAGGAATAAAACTAATAGATCAGGAGAATGATAAAGTGCAGACTAGTAAGTACATATGATCTACCTCTTCATTAAAGGCATTATAGGATTAATTATCACGGCAACTCTTTACTGACTCTTAGAAAGGTGGCATTTCAAATCTACCCTAAACTCATTTCAGAGTTTAAACAGGAACCGAGTGAGGCAATTCGTGGACATGCCATATAAGCCACTAATGAACTTGAATGTAACATCAAAGGTATGGGAAGTTTCACACATGAGAACAGAAAGTGCTGACTGCCCAGTGAAGGACACCTACAACACTACTGTGTTTTGTGAAAATCCAAGTGGAGTAAACTACAGATGTGTGTGTGACCACATGTATGCTATGGTTTCCACCCCCACTCTGCCAGCAATACTTCCATCTCCTTCCCTCCTGTCTCCCCATTTAGTATGGTGTCACTGGAAAATGAAATTCTGAAAAACATCAACAAGCCCCAAAGAGAAGAGTGTTTGCCACTGTTAGAGTCCTCCCCAGGAACACATGGGAACTGTTGAGATTAATTAGCTTACAGCTGGTACTCACTATGCATAGAAAGACAGGGATTTATTTTTTTGACTGCAAGTCTTTGGGTTGTATTTTCTATAAGTGTCAACAACTATGAATTTGATGGGCAGAGGAAAACACAAGAGAGGAGCCAAGATGGGAAGGATTTCCTTTTTTTGAGATGGGGTCTCCCTGTGTTGCCCAGGCTGGTCTCAAACTCATGGGCTCCTTTGATCCACCTCATAAGTAGCAGGGACTACAGGTGTATGTCACTGCACCCAGATAACTTTTTTGTTGGTCTCACATTGCCCAGGTTAGTCTCAAACTCCTGGCCTCAAGTGATCCTCTCACCTCAGCCTCCCAGGTAGTTGAGATTATAGGTGCAAGCCTCCACTCCACACCCTACCAAGATGTGAAGGGTTCCTAGAAAAGCAATCCAAATCATTATAGGGAAGCAAACCCAGTGAGAGTTGTTAGACTGGTGGACATCAGGGGGCTCCTAAATGCTGACAGTGACCACATGTCACAAGTGACAGCATTTATTCAACAGTTATCTCCAATTGGTGCCATTGATAGTAGACTGCAAAAGAGAAAATAGTGCACAGTACATCAGCAGTTTGAACTACAGTATTTCAAGCAAAGCAATTCCTAAAGAAGGATATGGAATGCAGCCATTTATAATTCTGCTGAGACACAGATCTGATTATTGCCCATTGTGGGAGGAGCTAGAAACCTCCCAACCCAGCAACAACAGCTGAACTTGGCTTTGTCATTCTCTTTTATTAAGTACACAGTAATTGTCTTGGAGTGGACAACTAAATTTTTGAGGAAATGACCACCAAGTAAGAAAGAAAATGTCAATGAAATTTGAAAGGGCAATTAATGGATGGTGTTTATGCCATAAACAATCAACACAATTCTCTGAAGAACTGTCAATATGAAGAAAACCAGTATTCTGTACAAATATCCTTACAATGGAAGATTTTAGAACTCACAAAGAATTTATCCCTTACCAACTCTACTGTTCCCTTGGACCTTCCAACAGTATAATCACGCCACGTCCTAAGACAAATTGAACCTAAGGTATATTCTGTAATCCAGAAAAACAAAACACTGGAAAAATAAGATGTTGGTTCATTCACCTAAAAAAGACAAGTACTGATCAACAGCAATCAATGATGGTAATAGTATACCCACTATGAGCCTGTACTCCAAGATTCAGAAAGAACCTTGAGTTCCTCTCCAGTTAGAGAAACAAGACTACTGCACAAAATAAGCAATAATAGAAGATAAAATTTCATTATGTAATAAAATGAGTTCACAATCAGTACTACAGGAGAACAGATAACGAAGCCATCAAGGGGGACAGAAGTAGACAGAAAAGCCATTCCATTACCAGCCAAAATGAATAATCAGGTCCCCATGCAGGGTACAGTGTGATAAGACCATATAAACTACTTAAATAAGAAATACACTGTGCCCTCAAGGAATACAAGATCTGAGAGAGGTGGTTCCACCACTGACTAGAGCTTAGGAAGTAAGCACAGATAACAACAGACCTGTGAAAAGGAAAAGAAAGGCTCTCATAGTACCTTTTCCATAAAAATAACTTAGTAAGAAGAAATAAATGCACTGCCCTTAACATACATCTTCAGGCTAAGATTTAGTCAGGGCAACTGTCCAAAGACAGAAAACATTTACAGATTCTGATGAAACAGGTCACTTTGAATCCAACCTGCTGGTCTGGTTAATGTAATAAACACGAAGGACAGGGAGCATATTCCAAAGAGCCAGGCACACCATCCTACCTCATTTTTCCCAGATATCCACCTGGCTTACTTCCTCGCCCCTTTTCAGACAGTTACTTAAGAGTTACCTTCTTGGTGACTCCCTTCCTGGCCACTGAATCAAAAATTGTGTGCACGCACACCCACCACCACCACCAATGTACATGCTGCAGCATTTCCTATTCCACTTTCCTCCATTTTTCTCCATAGCACTTACCAATTTCTAATGTTCTAGGTATGTGTCTTATTTATATGATCTTTATTGACTATCTCCACCACTAGAATGTATGCTGAGTCAGAGACTATTGTTTTGTTCACTGTTGGTTGTATCTTGAGCACCTAGAACAGTGTCTGGAACATATCAGATAAACGATAAATAAAACCATTAAGTGAATGAATGAATGAATCAATAAATGCATGTCTGTACTGACACTTGTAGGGTGTTGTGTTTTGTTTACAGTTAGTATATAACACAGAAAACACTTTACTGGATCATAGTGTCTTTATTTTTATATATTTATGGTATATAATAAGTCCCTCAAGGTAGAGATTTATTTGCAGAAAGGTTCTCCCATCAATAGGCATATAAAAGCTTTTGATCATATCAAGTTCCATTTCATTTCTGTTTATTTTTAATCATTCTTTCTTATAGAACCTAGCAGTCAAATCTAGCAATGTTAATTACCACCACTCAAATTGGCAACTATATCCTTGCCAATCACCCCCACTATAATTGACATATTACTTTATTAAGTACTCACTTTATTCAGTAAAAAATGTTTATTGATAACCTACTGTGTCCTTCACCTTATGCACAACAACAAGGAAACAATGGTGAGCAAGAATCCTTATCCTGGCAGAACAGACAATCCAAGGTGATAACAAGTAATAAGTATGGAACAAAAACTAAGATAAAAGTTATTCTAGGAGAAATCTATCCTAGTTTAGGAAGAGTGAAAGAAGTGTTACTTATGCAGATCTACCTAAAAGATATGTAGGAATTAGCCAGGTAAAAAGGTGAGGGGACCAGAAGGAACATAAACAAATAGGAAGATTCAGAAACAAAAACACAGCCCTTCCAGGAACAGTGCAGGGAGAGTTGCAAGATCTGTTTGTACCTAGAGAGGTGGGCAGGGACCCGGTCTTATGGGGCCTTCCAAGTCATATTACTTGGATCTGTTCATGTCTAGAGCTTATTTGTCTCCAAGGCCTGTGCAAGCTAGTGCCAAAGGAGCAGAGATGAATCAAACTTTGCCACAGTCCCTGACCTTTATTATACTCACTGCCAAAGAAACTGAAAGGCTGATGGGAAGTGGGCATTTCTTTAAAATACCAAACTAGAATAAGAATATGGGCAAGGGTAGCTTCACAATCTCCCCCCAGCAGTGTGCCAGATGTTAGGGAGACCTAGCTATAACCAAGAGCAGGAGAAGACACCAAAAGGAAGGACTGCTTTCTATACCCAGGATGTATCTGGTGATCCCAGATATAATTATGGGTATTACCCATTCCTACCAGCTCAACTACTTCCCTTGCTTTCCCTACTGCACTGATTCCTATTCATTAGCCTTGGTCTTGCTGTTTAATCTTAATTATCACATTTTCTCAAAGGGTCTGCACTCCTGCTACATGAAGATTTAAGCAGGAGCTTTCCTAAAGCTGATCCAGGAACAGATAACCCCGATACCCAGCAGGCACTGGAAGCACCATGACCTGGAATGAAGAGTTAGAAACAAATTTCCTGTTACATGTTTATCTTACTCCAGTTTTATCTGTTTCAGAGATTATATGCTCAATAACCAGGATACTGATACAGCCTTACATACATAAGGTTCCTGATGCATGAGTTATTGAAAACAATAATGCTTCAATCCATTTCTGTAAATGTTGATTGTCAGCTAATTTTTCATTATCTTTAGATTTTAGTAAGAATGAAAGAAGTATCATTTATAGGGCTTTATCTAAAACATAAGTAGGAATCAGCCAGGTAAAAAGGTGAGGGGGTTGGGAGTACTGTAGATAAAAGGAACATAAAGAAATGGGAAGGCTCAGAAAGAAAAACACAGCCCCCTCCAGGAACAGTACCAGGGAGGGCTGAGGCAGGAGGATGGTTTGACCCCAGGAGTTTGAGATTACAGTGAGCTATGATGTTGCCACTATAGTCTAGCCTGGGCAACAGGGCAAGACCCTGTCTCAGTGGGGGAAGATACACTGAAGGGAAAAGGCAAATAGTAACCAGAAAAGAGCCCAAATTATGCCCCAAACTTATGGAACGTCACTTGCAGTATCATCTTTTTCACCTGTAAAATGAGTGACAGGGTGAACTACATGTTCTCTTAGGTACCTCTCAACACTAACAACACACTACAGTTTCATGAAACACTGATGAAGAGGTACCATGAGTGAAGCAAAGAAGGGTAGGACATGCTACCCAGCCCAAGTCTGAAAGAGATCAACATAGCCTGAAAAATGCCTTTCATGCAGACATGGAGACCACCACTAGAATCATAAAACATTAGTGCTTCAATAGCTTCAGAGTCCCCACATTTTATAGATAAGGAAAAGGCTCAAAGTAGAGACTAGTTATGACCAAGGAGCCCCAGGCATCTGGTAGTACAGTGAAGTTTCTGAGCCCCAGAACGTGGTACTCCCACTATAGTCTCCTTCTTTTCCAAAATAAAGAGACTTTAAAAAATTTTTTTTTTATTTCAGCATATTATCGGGGTACAAATGTTAAGGTTACGTATAATGCCCTTGTCCCCCTCGAGGCAGAGCTTCAAGCGTGACCATCCCCCAGACGGTGCACGTCTCACTCATTATGTATGTACATATGCATCCCCTCTTCCCCCTCCCACCTGCCCAACACCCGATAAATGTTATTCCTATATGTTCACTTATGTGTTCATCAGTTAATACCAATTTGCTGGTGAGTACATGTGATGCTTATTTTTCCATTCTTGGGATACTTCACTTAGTAGAATGGGTTCCAGCTCTATCCAGGAAAATACAAGAGGTGCTATATCACCATTGTTTCTTATAGCTGATGTACTCCATGGTATACATATACCACATTTTATTAATCCACTCATGTATTGATGGGCACTTGGGTTGTTTCCACACCTTTGCAATTGTGAATTGTGCTGCTATAAACATTTGAGTTCAGGTGTCTTTTTTGTAGACTGTCATTTGTTGTTGGGTAGATGCCCAGTAGTAGGATTGCTGGATCAAATGGCAGATCTACTTGTATCGCTTTAAGGTATCTCCATATTGCTTTCCACAGAGGTTGGACTAGTTTGCAGTCCCACCAGCAATGTAGGAGCGTTCCTATCTCTCTGCATCACGCCAACTTTATTGTTTTGGGACTTGTTAATAAAGGCCATTCTCACTGGAGATAAGTGATATCTCATTGCGGTTTTGATTTAAATTTCCCTGATTAGAGATGTTAAAGATTTTTTCATATGTTTGTTGGCCATTATTCTGTCTTCTTTTGAAAAGTTTCTGTTCATGTCCTTTGCCCACTTTTTGATAGGGTTGTTTGATTTTTTTCTTGCTGATTTTCATGAGTTCTAAATAGATTCTAGTTATCAGCCCCTTATCAGATGTGTAGCATGCAAAAATTTTCTCCCATTCTGTAGGTTGTCTGTTTGCTTTCATGACTGTTTCTATGGCTGTGAAGAAGCTTTTTAGTTTGATCAGGTCCCATTTATTTATTTTTGTTGCTGCTGTGATTGCCTTTGGGGTCTTCTTCATAAATTCTTTGCCTAGGCCAATGTGTAGGAGAGTATTTCCAATGTTTTCCTCTAGAATTCTAATAGTTTCATATCTTAGGTTTAAGTCTGTTACCCAGCGTGAGTTGATTGTTTGAGAGGTGAAAGGTATGGATCCTGCTTCAGCCTTCTACATGTGGCTATCCAGTTTTCCCAGCACCATTTATTGAATAAGGATTCTTTTCCCCGTATATGTTTTTGTCAAAATAAAGAGACTTTTTAAGATGCCAGAGGCCTACCCTTCTGAAGATAAAAAATACGGTCAATTCATTGTTCTCAAATATGATTTATGTCTGTAACCTTTAGAATGAGAAAAAATGTGCTGGGATTTGTTTTGACTTTCTGGTTTTTTGGGTTTTTTTTAATCTGAGAAACTGGTGAAGACATAACCTTATGGTGTTATGAAAGAAAATTTAAGAGCATCTTAAATAAGGAAGCCGAGTAGTGATCACACTGTGACTATCAGTGAGACTGCCAAGAGCACATTTGAGAGTGCAGGTCTTCTAGAATACCACAAATACCTAGCAGCCTCCAAGCACAGGCACTTCCTTTATATCTGCCAGACCTCAAGAGAGGCAAGGTCAATCTCCCTTCCCACTTAATGGCATATCTAAAACTCTTAGTGTGAATTTAAAAGGACAAATATGGAGGCAAAAGTTTCATATCTTCGCTGCCTTCCTACCAGCCCCAGAAATGCGGAGTGGGCACTGCAAGAGTGCAGCAGTCCAGGGTCACATTCCGGATTTACACCTAATCCTAGCCAGAGAACAGCTCCTCAAATCTGCTGAATCTGACTCTATGCCTTGGTGAGCTGAAAATATAACAAGTCCTCCAGATGATATTCAAGCACATGGCAGATTGAGAACCACTGATTTCCAGACAAGAGGGCAGGGGTACCTGGACTCTGGGTAATGCTACCCTACCCCCAAGTCTCCAGGTCCCAGAATATCTTCCCCAAGAGGTTATATTCTAGGGATGCAGGTGGGAGGGCAGTATGCCAAAAGTTGAAGCTTACCGATTCTCTCATTCAAAGTGGAAAGAGGGAGTAAAATAAACTAGTATCCACTGTATTAGGTACTCTGCACATGTGATTCCACTGCATCCTCTCAATGAAAATCCTACACATTCAGATGGACTCTAGTTAATTCGAAACTTCTGGGTCAAATTGGATCCAAGCTAGACTGAAACAAGTTTTATCTCAAACATAAAGATAGGGCAAATGAGGGCATAAATGAGATTACAAGGAAATAATCACACCATCAAAGAGAGTTTTTAAAAATCCAATATATTTAGTATTAATAATTGATATTCCTAATTGTACATGAAAGTCAATTGAAAAAAAAAAGTTCTGCTAGGCAATTTCATTAACCCTGTTCAAGTTACCACTCTATATCTAAAAATAAAAGAACTACATTTCTTTCCAGCTACCCTGCAAATCTGTCTGTACCATCCCTACAATTGTTCAATTAAGTGAGGTTTGGCTATAAATGTTTTCCTTCTTCCAGACCACATCACCAAAAAATGTCCCAATTCTGGGAAAGATTGCAGGACCTTGCACAGTCTCTTCCTTATTTTCACCTTCTAATCTATTCCATCCATCTTCAGTTAGAAGTTACATCTTTTTACCACACTGTCTATTGGTTGTTGAAGAAAATGAGATGTGAATAAAACTAAAATCTTCAAGTGTCATTCCCCAACATCTGAAAAACATCCAGAGGTTGTCCTCGGCCCACCACAGAAGCCTTGAAATTAACGAATGACAGGTCCTCTCACAAAGCAGTGATTGAAAATTTATAGCTCCATAAACTTATTTTTTTAATCAAGGTAACTATGTGCATGAACCCAAGCTCCACAGAGTAATTAGGTGAAGAGAGAGAGGCAGGCACGCTTCAAAAGCTAATTGGGTCCTGTTTATAATGAGCCATGTAAAAGCAGAGAACAGAAAAAGCTGAGCTCCTTGTTCTGGCACTAGCTTCTCTGCCTCCTATAACCAGTAATGATACGTACATAACAAGCTCTCCTCTCATCAAGGATGGAGATAGAGAGAACTAATATCACAAATATTTTCTGTTCCTAATTAATTTTTCATGTTTCCTTCTCAAGCCAAGAGGAATATACCTATAGAACAAACCTTTTGCATCCAACTGCTAGTCTGCATTTCTGTTACCACAACTCTCATTCATTTTCTTATTCCAAGTACTTTCTGATCCACATCTCTTACCAAGATCAAAACTTGAAGAACTTCTCACTGTCTACACATCCTAAAATTTAGAATAAAGGCCCTCCATGATCCAGCATGGCATCTCTTTCAAACCTTTTTCCTCCGTATAAATTCTTTCTCTCTTTTCTTTCTTCCTTTCCTTTCCTTCTTTCCTTCCTTCCTTTCTTTTTTAGAGACAGGGTCTCACTCTGTGGCCTATGTTGGACTGCAGTGATGTGAGCACAGCTCGCTGCAGCCTTGAATTCCTGGAGTTCAAGCAATCTTCACACCTCAGACTCCCTTCCCAAGTAGCCCAAGTAGTTGTGACGACAGGTACATGCCACCTTT
>VBSM01002153.1:30777086-30800023 GCA_008086735.1 Cheirogaleus medius | reverse complement strand
AAAAAAAAAACAAAAAAAGTCTAGCTGAACCAATCAGGAATTCATTCAAGGGTGATTCCAGGCAAGAGGGAAGGAATGCCAAAGATGTCTCTCTGAAAAGTCTGTCATTTAAGGCCAAAATAGCTGCCTAAAGCAGGAGTGAAAGTTCCACCTCATTCCCAGGAGGCTTGGGAAATAAGACTAGTGTCAAAATGTTGTTACGGTAGTTACTGTAATAAATGTTAGTAAAGTCTATTCAAAAAGATGCCTGACTAGTAAAACCAAAATGTTTCACACAAGTTGGCAGATTGTTCTTGCTATGTCTACCCTCTCACCATACAAACACTGGTCTCGCTAACCCAAGATTTTCTTGAGTGCTTTTGAGAGAGATCCTGGTACTACTTTCAGTTAGAATTTCTCCTCTTTAATAAAACTAGGCTGTCTTTCTGTGATGGGAAAAGAGCTTCTACATTTTCCTTATTTGTTAATAAAGACAAGTAACTAGACTTATCTTTCTTTTCCTTTCGCCTGAAATAAACTGTGTAGAGATGTTTTGAGAAAGGAGTCAAACTTGGGCCTGGTAATCTGGGTGCATGTTCCTACCTCTGATTTTAGAACAATGTTCAGGTGCAAATTAATGTCTCTGTGGAAAATTATTAACGAGGTTAAGCCCTGTGAGAAACTTAACTGGATCTAATGCTGAAAGTCAGAAAGAGCTGAGTTCAAATTTTAGCTCTGATCATAGGCTTCAGAGTCTCAGTTTCCGCATCTGTAAAATTATACCAAATCTCATCTGATAAGCTTATGTTTTACAAACTTTTTAGAGCACAACACATAGAAATATATTATTTTCAGGATCTACTATGTGTGTGTGTGCATGCATACACACACTCTTGAAACAAAATTTTTTTGAAATTTTGAATTTTTGAAATTTTTGAATTTTTGAAATTTTTTTTCTAAGTGTGGTATACTTTGATATCATTTATTTGATTATAATTTTTAAAATGCTGGTTGTCACCCACTAAAATGGGTTAAGAAATACCGTTTTAAAAACCACTGTGATAAGGTGTCTTGTCCATTCCATCCTTCTTACAGTGAAAAGATGCTGCACTGGGTTGTGCTGTCAATCAGCCCCTGAGTTATGGGTATGGCCGTTGGCACTGTGCTCTGCAGAAGGGATTCTGTATGTACTGTTTATCACTCACTTCAGTTTTGTGGAGGGGACTTTAATTCCCAAAAGCTCATTACTGTCTAGAACAAAACAACAACAAAAACTGCAAAACATCTAGATGGAGTAAGAGGGAGCCTCTCAATCACACAGAATAATGTTATACAATTTTATTAAAAGTAGACCCTTAAAACATAAAGACTGTCTTAATAACCCATCTATGCTGAAAGCAATCATGATGATAAACTCTATTCAACTAACTTAGGCTGACTATCCAGACACAAGAAGCAAAACTACATCCTTGGAAAACCCTCAAAACTTTAAAGAAAAAAAATTTATAAGTCCTTTTGCATGCTAATATTCCATAATAATTTAAAAACTCCACATTTTCTTGAATGGTCATTTATAAGAAGACTTTTCATGACCACACTTACTAAAACAGCTCCCTATACCATTCTTTTCTGGGTTTTTTTTCTTTCATAATATTTATCACCACCACCACCATGATAAATTTGTCCAAAACACCATCCCATTAAGAGATTTTAAGCATCACGAGGGCAAGGATCTTTTTTGTTTATTCACCACTGTATCCCCAGTACCTAGAAGAGTGCCTGGCACATGGTAGGAACACAAGAGATATTTTTGAAATTAATTAATACATTAGTGAATTAAATGAATGGAATGTTATTTCTGCACTGGAGCTCAACCCCAAGTCATGTGCCTCCTCCATCTTCCTCCTCCGTGATTATGAGAAAATCACAGAAAGACAAGCCCCTATTCTCTGAAGGCACCAGCTGTATATCACACACAGAGGCTCCCCTGTATCTGTTCCTCCCTTTCTTTACATTTATAAGTAACAATTCCCTAGCTCCCCTTGGCACTGTTCACAGTCTACCAGCTGCTCATTTCCTCTTAAAGAAACAACAGATAGTGAAATCAAAACACATCTCCCTGATGTCACTCCTTCACAACCTGTCCAAGGTTAGAAGTCCTTCAGCCAAAGTTGGAAGCACCTCAGACTCCAGAGGAAAAACAGCAGAAAACACCAAGAAGGAAAAGGCAAGGGCAAAGGCAAAACAAAGCAGAAGCCTCTGAATTGATGTATTCCAGCATAACTGAAGACAGCTTCATCTACCCCTTCTCTTTTTCAAAGAAATAGCTAGAATCTCCTCTAGCTGGGCACTCCAAGTTGTAAGAAGAAAAACCATGCCAGGATTTTAGATTTTTCCAACTGGCAGTGGGGTACTGACTTCCCATTGGGACTTCACCCATCCATCTGACTCTCTCCAAAACTAATGTTAAAGGGTTGCATTATCTTTTCTGCAATAGCTTGACCAAGCAGGCCGGGAAATTTTACTGGAATCCAGACTCTCCCTGTTTCCAAGTTTGTGTGGCTAAAGCTTGATGTCATTTTGGGTAGTGTAATGCCTATTGACACTGGAAAACATGCTCAAGTGTCTGGAGGTAGCAGTTAAAGGTTGTGGGGAGGGGGAATGTCACAGCAGCATAATAAAAGCAAATCACCTGGTAAAAGAGGAGACAAATGCATAAATCCAGGCAGAGAATTTGAAGTAGAAATGCATTACTGACTCAAGAAATCATTTCAAATGACTTATACTACAAATTGGCTTTAAGAGACATCTCAGTCTGTACATGTATTCCCTGCTGAATGATGATACCTATTCAAATGATCAAAAACAGTCTGTTCTTAAATTCTGGATAAATCCCAGACCTCAGAAACAGGCAAAGGAAGACACACAAAAAAGTTCAAAAGCAGAAAGGCAGTAAATGTTACTCTTAGGACCAATCTCTCTGATACGCCTCAAGCTTGCTAACAGCATTTTTATGCCACAGGCATGCTACGTTCCTTTGTCCTCATTTTATTTCAGAGGAAGTCCTTCCCTAATAGCCATGGAATACCCAAAAGGAGAAGAGAAGGGAGGGCAAGGCATTCTACTATCTCTTCTACTTGGAAAAGACACAAGAGCCTGGAAATATGTGGCAAAAATCAGTGTGAGCACAACAAACAGCAGCAGCCAAGGAAACTGAATCCCAATGGGAAATGTGCCAGCTGGGACCCACTCTATAACTGGAGAACAAGCATCAACTTAAATGGCCAGTGTCCAGCTTAATACAAAATGTGGTTATAAGGAGCAGAGTATAAAAGCCTTCTAAAATCACCCTAGACCTGTTCCCTCCTGATATGACTTCTAACAGTCCCAGTGTAAAATCATTCCTCCCCGTAAAGTGAATGTTCTACTCTCCAAAGAATGACATGTATCTCCAACAGATTCTCAATGAGGCAAAGGAGCGAGCCACTGGAGCAGTGGTGCTTCAAGTCACAGCAGGTTTGGCAATGTCAAGTAGGATAAGTGAAACAAACAAACAAAAAAGATGAGCAGCACCTCTCAAAAGGGTCAAAGGGATTACTTTGTATGCATGGTAAGGCTGAGCGTGCCCAGGAAGCACCACAGCACGTGGATCACGGATTTGGATATGGGTAAGAGGTAAAGCCCAGGGCAAGGGAGACAATTCTAAATCAATGCTGATGCACAACAAATCCAAACAACTGGCATCTTATTACTGAGCGAAACATATTTAGAGTCCATTTAAATAATTGCTAGGGACTCAACAAAGCCTTTCCAAAAAGGGAATTACTCTTCTAAAGCACAAGAATAAAATCTAAACAATAGCTGATCCTAATTAACTGCTTAAACACAAGGCAACATATTGTTTCTTCCCAATACAGGACGCTCTCTAGAAGTTACACTTTGTAACATAAGGTCTGATTTTTTTTAAGTGGCAGATTACCCTCCTTAATTAGCTTTTCTTACAATCAAAAAGAAAATTATCCTCCAGTCCCCAGGTGCATACCAAATAGGAAGCCTGACAATATAACCCAGGAACCCACTAGGGGAAAGGTCTCTGGGATTGAAAACATTTAAAAGGCAAATAACTGGGAATTGACTACAGCTACAAGTAAATTCCTGGAATCTATCTTCCACTGGTAAGAACCTTGCAAAAACCACCATGACTAGATGACACCCTAAAACCTGGTCCATAACATGAAGCTGAATCCACAGAGGTGGCATCCAGGAGCCTGTATTTGTAATAAGTCCCCCCATGTTATTCTGAAGGTTTGGAAACACTGAGTTAATCTGCTAACCTCTACTTAGATGGGGAATTGAGTCTTTCTAGAGACTCCATGTTCAGGCCTTCACTCCCTGCCTGGTGACCTGAAAATGAATGACCCAAAGACACTTGTTCCAGCAGCCACATATGGCTGGCCAGAGTAAGACAGCCAATTCCCATTCCACAGGCAGCTCCCTCTCCAGAGCTTGGTGTGTGGCCTTTGAAACAAGTGGGAAGGGAAGGAGAGAAAAACAAACAAACAAAAACCAGCCACTGTGTCTACACTGAGTTTAGATTACAAGTAATGTGGTGAAGAGCCTTCAAGAGACTGGAAATACTCTAATAGAGACGCCTGTCAATTTGGTGCAGTATAATTAGCTAGTAAAACTTTAAACAAACAATTATTCTAGTCCTCTGCCAAGAGGCTGCTGAGGGTAGAGTAGAAGAAGAGCATTATCCTTAGGAGAGCTGGTCTCCAGGGCTGATGCCAAGGCCAAGTTGTGATTCAGAGTACCCAATGCCTCCAGGTGTTAATCTGAGGCACCTCTAGCCCACATACAGCAGCTAACTGCAGCTTAGTGCTCCTTACTGGCCCTAGTACCTAAACAGTCTCCTTCTCTCTCAGTGTTCCTAAAACTGCTGGTAGTTGGCAGATGCATTATCAATAGAAGGAAATTGTTTTAATAATTATTTTCATTTTAAGAAATAAAAACAACAGAACTATTTTTCAACTCACTAAGTAATTCTGAGAAAAGATAACACAGGATAATCTTTATCTAGGCCATGAAAACAAAGTCTCAAATTTAAAGACAAAAAACATTTTTTTTTTTTGGAGACAGAGTCTCACTCTGTTGCCCGGGCTATAGTGCCGTGGCGTCAGCCTAGCTCACAGCAACCTCAAACTCCTGGGCTCAGGCGATCTTCCTGCCTCAGCCTCCCAAGTAGCTGGGACTACAGGCATGCGCCACCATGCCGGGTTAATTTTTTCTATATATATATTTTAGTTGGCCAATTAATTTCTTTCTATTTTTAGTAGAGATGGGGTTTCGCTCTTGCTCGGGCTGGTTTCGAACTGCTGAGCTCAAAGGATCCACCTACCTCGGCCTCCCAGAGTGCTAAGGATTACAGGCAGACAAAAAACATTTTAATTATAGGACTAATATGGTGGAAATAGAAAAAACTAAACTGAGAGAATGAAGATCCAGATTCCAGTTCCAGCTCCACTGATGTAAAATTGGGCTGGATATGGATATAACCATGCTAGATATCAGTATCCTAATCAGTAAGATGGGAGACTATGAGAGAGAATAGGTTAAAAAGATCAAGTCCTTTTGAAATACAAATCTAATTCTGATTAATTTATAGCTTTGTGGATAGCTCTTCAAATTGCGGTTGAAATCAGTATCCAAGTCAACCTGATTAAAATCCTATCAGCCTCAATTAAAAATAAGGGAGAATCTATCACTGGTTGTTTTGCTCTATATTGTTGTTTGCTTTCAAAAGGACTCAGGAACAGCAATGAGGTGAGTGGAAATCATGATAGCCACTAATTAGTCTCACTTAACTCAGGCAACGACACTCACCAACAACCATTTGTCCCTAGATTCTACTATTGTACTTTTACCACTGTGATGCAGACCATCCTTTCAGGTTTCTGTATGTAGCTACATCCACTTATAGCTCTATAAATAATAACAGCCAGGCACACAGTGACCAGCCACCTGTGAAATTAGCATCACAAGGTCTGACCAGGTTGATTTACCCACCCTCCTCCTCTCTGCCCTGGGCCAAAAATCCAGACAGTGCTGTTAGACTAGAGTTGCATCATGCTTCCCAGGATGTGTGGATGGAGAATGGTCCTATCACCAAGACAGGACAGCTGTTCCACTGTACATTACTCCAATGGGCATTAACAGAAAAGGTAAAAATTTTAACAAGCATCAAATATCCAATATTTATTTTATAACTTCTGAATCCTATGAAATTCATTATAACAAAGGTAGTTCCGAGAAATTAAACACAGGTTTTTTCTTAGAGTGCAAGTTATTTTATAATCAATTAAACTTGATAAAATTAAAAATAAAATGTAACAATAGCACCTTAAATTTGATATGGCTAAATATCAATTGGAAAGATCTCATTAAATCATAGGTAGCTATGACTAGTACACATTGAGAAAATGTAGTTTCATCTAAATTTGAGGAAGTTACACTAACTTTATTTTGAATATTACAGATTTCCCCCCTAAGCTGGAAATATTAACACATGGCGGCAACATTTTTAGTAAAGCTCAGGGAGCAACATCTCCCCATCCTTTCTAATGCACGGGCACTCCAAGTTAAAAGACAACCTTAGTAATTCATTCAACAAGTATGGATTTATTGAGCAGATACTATGTGTCAGGTCCACTGCTAGATTCTGGGTGTCAACCTAAAAGAATTACTGAGGCAAAAATCTCAACCAATGGAAGTTTATTAAACCAAGATTTTGAGGATGCGCCTGGGGGAAAATATGGTCTCAGACAAGCTGTAGCTGGACCCCATTCTCCCCCCAAGAGAAAGCTGGAAACTTTGGCATTTTAAAGGAATATAGAGAGAAAGAAAAATGATGAGGTAAGGGTGGGAGTAGGCTGTTGCTGATGAGGTAGTGGCTACATTCTTGTGAGGCCCAAGAAATCTACATTTTACATAAAATAAGAGAGTGATTATATAGATGTCACTGGGTAGATGGAAGAATGTCTGATTCTGTCTAGTCTCAAGTTCTGTTACCTATAAGATAAACTTGTAATTCATTATTACTGTGGAATCTCATAGGCATTAGTTTTAGGTACTAGACATAGGTATAATTTGCGTGTCCTTGCTTATGGGAGGTTAGCAAGCAATTTCCTTAATGAATGATCTGTGGGGCCAGCTCTTCATAAGTGCCTGAGGCTGTGATTTTCTTTTTACATGGGCATCCCAAGATAAATAGCATAGCATTCCTAAAATTATACTAAAATTCACATACCTTGAATACTAACAGCTATGTGTAGTACTTTATTTTATACATGAATAAACAGAGGCTTAAAATGATGAAATGCAAAAATGGCAAAGTCATTTTTCAAAGTTCAGCCTACCACAATTCCACAGTCCACAGCCATACTCCACTCAAACACACACAAATACAAGCTTGTTAGGATAAATACAAGCCCATCTAAATCAGGAAAAAGAGAAGGTGATCACTGAATACTTATTGTTGACGGTTGTGACATGCACCTCAGTCCCACTCACTGGTCCCAAACTGAGTAGAAAACCATGCTAACTTCCTAAGATCTCACAAACTCATCAGTCTGTCCCAAGAAAACAGCTAGAAAACAGGCTGACTTGTTCAGAGCATTATAGCATTACCTTTATAAGAACACAAGTCATCCCTTTTTCTTCATTTATCATTTGTTAAAATCAGTGAGTAACTCCTCTGGTCTTGTCTACCTTACAGCCCATGGCAAAATCATTGGTCTCTGAATCTAAAGTTCTGTGTCCCAGACATGTGTTAGACCAGTAAGCCTCAAACCTGACTGTACATTACAACCATCTGAGATCTTTAAAAAAATATATATTTAGGTCTTGATTTAATTGGTCTATAGTGAGATCTTGGCATGGATTTTTTAAACTCCCTGGGTGACTCTAACATACAGCATCAGACCAGTGCTTCAAGTGTGGTCTCTGGACCAGCAGCATCAGCAGCATCTGGGAACTTAAAACTGCAAATTCTCAGAAACCAGACCAAATGAGTAAAGAGATATGGGAATGAGGCTCAGCGATCTGTATTTTAACAAGCCCTCCAAGTATTTCTGAGGCACACTAATGTTTGAGAACCACTACATTAGACAATCTAAAGATCCATAAGAATTGCTTTACTGTTAATTAACTTTTAAGGCATTTACATCTTACCTTTCCAGTTAGACAATAAGGTCCTCAAAGGCAAGAATTGTATTTTCTATTTATTTCTACCTATCTCTGCAGCCAGTATTGTGCCTTATACAAGTAGGTGCTTCATTAATATTTTCTGGCTTATCATCCAGCAAGCCTTTGTAAAGAAACATAATCCACATCCTCCACAGAGAAAGGAGAGAGCCCTGGGCCAGCATGAACTGGCATGAGTGATCTATCCCCAGAAATCTGATTAAATGCAAATGCCCTCCCACCCCACAAAGGCCAGCTCTCCCAATATCATCCAAAGATTCTCTTTATTTCACAGAGTATTACCAATTACCCTGAAATGGGAATTTTTTCCAAAGTCTACTTTTTAATAGAAAGAAACAAAAATTGTTTGGAAATAATTTTATATTTAATAAAATTCAATACTTATTGATCATCTACTAACTACAAAGCACTCAGGCAGAGTAAAAGACACAAATATGTCTTAGACCTCAAAGCTCAAAGGCCTTAAAGTAAAATAGTAGTGCCTATAGGATTTTATTCTAAAACCTAGCTTGCCAAAGAATGGTCTACATAAAAGGGAAACACAGGAACTGCTCAAGAAATGCTGGCTGCTTCCACCAGGACCTGGGAGCAAGATGTTCAATCAACCAAAGTACTTTCTCTGGATTATAAAGTATAAAAATGCCTCCTGGAAAGATAAGTAAGTAATACAGTTTGAAATAAATACAACCATTTCATTAACACAACCAGAAATACTAAGTACTTAAGTACATTTAGGACTAGAAACCCATGATGCCAAAATCACCTGGAAATGCCTAAGAGACATGACATGTACCTTTAAAGTCCCTTTTATATACAACTGTGCCTTTATTATTTCTCCAAAAATGCTAAGGTATACTAACCACAGAAAGGCAAGTAAACTCTGTGAGTGAGGAAAAGAGGTTATGATGATTACTCCAACAGCTACTTTCTGAGTTTATTTTTTGCCTTCACGAAACATGCTTCATCGTAAGTAGAAATGGTAGCTCCATTCCTGCGTAAGCTGTCTGCCTCAATCCCAGAAAGGTTTAATGATCAATTGACTGGCTGTTTTCTTCCACAGGTTAAACAACTGAGACACTGGAAATGGCTGTGTATACTTCACATAAGAAGTGTGCTTCACAACAGACACTAGTGGGGAAGGGTCCTGCAAACTTATGCTTCTCAAAAGGAAAGACAGAAAGTGACACAAATATAGACCACATGCCATGGTATTCCTTGCCATCTCTGTTTCTAGGGCTACCTGAGAAAACAGGCTACCTAAGAAAACAGAGAGACTCTTTGCTAATAACTTGAAGGTTTACTGAACAAGCAAGCAGGTTGGATCTTTAGTCAGGGATGCAGAAACAAAGAAATCAATTCTATCTGTATTACTTATGGCTCCACAACTGCATTCATGGCTTATATTTTTTTAAAGAACAACAGAAGATAAAATTTAAAAATGCTCTTAGAGGCTCCCCAATACTCACACCTTCTGTACCACGCTCAGACCTTCCTAGAATATCTTTAGTGACATAAGACTTAATATTAAATATTTACATTTTGGAAAGCCCTGTCAGAATGCTATTCCTGAAACAGAACCATAGTATTTTCCTCTATTCCTCCCTACTACTAATCCTGGTTCTACACTAGCAAAGAAAAAAATCTAATCCCTCTTAGAAACCACAATCCACATAAGGATTTGGAGACAGATAACATGTGTAAATTTTTCAAGTGTTATCATTCCCTAAAGCAGACTAAAGATTCCTAATGTGTATTTTTCCCCCACAAACAGTCCCTTACCAAAAGGTCAACACGATTAGAAACTATAACTGAGTCTGACCTCCTCTGACATTAGTTATCTGATGACGGTAACCATGACACATACAAAAACACACAATAGAAACAAAGACCATATAAATAAGCACTGAGTACTGACAAGGGCTGAAGATCACAAGAGTAATCCAAGGACCAGATCTAGCTCTGGGCTAGACCAGGAGAATCTCATGGTGAACTCAGAGCAGGAGGTCCAATCTCAGGCATCTGTTATTTAAACACAGAGAAACCAGATCAGAAGTATTTCAGAGGGTACAGTGCCAAAACACAGAGGGTATCAGGAATGACATCCTGACATTCATTCACTTGTTGGCAGCTCATCTGGCCCAGGTGGGAAACAGGCAGCTCTGACTAGTTCTGCTCCCAGAAAATGATCAGTTTGCCTTGAAAGCTGTGTCGTGGGATAAAAGCATCCCCAAGAACAACTCCCCCATCCCTATATTTAGCCTCAGACACTTCGCTCCACTTATCTGGATGGACCAATCAGACCAGCCTGAGTCAAAGGAAGAGTAAGAAAGTAAGGTAGCCCGACTCAACCCAGGGCCTAGGTTGGAAACAGCCCATTAGTGGGAGAGAATCCATGAGTCTACCTGGCAGGACTAGAAAATGCACCTTAGAAGGAATCATGATAGCCATCAGGTTAAAGTGATGCCAATGGGAGAGGCCTAAAAGCTCTGATCAGGGAACATTTCCTAGCCTCTCTTGAGAGAAGTTATGTTGACGGAAAGCACCACTCCCAGGGAGGCACTGATGAAAACCATGACTGCAAAGGTGGCAGCAGCTCCCAAAAGCAAACGTGGAATCCACCCTGCCATCAGCCATCAAGAAGCTAGCGTCCTAAGAAGGAATAGACAGATGGGCGTAACTAAGTGGGAAAAGAAGCAAAAATACAACACAGTACAGTTTTGTTATGACCCATTATCACAAATTATAACTCTAAAAATGCCATACAATATTCTTCATATTACCCAACAAAAAAATACAAAAAATTATTTCTATGTGGGGATAATACACTTAATGCTTTCTAATTATGTATTCTGTTTATTCTGCTAGTACTTAACTGGTAATTCATAATTTACCAGAACAAGTCTCTATTTGCACAGATTGCTAACAGATTTATATTCTGAAGAATTCACAACTAGCCTAGATTCCTCTAGGGAAATCAGGAGTTCCAGAGAGCCACCAGCTGCCTCAGAATCACCTGGGGTATTAATTTAAAAAAAAAAATTTTTTTTTGGACTCTATCCTAGACCTACTGAACCAGAATCTCCAGGGATGGAGACAGGCCCCATGCATTTTTGTAAATCAAATTTATTGAGGTATAATTTACTTACAATGAAAAACACCCACTTTACAGTATATAGTTTAGTGAGTCTGACAAATATATATATCACAATCAAGGTATATAATATTTCCATCACCTCAAAAAATTCCCTCTTGATAGGCCCATGGCTTATTGCTGAGATTTCCTATTTTTCAGTTGCTTAAAATAAATAAATAAATACTTCTTGAAGCTTTTTTTTTTTGGTAAATGATGGCTGTTTCAAAATTCTTGTCAGAATTCCAACATTTGATTCATCTCAGTGTTGGTAACTGCTATTGGCTAGTCTCATTCATGTTGTGATTTTCCTGGTTCTTGTGACTTTTGATCATATCCTGGACATCTTTATTTATTCAACAGGCAGTATCCCTGTTAAAATGTAGTGGGGTGGAGAACAGTGTAGATTCTATTTCTTCTGGGTCCCACCGGTATGACAGTGGAAAAGTAGAACACTGAGTCACACCATCTGCTGCAGATAGAGGTGTGGAAGTTTAGTTTCCTGCTTGGCCCTTCTGACACCTTCCCACTGAAAATAGGGCACTGACTGGTACTACTGCCTCATTTCCTCCAAGTTAGGGTGTTAGATCAGATTCCCCTTAGCCCCACAGCCACCAGGGAGGAGGGCTGACTCATACTACTTTGTTACTGCAGGGTGGAGATGGACACTCAGTGCAGGGCTGGACCACACTGATGCTCCCTGGCACTGTCCCAGAGCACCACCTGATTCTGCCCAGCAGAGGAAATGAAAGATCAGCATCCTGCTCAGTTCTGTTGACACCACCTGGCAGGGGAATTGAAGCACTGCCTGCTTCCAAAGAGCAGGCTGAAAGATCAACTTTCTGCTTAGCCCAGCTGCAACAGTGGGGGTGTTGAGTTATGGGGTATGATTTTTCCCTCAGCGTTTGGCTGCAATAGGAAGAGTATTGCCAAAAAGGTTTTCTGATGTTAGCCCATCTTTTTCCCAGGCCTTTGGCTACGTGAAACAGGTTTTTCTTGAAGCTTTTTTTGCTTTTATCTGTTGACATTTCTGGGTTAAAGGTTTCTGCAGTACCCTGTGCGAGATACTGGCATAACTCATTTTATAGTGCTTCACAGACACTGCATTTTTTACAAATTGAAGGTGTGCAGCAACCCTGAGTTGAATAAGTCTACAAGTGCCATTTGTCTAACAGCATATGCTCACTTAGTATCTGTGTCACACTTTAGTAATTCTCATAATATTTCAAACTTGTTTCATTATTATTATATTTGTTATGGTGATCTGTGATTGGTGATCTTTGATGTTATACTGTAATTGTTTTGGGGCACCAGGAACCACGCCCATAGAAGAAGGCAAACTTAACCGGTAAATGTTGTATGTGTTCTGACTGTTCCACAACCAGCTGTTCCCTGACTCTCTTCCTCTCCTTGGGCTTTCCTACTGCCTGAGACACAACAATATTGAAATCAGGCCAATTAATAACCCTACAATGGCTTCTAAGGGTTCAAGTAAAAGGAATAGTCATACATCTCTCACTTTAAATCAAAAACTAGAAATGACTAAGCTTTATAAGTCATGTAAAAAGCCAAGATAGGCTGAGAGCTACACCTCTTGTGCCAAATAGCCAAGTTGTGAATGTAAAGGACAAGTTTCTGAAGGAAATTTAAAGTGCTACTCCAGGGAACACACAAATGATAAGAAAGTGATGCAGCCTTATCATTGATAAGGAAAAGGTTTTAGTGGTCTGGATAGAAGATCAAACCAGTCATAACATTTCCTTACGACAAAGCCTAAACCACAGTAAGGCCTAACTCTCTTCAATTCTATGAAGCTGAAAAAGATGAGGAAAACTACAGGGAAAAAAGCAGGAAACTAACAGAGATTGATTTATGAGGAACATAAAAGTGCAAAATGAAGCAGCAAATGCTGATGTAGAAGCCAAGTTATCCAAAAGATCTAGCTAAGATCATCAATGTAGACTTAACAGCCTTCTATTGGGCAAAGATGTCACCTAAGACTTTCATAGCTAGAGAGGAGAAATCCATGCTTGGCTTTAAAACTTCAAATGACAGGATGACTCTCTTATAAAGGGCTAATGCAGCTAAGTGATTTTAAGTTAAAGCCAATGCTCATTTACCATTCTGAAAATCCTAGCACCCTTAAGAACTATGCTAAATCTACTCTAGCTATGCTCTAGAAATGGAACAACAAAGCCTGGATGACAGCACATTTGTTTACAGGATGATTTACTGAATATTTCAAGCCCACTGTTGAGACCTACTGCTCAGAAAATAGATTTCTTTCAAAATATCACTGTTGATTGACAATGTCAACCAAGCTCTGGTCAACCAAGAGCTCTGGCAGACATATATGAGGAGATTAAAGTTTTCATGCCTGCTAACACAAGATCTGAGATATTCCAACTTTCAAATATTATTATTTAACACATTATAACTGCCATGTGAGTTGTATTTAACTTATATTAGTGTTTAGCCCAGGGCTTCATGAAGTATATGTAACTCTCATGTCTCTACCTTGGGAGCCATGAGAACTGCTTTTCAAGTTGCATATAACTCATGCACAGAAAACAAAAAATAACAAAATTTTCATTAAACTGGGAAAAATCATTTTTGGTTTTTAAGTTTTTATTCTATTTTCATAATAAAACACCATGGCCCCAAGGAAAAGGGACTTTTTTTCTAGCGTGGCAGTCAATGTGTTAAGAAATACATTTCATAAGGCTACAGCTGCCATAGATAGTTAATCTCATTAATCTGAGCAAAGTAATTTGAAAACCTTCTAGAAAGGATTCACTATTCTAGATGCCATTAAGAACATTTGTAATTCAAAAGAGGAGGCCAAAATATCAATATTAACAGGAATTTGGAAGAAGCTGATTATAATTTTCATGGATGGCTTTTAGGAGGTTAAGACTCAGTAGAGGAAGTTACTGCAGATGTGGTAGAAATAGCAAGAGAACTAGAATTACAAATCTAGCCTAAAGATGGGACTGAATTGCTACAATCTCATGATGAAATTTGAATGAATAAGGAGTTGCTTCTTATGTATGAGCAAAAAAAGTGGTCTTTTGAGATGGTATCTACTCCTGAAGATGCCATGAACAGTGTTGAAATGACAACAAATAATTCAGAATAGTCCATAAACTTATTTGATAAAGCAGCAGCAGAGTTTCTGAGAGAATTGACTCCAACTGTGAAAAAAGTTCTACTATGGGTAAAATGCTATCAGACACCATCAGAAAGAAATTTTTTGCAAAAGAAAGAGTCAATCCATGTGGCAAACTTCATTGTTGTCTTCCTGTAAGAAATCGCCACAGCCAACCCAACCTTCAGCAACCACTACCCTGATCAGTCCGTGGTCATCAACATCAAGGAAAGAACCTCCACCAGCAAAAAGATTATAACTCTGTCAAGGCTCAGATGATCATTAGCATATTTTAGCATTAAAGTATTTTTAAATTAAGGTATATACATTGTTTTTCCAGATATAATGCTACTGCACACTTAACAGACTACAGTCTAGTATAAATATAACTTTTATATGCACTGGGAAACCAAAAAATTCATATAGCTTGCTTTTTTGCAATATTCACTTTATTGTGGTGATCTAGAATACCTTCACAATATCTCTAAGGTATGCCTGTATATGAGAATCAACAAGAAAACCCAGGGGATTCACCACCATGTCGTTCTGCAAGTTCCCAAGTCGCAGGCAGCCTGCCTTCTTTCTAACTTTCAGAGAGTTAGTTTGCTCCTTTGTTGTTTTATTAATATATCCAAGGTTTTTAGTATAAGAGGAAGGACCTAGGAGGAATGGGGCTACTCTATCTTGGTAGAACTGGAAGTGTTGGGTTTCTGTATTTTTTTTTAAATGACCTCTCAATGATTTTGATGCACCAGCAAGTTCAGGAACAGTCACACTGTTCTGGGGCATCAGCAGAAAAAACAGACAAACTGGGGGCTCAATCAGGCAATTCTCCAATTATAACTAATACTATATACCAGGCACCTTACTAAACACTTTATTTGCATTAGCTCATTTAATCCTTATAATAACTTTAATGTGGGTATGATTTTCATCAACATTTTCCATATAAGGAAAGAGACAATGAGTTTAAGTAAATAGCTCAAGGTCACATAGCTCATAAATAGTGGAGCTGGGATCCAAAACTAGGCTGTTTGGCCCTTGGAACCCACATTCTTATATATTCTGTTCTTTAACACAATGCATTGCATTCATTTTTAAAACTCATTCAATACACTGAGGCATTATCCTATAGTAATATGTAAAATCAAAGAACACAGGAATCTAAAAGAATTTGCCTTAGGCTATAAATTCAGAAACTCATTGGAATCCTCTCTGCATTGAGAGGTGTGAATCTTTAAATCCTAATTTCTTAGTCTGGCTCTTGATAATCTGATACCAGCCTATATTTTCAAAGTTAATCCCACTTTAAGACTTTAAATTCCCTGACAGGAAGGACCTTATACCTCTGTAAGACTGCAAAGTTGTTTATAACCAACTCAGTAAACATTTATTGAACAAATTAAGAGAAGAAATGAATCCAACAGCAGAAAAATCACAGAGTAACAATTGAGATGTGGGACAAGAGAAATGGCACTGGACAAATACGAATGTCTGAGTTGAACCTCTCATTAACTAGCTGTGTATACTTTAGGCTCTGTATGTAAGCTTCAGTTATCCAGAGGTTGGACAGGATCACAATTATAGATGCAGTCCAGCTTCCTAAGCTAAACAAAAGGGGTAGAGACATGGGGATCCCTGCTTCTCTCCCTTCTCAGTAAAAAAAAAAATCAGGTCATTGACAGGCATGTAAGAGGTAAAACTGAAACAAAAAAACCCAATCTCTGGATTTGATTCCAAGCTCTTCCTCTTCACAAGAGACCACTGTTCTTCTGCTTTAGTAATCTGTCTTCTTTTCTAGTGGGCAAACTCCCTGCTGTCCTCCAAACCTACCTTGACCAAGGAGTCTTCCTGGACACCCTGACCCCTGCCACATAGAAACAGCACTGCATCATTTGTGCTATCACTATACCTTGTGTCCCTTATATTGCTATAGTTTCTACACTGCACTGAAACCATCTACTTGCACACAGATTATCCACACTAGACTGAACTCCTCGAGAGCAGAAACAATACTTATTTACTTTTGCACCCCAGTGATGAACACAGTGCCTGGGACCTATCTGCACTCAAATCATGTTCTTGACTAAGTATCTCAAAGCCAAGTAATTTCCCTTTGGAACTCCAAATCCACATTCTCACCACTCCCCTTTTTAGGTACCTGCTATTGCTATAGGGGAAATTGCTCTTTTTAAAGTGGGTCATAGAACAAAAAGGCAAATTATGCAAGAAAAACCTGTGGGTACATGTAGAAAGATCTCCAGTGCTTTACTAGGTTTTAGGTGGTGAGTGGGGAGAGTTTACACAGTAATGTGCAAAAGCCATGAGTGCACAGTGGCCAGGGCAATTGCAGGGCTAGTCATCCACAGTTCTTCCTGCCTCAAATTCTGAACCCTCCCCGACAGTTCTCCAACACTATGAACATGCAGCTCCTTGGACTGAGGGGTCAGCAGGTAAAGCCACATTTCCTTTCGTGATCTACTGTAAGACCAACTGGTGTTAGCTTCTTGAAGTAGCAACCTGTCCTGCCCTATGAGAAATCATTTTTTTTAAAACAGATCTGTTCCCCTAACTTTAAACAGCATCATTAACTCCTTCTAAGTGCAACTGAAGGGCAAAACTATAAATAAATAAATAAATAAATAAATAAATAAAGTGGAAGATGGCTATGCAAAACAATAAGAGACAAGCAACTGGGCCTGGAAGTCGAAATGCCAGCCTTCTGTTGTTCTCTAGTAGGTCTTTGGAAATCCTTGGTTTATAAAGCACACTATTTCTGAAACTCACAAAGGTCTTATATGAAGTATTCTGCAAAGCTGTAACTTAAAAGAAGCATGATAACTGCCTCTAACTCCATGTAGCTCACCCTCCACTATGCACGCCATGTAGTTCATGACCAACAGTCCAGGTGGCTCAAGTTGGAGCCAAGAGGCTAGCACCTCAAAACATACTTCAGGCAGTCAGGAATGCTCCCACTGCAGCTCCTTTACCTGTCTTTCTGGAAATCCCTGTGAACTCAGGGCTGACAGTAATATTAATATTACAGGTATAGAAAATTTTAATAAACCCTTCATACAAAAATATTCACACACATATACCTCGTACCGAGTACATCATAGGCATTTGCTAAATGTCTGCTGAATGGTTATAATACCCACACAAAGTTCTAAAGTCTTCATTTATAATGTAAAAAGATGCTTTGCTATATTAACAGAATCACCTAAAACAAATCAAACTAATATTTTAAAAACTACCACCACCAACAAACAAACAAACAAAAAAACACTACAAAAAACTGGAATCACAGCCTCTCAATAAAAGATGGCTAGTATACACTGTTTATAACATGCTCTGATGTGTTAGCCCCAAGTGAGAACTAACACTTCCTTATCCTTAACTGTTTGTTTCACTATATCAGTATCTGGAAGGAGACAACCATGCCAATCAGATCCCTGTTTATGCTCTTGAATTTCACTTTCATACCACCCTGACCATTCACCACAAACACCAACTAGTTTTCTTATAACAATGAAAGCAACTGTATGTACTGAAACACCTGTGACATGGTAGGCACTGTTCTGAAGGCTTAACATGTGTTTCAACCTTCACAACAACCCTGTGAGGTAAGGACTAGAATTATCTCCATTTCCTAGCTATAAGTTCAGTTCACTGGACCCTCTTAACACAATTTCTTTATCTTTTTGCCTTGGTTTATGTCCCTCATTAATTCTCAATAATCAAGTTTACTCTGTGAGTTAGAAAACAGGAACACAAAAAGACTGACAATACACTGCCCTGTTCACCCACAAGCTCTAGTCTGCATCATTAATTCCCAGAGAATAAAGGCAACAGCCAGCTCCCAGGAAAGGAAGGAAGGAGATATAAATGCAAACATAACATAATCTGAGGAACAATTAGGTCTCCAAGTTAGAGAGCTAGCTATTTCCAGCTAAATGCAGAATGGTGCATTTCCATCACCATTAACTTCAGGAAGATTGCAGCTAATCTCATTGAATTTATAAATGAAACCCACTCTGTGAACATTACATAAGTCACCCCTTAACCTCAAACTTCCTGGAGAGCAGTCAACACTTGTAAGACAGTCAACTGCTTTCTCCTCATGATTCATCATACAAAGAACTTCCAGTGATGCTGTGTACACACTAAGAAATATTCACTAAACTCGCCTATTTGTGATTTTATCTCCCACCTAATTACAGTTGAAATAATATTATACGATTTACGCTCTTTGTTCAAGTGTGACATATTTAATAGATTATTCAATATTGGTTTATCCAGCTATGTCAGCCTGACAGCAGCACTTAATGTTAATCAGGGGTATGCCTATGTATCAATTTTAAGCTTCGCACAGTTCAATGAAATTATCAGAGTTGTAAGACATCATCAATATGTTTTGATCCTTGTGTCAAGAGACTTGGGATGTCTGTTAGTTTTTCCTTCATGTCCTGCCTCACTGCACAGAATGGGAGAGCATAAGCGAATATGTGTGTCCAGAATGCCTCACATGTTTCATCATTCGGACACCCCAAAGCCCAGTCTACTAAGATGGCCTGCATTCTATCTGGTGCCTTGAGACTAGCTATTCCCAACAGACCACACTTCCCTGTTCTCTAAACCCAGGCCTCTAAAACCCAGGTCCCTCCTTGCAGGAACCGGTCTCCTCCAGCCACCTCATCTTCATGCTTCCTCTCCTATGAGACTTATTCTCCCTCAGCTCCCCTACTTCCTAATCAAGAGAACTGTGTCTCTTGAACTCCTGTCCAACAGCACATAACCTCCTCTATCATTCAACTTTCTCTGATCACTTCTTCTTCCATTTCCATTACTAACCAAAATCTGGTCCATTTATACAAGGATTAAGTCTCCCCCACCCCTGGGTCTTCCTGCTCATTCTTTTACACCTCACAGCTTAAAGGCCCAGAGCTGGTTATACTGACGGTGTCCTAGCCCTGCAAAGTGCAACTAGAACACTAGTTTGCTAACCTCATGCAAAAAGAAATGTACATTCAGAGGCTAGACTATCTGGGATTGAACTGAGCAAGTAATCTCCCTTCTCTGTGTCTATTTCAATTGAAGTAGAATTTTCTGCATGCTGAAGTTATACAAGTTTTGCATTTTTCTAAGTGTCCACCTTAGAAAACAGAAAATTCTGTAACTTGACTGAAATGCCAGGTACCACTTCTTTTTATATGCTCCTCCCCACACACTCATCACTTTTGTATTTTAATTCAATACTTTCAACCCAGGTATCAGCCAGGCAGAAATGTGCTTATCCCAGCTGTCTTTAAGAACTGCTGGGGTAACCTCAATCAACCAGATCACCCTGCATCTCTCCATTCATCATCATAGGGACTGCCTTGATGGTTTAATTTTTAAAAAAAATAAAAAACTCTAACTCTCTGGGAAAAAAACAGCTCCTCTGGCAAGTATTCATAACTTCAGAGCATAGCTGGGCTCCCAGTGCTCATCCTAGCTAACTAGCAAGGACCCATGTCACATAAACCATGTTCCTGCCACTTCATGGCACTTCAGGAAATCACCAGCCAGTATTAACTTGCTCAGAGAATTATCAAAAGCCATCTCATTTATGCTACTAATATCAGCAAGAATGGAATGAAGTCCACAACCTTGAGTGACTGGCCTTCTTATCAGGCAACCAAGTAGATGACCATGAGCAAATGGCCTTGGTATGGCAGCCTTAGTAGTTAAGAAACAAAGGAGACCTACCCCCGTGCAACTTCAAAGGCTTTAAAAGTCAGAATGAGAATAACCCTGCTTTGAATTCTTAACAAAATCCTGTATGAACTCAATCCAAGATGTCCACTGTGTACCTACCACATCTAAGCTATCATGTTAAGGTATGACAAGGATTCTCAAACCAGGAGAAACCCATCACAATTTAAGGCAGATAAATATGTCACTATAGCAAAGTAGATCAGGAGCTATGTACCAAGGGGTAAGTGGAATAAATAATGTTGACGAAACAATAGCAGCACATGCCAGGCACTGTTTTAAAGACATTACATACACTAACTTTTATCACTAAGACCCTATGAGGTAGTTATTATCTTCACTTTACAGATGAATAAATAAAACTACCTTGTACAGAAATGTAAAGTAAGCTTCCCAAGATGAAGCAGCCTCTAAGTGGTTGATCTGGGATAAAAACTCAAAGTCTCAGTGTTGTCTGTCTGAAATATAATAGAGATGATATGATGGCCAGGTGGGGTTAGTCAGGAAAGATGTACTGGAGATGGAGGCATTTCAAATGAACCTACAAGGATGAGTAGCTATATTACTAAGATATATGTAACCAAGGATGCCTTATGTACCTGATCTTACAATTCATCTATAAACAGATGTAAATTATACTCACAATAGCGCTGGCTTCTATACTCACAGCATGTATTTGAGAGGAAAATGAGATCCCAAGATCCAAAGGGGTTCTACTTAATCATCTTCAATGTATCACTGAGTGACAGGGTCTCCCAGATGCCCAGATATCTTCCTCCAGGCTTTTCAGCACAGCAGAGGCACCACCCTAATGTACTACTCGACTATGCTGAGGCAATTAAAGCATCCTGGAAGGTTCACCCTAAATATTTTTAAATTGCCTTATTAAAAAGTGTGATGCAAGTATAAGGTGGCATTATTATTTTTAAGTTCATTCTCTGCAGTCACTCATTTAGAGGTGTGAAAATAAAACCTGTGTTTCATTTCTCACTTCCCATATTCCCACTTGATTAACAGGCTTGTATCCCTGAGCTTTATGATGGAAGTGCATGGTGGAATGGGCTCTATATTATGATTTCATACAAACAAAAAAGTATTTCTTACACAATGATGAGTGTTTCTTAGTAACATGTAAGAACAGGCAACTCTCCTCACCTGCAACCAACTAGTTCACAGGACAAAGGGAAACTCAGACTTTATGTGGGTACATGATTCCAGAATAAAAGACTTCCTTATGGTTGCTCCTTTTCTTCTTAAAATTTGGGAAGGGATTCAGTTTCATATGATTTTTAAAAATTCTATCCCATAGTATTTTTTTTTTTTTTTAAGAGACAGGGCCTTATTGCTCTGTCACCTAGACTAGAGGGCAGTGGTGTGATCATAGTTCACTGGAAACTGAAACTCCTGGCCTCAAGCGATCCTCCTGCTTCAACCTCTGAAGTAGCTGGGACTACAGGCATAGGCCAACATGCCTGGCTAATTTTTTTAATTTTTTGTAGAGATGGGGTCTCACTATATTGCCCAGGCTGGTCTCAAACTCCTGGCCTCAAGTGATCCTCCTGCCTTGGCCTCTCAAAGTTCTGGGATTACAGGCATGAGCCACCGCACCTGGCCTCCATGGCATTCTTCTGATATCATTTCAAAAGCCAAGCCTCCATCACAGCAGTTTCAACAGTAAGTTTATTGCCAGGAGCCTGTGTGTCACCAGACCTCATAAATGTTATCTTGGAGGTTCACTGTGATGAGAATGAAAATGCCTTGGAATATTGCTTTGGAAGACCTATGAATTCACTACATCTTTTTAAAAATGTATGTAAATATATCAACTCTCCAGAAACAATTATTTTCTTGCTCAGTACAACTGATTTTTAAAATTAACATGCAAACATTGGTCATCATGACTGAATTAGCCAGAAGCCCAATTCACACTAAAGGCAACTGGGCAAAATGCTTAGAAAAGTCAGGATCGTTAATGAAAAAAAATGGAAAGGACACTATAAATAATAAGATATGGCCCAATTTCCTTATTTCACAGGTACAAAAAGTGAGGCCCAGAGAAATGCAGTAAATCAGGACAGTAACTAGGACTGGAATCCCAGGCTCTTCTCTCAACCCAGGCCAGTATGCACAGCTGTAACAGCCAAGCTTTGGTCCCCTGCACTGCAATTTAACAGTTTACTAGAGTGTAAACTCCATAAGGCTAAGGACCTTGTATACCACTATAATCCCAGGATGAAGAACGGGGTCTGGCACATAGTAGGTACTCAATAAATGTGAATTAAAAAAAAACTCCATTCATTATTTAATAAAGACCCAAAATGAAGCCAAAATATTTATGGAGACAATCTCTATTGCACAGAGTTTGTAAAGATCCAGTAGGAGAGCCAGGCACAGTGGCTTACGCCTGTAATCCTAGCACTCTGGGAGGCTAGGGCAGGAGAATTGCTTGAAGTCAGGAGAGTTCAAGACTAGTCTGAGCAAGAGCAAGACTCTGTCTCTACAAAAAATAGAACAATTAGCCAGGCATGGTGGTGTCCACCTATAGTTCCAGCTACTTGGAAGGCTGAGACAGGAGGATCGCTCAAGCCCAGGAGTTTGAAGTTGCAGTGAGCTGTGATGACACCACTGCATTCTAGCCCAGGCAACAGAGCCAGACTCTGCTTC
>VBSM01002153.1:30749764-30777076 GCA_008086735.1 Cheirogaleus medius | reverse complement strand
ACCAGTGGGAAAGTAGGAGGCAGCAGGATAAGAATAAATACTGGTCTTTGCCAAGGAGAAATTTAACCCACAACTCCTGGTGCTGATTTCAGTTATTAATTCACCCAGCCAAATTCCCTACCATGAGAGCAAAGGGATTTTTCTGAAGTTAATTAAGAGTTTAAAGATTTTTCTCAATATTCAGAAGAGCTCTACAGTCTCTAACCTCCTATTTTATTTCAAATCCATGTCCTTCCACATTTTCTGTAAATAATTATACATTCTCCTCAGTCCCTAACCTGTACTCCACTAAATCAAGGAAAACATACACAAATCACACACAGAAAGACAATCTCACAAAATGGCTAACAGAACTAAACTTTTTAATACTAGCACCAAAGGAAAGGCACTCTAACTCACTAAATCAATAAACAATGAAAAACAATAGGCATCGGTATTCCACACAGCCAGTCACTGTCTTAATAACAAGCAGTATGATTCAGTTCCAATTACAGCCACAACAACCAGGCCAGACATATCATCTGACAAAGTTGGTGAATGTTACATTTATATAGCAATATACCATCAGGTGATGGCACACATGATCCCAGAGGATTCTCTTTAGCCAGTGAATCCAGGCTAAAGACCAAATCTGGGGCCCAGGCTCTCTTAGAGCAGGGCAGAAAATCGTCAGTCCAGTGGCATTTCCAGGCAGCTGAAGCATGTACCCATTAGCCTTGTAAGTTATAGATTTTGGGATCCACGCACCCCAAGCCAGCAGAGGGAAAAGGAGAAAGAAACTCTCAGCATTCTATTAGTGAATGGCCAAGACTGAATAAGAAGTTAGAAGACCATTAAGAAAATGTACCTGTCATCAAGTTTATTTGCAACCATCTTCTCTGTTAAATGCCTTACATGTTAAGCCAGATAACTACAACTAGAAATTTGTAAGCTGAGTTTGTTAAATCTTGAAACCTACCTTCCTACTGATACACAAGATTATTTGGGGGAATGCTTTACTGTCATTTGTAATTATTTTGAATGAGCAGCAGTTCTTCTCACGTAGGATTTAGGTTTCTCTGCCCTCCATCCAGTCTCTGTAGAAAGCAGTGATCTGTAAATAAGCAGTTTTAATATATTAAGGGAACCCCTCCCTAGGGTGTGGAATTATGGTTTCCTTGTTCTCATTATAAACAAATTTTCATTTAAAAAAATCATCATCCATTAAACTGTTCAGGTAAATTCTGATGTTAGTATAACTGTGTTTCTTATGGGAAATGATGCTTTTGGCCAGATCTTTATTGCTTGAGTTCATATTATACAATAAAAGAGAATTAGCAAGTTTATGAATGAAGTAGTTGTTTTCATTTTCAGTTTACTACTGAAATTAACATTTTTTCTTTCATTTATTAGGCAAGAAATAAAAAACAAAATGCAAATATAGCCAGGCATGGTGGGGCGCACTTATAATCCCAGCTGCTTGGGAGGCTGAGGTGAGAGGATTGCTTGAGACCAGAAGTTCGAGGCAGCAGTAAGCTATGACCGTAACGATGAATCCCAGCTTGAGGGACAGAGTGAGACCCTGTCTCTTTAAAAAATAAATACATAAATAAAAACAGAAATTAAAGCCTCTATTTATACATCATCTTCTTGAGGACAAAAAAGGCAAAAGTGAAGCCTTAAGGACCAAAAAACTGAATACATGAATACTCAGGAGTCAGGTTCAGCGACAGAAGGTTTTCAAATTAGTCCTTTATATTTGGAGGTAAAATAAGAGCAAATGAAGTGGAGTCTTTAAAAGCCACATTATATAACAGAGTCACAAAAAGAAAAATCTCGCTCAAAAGAACACTTGTTCACAGGCACCAAAGAGATCTGACTTTCTAATTGCAGTAGTCAGGGGTGATATATGGGTATTTGAGCTCCTAGTCACAACTTAGCAAGCCATTTTGCCCAAATGTCTCATGAAGTACAGGTTGAGTGTCCCTAATCTGAAAATGTGACATCCAAAATGCTCTGAAATCCAAGACTTTCTGATTGCTGACATGAAGCCACAAATGGAAAATTCCATACCTGATCTCACATGACAGGTTGCAGACAAAATAATGTCAAAACAAAATTATTAAAAATATTATGTAAATTACCTTCAGGCTATGTGTATAAAGTGTATATAAAACATATATGAATTTTGTGCTTAGAACTTGGGTTCCATCCCCAAGATATTCCATTATTTATACGCAAATATTGCAAACTCTGAAAAAATCTAAAATCTGAAATACTTCTGGTAACAAACATTTCAGATAAGGGAAACTCAACCATAGTACCGAATAGCAATTAAGTGTATACAGGTTCCGAAGGCAGACAGCTGTGTGACCTAGGGCAAATAATCTAATCTCTCTGACTCAATTTTCTTATCGATTTAAGGAGAAAACAATAGTACCTACTTGCTAGGGTTGTCATGTGGATTAAATAAGCAAACACTTGCAAGGTGCTTATTACACACTCGGTAAGTGTTCCTTCCATCATAATTATCATCACCCACACTCACATCTTTTTTTTTTTTTTCAATATAAAGAGAAACCAGGCCTTAACAGCAGAAATTATTGAAGAGGGTGAGGTGCTGGGTTGAAATTATCTAGCATGTCCATTTTCTACATTAGGATATAAAGCTGCTGAGGATCATCTCTTATAGAGGGCATACAAAGCAGAAAGGCCTATTAGGCTCACCAGGTGTCTCTCCCCTGAGAGAGCTCAGAAGGAGGTTTAAAAAAGGGGAGTGGGGGAGGATGGAGGGAAAGACAACCTTAACAACTAAAAGGCAATTTTTAAAGACAACATGGAGGTTGGAAAATTCACCGGTGCCTTGAGCAAGTAATAAATGTGTCAATGAGCTATCCTAAAGTTCTTTTACAAAACAAACAAAACCTTGTTCTTGACTTCTCCTGTACATTTTCACTGGAAGGCATATTAGCCATTCTACTGGTTCTGAGATTGGAACCAAATATGGTGACAATAGAGATTTAGTTTCTTTGTTTACTCCAGATTACTTGAAAAGGGGAATAACCAATTCACTTAATAATAACTAGGCCTAAGTCAGAAATTATTTAATGTAATGAAAGTGGCTAATCCAAAATGCTACAATGCAGCACTATGAAGAATGAATGTCTATCTATTTAAACCTATTGATGAACAACAGCAACAACTGTTGCTGTTGGTCCTGATGTCAACCTCGTTTATATGCTAACTGCCTCACCGTCTTTAAAAAAAAATAACAAAACAAAACAAAACCCACCCACTCTATATTTGCAATGAGATCATCATCCCCAAGTCCAGTACCACAGTGGAGGCTACACTCCAGGATCAGCACCTCAATGATTATGGCAGAACTAACTAAATCTAGCTATCTCTTAGCCGGTCCCTGGCAGGCAAACACATCCTCACCCTTCAAGAACCAGGTCAAAGATCCCCTCCTCTGTGAAGCCTTCTCTGATAAGCCCAGGCTGACCTACTTACTTGTATCTTCTGAATGCTCACTGCTGTTTATTCAATGAAATGTTTACCCCAGAGGATTGTAAGTTATGTCTCTGTATTTTACAGAAACAGTTCCTACCAGACTGTGAAATGTGTAGAGAGGAAACATGTATCTTCTTTTGTTTTGTGTATTTGCTGGATGAATGAATGAATGAATGAATATCACAGGCTTAGGTTTAGTCAGTTCATACAGTTGATATGAGTACTTTGTGGTAAAATTGTTGAAATCCACAGGGGTGGGGACATTAAGAACATTAATTAAACTGCTTTCTAATAAGGCAGAGGCAAGCAGTATGACAAGAGAGTTAAAGGGAGGAAAAACCCCACCAATTTCTGAATAATGGAATGTTAAATAAAACACACTAAAACAAAAATAAAGTATACACTACTGTGTCAACACAATGGCAAAATAGATATTCAGCCAAAACACACTGTATATTACACTCATTTGTCTCTCTAAATAAATCAAAGAGATCTAATATAATTTCAAGAAAGGAGATATGAATAACTGATAAAACCCCACCCATATGGAATCTTACACATCAGGTAAAATGCTATATAGGGACTCAGATGGTTATGTAAATAGAAAAGAAAGTGAAATCACAGCCTATCTTGCCACCAAGTGAGCAATCATTACCTCTATCACCTATACAACCACCAACCTTACTTCTCTGGAAGTCTTGACCAACAGGGAAATCTAACTTCTTCTGGTCAATCATGTCCCTTGATCCACCAAAATATAAGCTTCATGACAGCAGGACTTTATGCCCAATGTCAACAATATCCTAGCACTTAACACAGTGTGCCTTGCTCACAGCAGAGGCTAAAGAAGCATGTACTGAAAGAATGAATAAGTGAAAGGAAGGGAGAGAGGAAGGGAGGAAGGGAGGAAGGGAGGAAGGGAGGAAGGAAGGAAGGAAGGAAGGCAGGAAGGAAGGAAAACAGGAAGCAAAGGAGTGAGGGATTAACAGAGAGGGGAGGGAGAAATTTTCTTCTCAGGTAAAGTCTTTACATAAGCTTCACGGCATTATAGCAAATTCAAGCCAATTTTTCCTATGATTTTGATGTTTATAATAAAAACAAAGGGGTTTTTTTCTTTATTGACCCAGAGAAAATATTTACTTTTTAAGCAAAGAATTAGATATGTCTCCATTCATTTATTCAACAGATGTTAGCTTTGTATGTCCACCATGTTCCAAACACCAACACTATGCACAGGTAGGAGAACAGAATGAGGCTAGGCATATATAAAGATTTGGTCATCCTCACCATCAACAACACTATTAGGCATCCACTTGGTTTCCTGATCAAAACTAGTAGTTACTAGCAAGTTATCTCTGCTAGGGCACAAAGTTGAATTTCTTTTTGGGGGGGTGGTATTAAAGTGAAGAAGTACAAAAAGATGACAAAAGCATTAAAGAGATGAAAAAAAAACACAATAAAGAAAAGAAAGAAGAACAACTGGAGCTGTCTGGCCTGGAGAACAAGGATGATTTCATTGGAGGCGTCAAACACACAAAGGGCTTTTATGAGATAATCCTGAGCATTTCCACAGCTCTCCTTTCTTTCTGAGTGAGGCCTGTGTTTAGGCATTTCCTTCTATTGACTTCAGAGATGCCTTCCTCAAGACAGAAGTGAATGCCAATATTTTACTTGCCGACATGTAAGCAAGGGCTTAGCATTCCTAAAACACACAAATACTAGTTTCCTCCTTCCTAGGCTTTAGCAGGCTGTCTGTAGGCATTTCTTTCTCACCCTATAATTTCTTCTCCGCCTTTGTTAAAACTGTAAGCACATCTGCAAAAGACTAAACATGACACTGTAAATGACAGTCACTTCCCCAGTACTTGGCATCCTGACTACAGAAACCAGATCACTTCACCAGCATATCAACAGTGCAGGTGGCCAATTTACTACCTGCAGCTACCAGTCACACATATCCAATGCCAGTGTTTCTTGTCTTTACTCCGTGACTTCTTGGGAGAAAGCAGTAGATGGCTAGGGGTTGGCAAAAGTACATTCTATGTTTGCAAGGCTGGGCTAAATCATGAAGGTGCATGGCATCCAGAGATAACCATTAGCAAAATATGAAATTATTCAGGTTTGTAGTTTGGCATCTTTCTAACTAACTGCTGGCCTTCTCTCCCACTTCCCAAATGTAGTTCCTCCAACTCCTACCATAAGAGACCCAGTGATCTATTTCTTGACCCTTACATGCTCAAAGTGTCCACCCAAGTCAAAACCAAAGCTCTAAATTCATTCTCAGGACCTACTCTACCCTGTGCTTTCATCTCTCAAAAATAAAATTAAATTAGTAATAATAACCAAGAGAGACTGACAAACAAGGAATAGGGGCACAATATACTGTGATTAGCAAGGGTTTCCCATGGCTGTCATCAGAATGTTGCTCATCATGATACCCAAGTACTCCCAGAACAAACCAGTAATATCAGACTCATAAAATCAAATAGAAAAAAAAGAACCTGGGTTAGAGTGAGAATGATTCTAATTATTAAGCTCAGCAATGCAATTCTATGGCAAAGAAAACAATTTATTGGTAAAATCTTTCTCAGACACAAGTCTCCCCATCCTTACTCCACTCTCCATGCTTAATAAAAATGATTAGTTTTTGGTAGGGGTAATTGTTGTTTTAATTAAAGACAATGCTATAGGAGGGAGTTTGATTATAAAGTAACCCCAAGATACCACCACACTTTGTGCCATCTCAGCCTCAGGCACCTGCCTTGCATATCATCTTCATGACAGATTCCTAATCTATGAACAAAAAGAAAGACTGGATTTATAATATGGGGCTGGCAAATTCTTGTTCTCTATGACGCTATTGGCTCAAAATGGTCAGCTCCAAGCCTCACCTCTGCCTGCCCTCCCCAAACCACTTGATGGGTGACCTTGTCAAGTCACTTAACCTCCTTCTGTCTCTAATCCCTCAGGTGAACAATTAATTTTGCTTCCTCATGGGAAGAGAGCATGAAAGATGATGGGGATATTGAAAGATCACTATTAATATACTAGTCCTTGCAAAGTAATTTGCTAATACAAAACCACCGCATGAGGGCTATGTCCTGGGGGCCACAGTGTGGTGTAGTGGCAAGAGAAAGGACTTGAAGTTAGATGTAATCAGGTTTAAATCCCAACCCTACAATTTATTCAGCTGTCTAAGGACTTTAGGCAAGTTCAGAACCTCAGTTTCTTCATTTGCAAAATGGTTTTTAAAAAATGCCACCTTCCCCTCATTGCTGTTGTGAGAATCAGGTGAGCTAATATATGTAGAGTACTTAAAGTTCCTGGCACAAAGCAAGCACTCAAATGTCAGTTTCCTTTGCTTGTACAGTACCTCTTGCAACTTCTTCTTGACATCAGAGATAACCTAGATAAACCCTACATAATCTCCTACCTGAAATATTATAGAAATCCTGTACGTTCCAATTTCTACTCTCCATCCTCCATCTTCCACCTTGCCATGAGCAAATGTGACCTCTGAAATTGCATCTGTCATATTATTCCCACTACTTAACGTCCTCGTTATATACTACATAAAGTCAAAAGACAGAAAAGACCTTTCACTATCGGCTCTAGCTGACTTTACTTCCCACCTCCCAACTGCCCTTTGCTCCTCCTTCTACCACACTCTATGCTCATCATAATGACTTTGGGGCCTCTGCACGTACCATATGTTGTGTCCCCACCCCTTCTCTACCAGATGAGCACTTCTTCGGACATAGTGCTGGGCTTTGATTCGGGAGAAGCCTAAAGAGAGATGCTTGGTAATCTAACCTTAGGCACCCTCCTCTTCCAGTTTAGTCACCTGTGAAGCCACCAGAGGAGGGAAAGGAAAGCAAGGACAGCACTCTGGACAGAACAGCACAGTAGGCAGCAAGAAGCAAGGAAGATCCAGTTCCCTCTTCCTAAAGGTCACTGAGAGGGAATGTCACAGTTGAGGCAAAGGAAACAGGCCTCTGTTAGGCTACAGGTAAGCAGCAGAAAACCAACCTGTGGCATAAAAGATCCATAATGCAGAAATGTTCAGCACCAGCTTAATCACAACCCTCTTATACCTGACCTGCAGGTCTGAGACCCTGAGCTCAGAGAAATTGCCAGCTCTCCCAGAAATCCTGGGAGCCCAGCTGGCTTGCCTTCTGGATACAAGCTCCTCCAGCTGCGTGATGGAGACAAATCTTTCTTGAGTTACAGAGAATTTCCTGAGCCTTTACCATCTGACAGAACACCAGAACTGACTTTTAGATAAGCAGTTGTCAATTCATGATGATAAAAATACTATCATCATGCAGTTCTGGAGTTCCCCAACACTTACAAAGGTCTTTCATAAACATCACCCACATTGAACCCTCACGGTATCCCAAGTCATTAGCATCCCCATCTATGGATGAGGAAACTTTGGAAAGCTTAAGTAATTTCCCATAGCAAAAAGAGCAGAGCCTAATTCTTCTCTATAATCTACCAATTCTCATTTACTCTTAACTGTGCAGCCAGTGAGCCACTGAGGAAGAGAATTACCACTGAGCCTTTCCAGAAATGTATAGCTTTCTGACTCACTTCTCTCATTCCTTTCACCGAGCTCAAGAAATAAAACAGGTCAACAAGAACAATTTCCAACTCACTTCTACAAGGCAGGGGAATTTCCATGTTACATGTATACATATGTATGCCAGACATATATGTGATTGAGAGCCAGGCAAACTCTGTAAGGAAGTGAAAGAAGACTCCCCATTCAACACCTCTTGTATGCCAGGCACCGTGCTTCACATTCTCACATATGTGATTACACTTAAGTTTTCCAACTGTGAGGTAGCTATTAGCATCCCATTTTATAATTATAAAAAAAGAGGGTCCAAGAGGCTAAGTGACCTGCCCTAGGACATTCAGTGAGGCCAATATCTAAACCCCAAATGTTTCTAAACTCCTTGCTTTATTCTAGGCAATACACAGTCTTTGGTCAGGAAACACAGCTTCCTTTGAGAAATGTATGCTGGAGACACAAAATTACAAGTTAATATTACCTAAAACATAAACAGCTAAAGCTCCAGCCCCTCAGGTCACTGCAAATCCAAAATACCCAGCTTCATTTCCAATTTCCCTTCTGCTCCTCCATCACTGACTCTTTAGAAATTTCTATTAGTTTCTTATCTCTTTTCCCATTGAGAAAGAATGCCTGCCTCCTAAAAGTCATATTTTTCCATAAGTGACCTAAAGGACAACTAGAAAGCAAGAATTCTTATGAAATCGACAATTTTCCAACCTCTCAAAGATTAATTCACCCACGAGTCAACCACAAGTGTCACAATTTCAAAAACCATTCATTTTTAACCCAACAATTATCCCGATCAAAATAAGACTCACACAAGATTCTGACCTTAAATACTGAGTGCAAGCAGCATTGATTAAAAGGCTTAAACTTATCCTTTTATTGGCAAACACATTCAGGGGCAGTTATTCACGGCATCTGGTTCAGAAATTAGAGAGTTAACTGTAGATTGATTAGTGCTTAGTATAAAGAAGAAAAAGACTAATTCTTGTATTACTCCTGGCTCAGCAAGTGACAGCCTTGGCTTGGATCCATGACAGGGGGCCTAGAGAGACTCTAGGCTCCATGTGTACAACAGGAACCTGGGCAAGTCAAAGCTGTGTTCTGACAAGTGGTATTTCCTCCTACTGGGAGAATAAACACCTCTGCAGAGAGCCCAGGCCCACCCCAGCCTGCTCACTCTCCTAGCAGTCCAAACATCTTGCTCTTGCTAGAAAACATCACTCCAAGGAACCAGCGCCAGACCAGCTAAACTCAGAGGAAGGGCCACTTAGCAGGCATAGGGGCATCGTCTGGGTACCTGAGGAGGGGGAATTTTGGACCACAATGAAGAAAGGGGCAGTGAGATGGATGAGGCAAATCAGCATCAGTGATGACATCATAATAAAATTTAACTTTTAGTGAGTACTGTGTATTGGGCACTGTTACAAAAACTTTATGTGAATTAAGTAATACATTCAATCCTTCCAACTCCACAAGTATTGATATAACCACCATTTTAAGAACAAGCTATACAGGTAAGGTCCAAGGTCACATCCAACCACTAAGCGGTAGAGACCAGGTTCAAACCCAGGAAGTCTGGGTTTCAGACTCTTATAATCCTAAACACTATATTGTACTTCCTCATGATGGCACATGGTGATACACCTTTGCAGATGCAATAAATTGAACAAGCACCTATTATATGTGCATGTAACTGAAAAAGTTTATATGCTGAGAAACAATCATGCAGGCTCAACCACCTATGAGAAAAGGCCTTGAAATTCAGATTAATAATTCATTCTTTCACTTATCCTTCCTTCCTTACACCTGTCTAAGCACTCTTTCTTCCCATCTATCATGTAGAATAGTGCATGGAACCAAAGTCAAAAAGTCCAAAGGAGAATATAAGGAAAAGTAATTTCCTTACACACCTCACTCTTGTTTCTCTCCTCTTCTCCCCAAAGGCAATAGACCAAAAAACAAAAAAATTAACAGAATATTTAGGAGATAAACAGCATTGAAAATCATTCAAGAAATAGACAGAAATTAATCTGCAAAATCCAGAATGAAAGGTTAGTTCTGGCTAAGCAAACCTCTTATACCTTAGGTGGCCAATTAGGCTGTTATTTATCAGGCATTGCCTCACCAATATGCACACTAAGATAAATTATGAAAGCCTCAGGGAAATGTTTTTTCTAGTCAATAATAACTGGTCAAGTGATCACTTTGCACTCATCTACCCAAAAGAAAGCTTCATGTGCACTTGCAAGTCACTTTAGTTTTCCTGGCGATTTTGAAGAAGATATGCAACACATTTTTCTAAAAATGTTTTTGGCCTCTACTGCTTGCTATATTCCCTGCTTTTTATTTTGCAATGCCCCTCTCCATTTTCTCCTTCTATACTGTCTGCTGCTTATTATTACAGTGGAAAAGGAACATGTTCTAAGTCTGGAAGCATTGGATTTCCATTTTATTCCACTCCCTAATTTCTGTGTAACCTTTGGAAAACTAATACCGTAATTCCTCAAAACTCTGTTCTCCTTAGTCTGTAAAATGGATACACCAATATTTGTGTATCATCTAGTGAAATAATGTTTGTGGAAATACCTGGCTCAAAACAGGCAATCAATACTTGTTAGCATCACCTCTGCCTTCTCATTTTGAAAATCCAGAACCCCCAAACCCTCACACTTTTGCTTATTCCTAGTTTCCAACACAAACCCACCATGGCCATTTACCACTATGTCAGCACTGCTTACATTTGAGTCTCATCATCATCAATGCATGAACTCTGAGGAACACACAAATGGGGATTACCATCACAATTTGAATAGCTGCAAGGTACTCGGATTCCTTGTAAACTCCTACTCATCCTCAGGCCCTACATTCCAGGTACTTCTCAAGTTGTCTGTTCAACCAGCCTTGTCAGCCCAATTCAAATAACCAAATGTAGCCCATTATTTTCCTACAGTTCTCCTGCCTTCTCCTTTCCTCCCTATAATGCCAGGGTGGTTTTTAAAACAAATGAGAATGGCATTCAAGAGGCAAAATGAATTCACTTAGCTCTGTATTCTCCTCTCCCTTGCTGTTATTTATTTTTGTGTTTTTCAGTAGAAGTAACATTTGTCAACATGGCAGCAGAGAAGCTGCAAGCCAGGAAGAACTATTTTTGTATAAAACAAATAACTTAAGCAGTGCAGGAGCAGTTTTGAATAAAACTGCCATAGGAACGGCCACAAAGTACAAAATGGTGAGCCTCTGCATTGGCTATAATAGTCACTTTAACACTCAAAGAAACAAATACTTTGGAGGGGAAAAAGTGAAACTGGCCATTTACAGAAAAATTCAAAATATTTCAATCAGCAACAAGCAAATCAGCATAGTCCACAGCTGAAAGAAGATAAAAGGAGGAAGGGTAGGTGGGGCCTCAAAGATCTGGTGGGAAAGAGGATGGAGGAATACGATAGTGATAGCTAAAGCATACAAGTTTCTTTCGGAGGTGATGAAAATGTTCTAAATTTGACTGTGGTTATGCACAACTCTGTGAACATAGTCAAAGCCATCGAGTTGTACACTTTAAATGGGTGAACTATATAGTATGAGATATATCATCAGTTCATAAAGGTGTTTGGGACAGGGCAGTAGATTTACAGTAATATGAATCTGTAAATGGGAAGTATATCCTAAAGCCCCCTAACTGAAATCTACCAGCCTCATCACTATTTATTTAGCACTGGGCTAGCATGAGTCATATCTTTAATCCTAACAACAAACTCTTCAGATATTATTCCCAATTTACAGACAGGGAAACTGGGGCTCAGAGACATTGAAGGTGACCCTGCTGCTTCCAGTCAGGTATCTGACTCCAAGGCCCATGTTCTTTCCACCTTACTCCATTGCCTCCCTACTTGTCTAATCTCAACATGGAAGCACATGGTACTTATAATGTATTGGTGATTTTTTTCCCCAATAACTGAAACTTATTCCTAAGCAAATTCTTTTACTGAAACTAAACTTGCCAAGAGCTTTATGATACACTCATTATTTCCCTCTATTCTTATAAAGATACCAAGAACAAGCCTGTATGCTTGACACAATTTTCTCTAAGAACCTGAGTCACTACATACAGTGTTGCCCTCAGTGACTCTCAGGACAGTTAGGGCTGCCTGTTTAGCCCAAGTACCACACTTTTATTAGATCATTAAGTACGAAATGTCCAATTTCCTTAAGTTCTAAGTTTGACAGTTGATATCTCTGACATTTCACTTTGACACTTCTTGGGTTTTTTTCCTATTGTGAAGGTACACCTCAGTCTTTCAAATGTATGTTTTGGCTTGTGATTATCTTTCACATTTTTTAAGAGCAATTTTTGTGAAAGCATGGATAAGTCAAAAATCCATGTTACTTTTGAATATGAGTTCCATCACGGAACCAATGCAGTGCAGACAGCTCAAAATATCATTGAAGCATTTGGGAAGGGTGTGACTAATGAACGTATCATACGTACGTCAATGGTTTGAGAAGTTCCATTCTGGTGATTTTAATTTTGAAAGTGAGCCATGTGGGTGACCTGAGACCAAGGTGGATAATGATGAGCTGAAAGCTGTAATGGAACCGAATCCATCTCAACCTATGTGTGAATTAGCAGCAAGGTTTAACATTACTATTCCAACAATACTGGACCATTTGAAACAAATCAGCAAGGCAGAGAAACTGGATAGATGGGTACCACATGAATTAAACAAGCGCCAGAAGAGAAATCGTCTTGAAGCTTGTCTTTGTTTGCTGTCACAATATAAAGGCAAACCCTTTCTATACCATATTGTTACGTGTGATGAAAAATAGATCTTTTTGACAACTGCAAGCATTCAGCACAATGGCTGGATAAAGATGAAGTGCCAAAACACAGTCCAAAAGCAAATATTCATCAAAAAAAGCGAATGGTATCTATTTGGTGGTTCAGTGCTCATTTTATCCAATACAGCTTCAGGAAATCTGATCAGTTGGTTACAGTGGATGTCTACTGCAACCAACTGAATGAAAGGATGAGGATGCTTGTGATTAAGCAGCTGAGATCGGTCAACAGACACAAGTTAATCTTGCAAGACCACAAGTCACAAAAAACAATGCTGCTCAAACTACAGAGGCTGGACTTGGAAACTCTCTGTCATCCAACATAATCACCAGACCTTGCACCAACTGACTACAACTTCTTCCAGGCTTTGGGCCACTTCTTGCAAGGAAAAATATTCAATTCTCAGTAAGCTGTGGAAAACACCTTTTGCAATTTCATCACCACTCGCTCTCCAGCCTTCTTCGCTACTCGCATAATAAACAAGCTACCCTTAAGATAGCAAAACTGTGTTTACAGTTTAGGTGTGTACTTTGATTAATTATACTGCTTCTTGTTTGAGATATAATAAACTACACTTTTGATTTAAAATTGGACATTTCATATTTAATGACCTAATACTAGCTAGTGTGCTTCTCTTTCCCCTGCAGTTACTTAGAGTTCCTTGTAATTGTCTGTATATCTTCAGAATATAAAATTTCTCTATTAATCCCTACATAGCTGACTGGGTAAATGACAACAATACTAGCATCTTCTGTTCAACTCTAGCTTCCTCTTGGTCGCCAGCCCTCTGCAGTCAGCATCTAAGGTCCATACCTACAATGGCTGATGATGGTGTCCCATGTCCTTCATCCAAAGATTTGTATTTGCCCCCATAAACTCCATTTGCAAAACAGTATCAGTGTCTACTTAACACTCCCTCATCCACAGCTGTCCATCTCATTCAGAGCAAAGGCCAAAGTTCTTACAGTACCTAAAGGGCTCTATATGGTCCATGACACCTCCCCCTCATCTGCTACCCACCCTCTCTCTGCATTCTTCTCCTCCCTCTCTCTGCCCCACTTCTAAATCCCACTCTGGTCCAGTAATAGTGATGTATGGCTGGTCCTCAAACATGGCAAGGGTACCCACCTAGGACATTTATACTTAGCAGTCTCTCTTCCTGACTGATATTTTCCTAAGAAAAGTTGCAACACTCATCCCATTCACTCTTCAAGTCTTTGCATAAGTGTCACCTTAGAGAGGCCTTCCCTGGATGTCCAGCATCTCCATCCCAGCACAATCTTATTCCAAGACCCTGAATTATTCTTCTCTATAAAATGATCCACCATCAGAGATACCAAATAGTTACTTGTCTATTTGCTTATAGTCTGTTTCTCCCAAGCAGAAAGCTTCAAGTTTCTTGAGGACAGAGCCCGTTTTGTTTGGTGCTGTATCATCAAAGCCAGCCACCCAAGAGGAGAGCCAAGCCACCTATCAAGCATCCATAACCACATGTTCAGTGAATGAATAAAAAGGAAAACCCAGCTAATCCCAAATGGTTTAGAAAAGGCAGATAACCAAATCTCATAAAGAATGTTGGCGCATAGACTAGAATTGTTTTTATATTTTCATTATCAGTAACACAATTGGCAAGATACCTTCTAAACCCACACAGAATACTCAAAATCCCATTTCTTAAAAAAAATATATAAAAAATTTAAAAATCTCATTTCTTCAGGAAAAATACCATGTACCATGCAAACTGCAAGATTACTTTTTCTAAACCCACACAAATGTTACTTTCTCCTCAATGTAATTTCTAATTTACAGCTCCAAAATATAATCTATACTGGAATTTGCATAAAACTCAACAGACCTGCAGCAAGATATTAAATTTTAAATTTACATGCAAGAATGGTCAAGTAATATTAGTCTAGCCAAGGAGATCATGTCTGTAAACTTGAGAGCTTGCAGATGTAATGAGAAGAAAAATTGTACATTTCAATGAAAGCAAGTTGATTAAAATGCTTTCATTTATCAACTGATGCAGTTGTAACAGTGCAAAGGCGGCAAAGTGCATTTCAAATCTCATAACCTAGGCTCTGATAACATGAGATGAGAATCATTGCTCCAGAATAGGGCAATGGAACATACTGGCATCTGCTCCATCTGTAAATATTACCAGGTGACAAAGGTAAATAATGTAAGAGTTTGAATGTGCCCGTCTAGCCCTACATTCCCTGAAGTGCCCTTTGGATCAAGGGCATACATAAGTAGCACTGATTTGCAGCAACAGAGATGGTAATAGTATTATTCTCACCAGGTGTACAGCCCAGCCTGTGCATTAGGAGGGGGGAAGAAGTTGTTTTGTCAGCCAGAGAAAGTTTCCTGCTTTCTAGACCACGGAAATACAAAGGAGAAATAAACACTCAGTGACCTGTTCTGAAACAAGTAAGGCAATGGGGACTAAGGAAGAGACATTCAGAACGGGGCCTCAGGAGGTCCAAGACTCTGCTCTCAAGAAGCAGCCAAATACAGTGCAGCACTTTGCAAAAGGCATTCCTTACGAACAGCATGGGTGTTCAACAAGACAACAGCCAAAAAGTGAATATTTGAACTTTCCGAGAAGCCTGTTTACAGTGCTTTCATGAAGCCTGTTTATGGAGATTCTAAGCAATATCTTATTTTGAAAAGAGTCTTAGTGCTCTAAAAGTGTGAAAATCACTGGTCTAATAGAACAGATCCCGAAGAGAAGGCAGGAAAGGAATGACCAAATGCTAATCCAGGTTTGGTGCCTTTCAGAACATAAACTTTGGTCTGCTCCACCCCACTAAGCTCCTCCTGATCAGTGAAAAGGGGTTAAAGATACATGTTCCTTAAGACCCAGAAATTCTACTCCTAAATATTTACTCAGGAGAGATGAATCTACACAAAAGTTTATACATAAATGCTCACAGCAGCCTTACTCATAACAGCCCCAAATTGGAAAACAACCCAAAAGCCCATCAACAGGAGAATGCCTAAACACATTGTAGTACATCCAACACTGGAATAACACAGAGCAATAAAATGAAACAGACTCCTGATACACGCCAACAACATGAATGAACATTGAAATAATTATGCTGGGTAAAAGAAGGCAGGAATAAAAGAGTATGTAACATATAATTCCACTTATATAAAACTCTAAATAAGAAAATTCTACTCTATAGGGACAGGATGCAGTGGTTGCCCAGGGCCAGGTGTATAAATGACAAATTGACTGGAAAAGAGATAAGGGAATTTTTAGGGTGATATAAGTGTTCTATATCTTGATAGTGGTGGTATTACAATTCAATGCTCATAGAACTGTATACTTTAAATGGATGCATTTTACTGTATGTAAAAATAAAGGTGAAAAAAATACATGTCCTACCTAACCCATGACAATGTTATTAAGGAACAAATGACATCAGTTGTATGTGAAAGCTTAATTAACACACATGCCCTGGGGATTATATAAGTATAGGGTGAAGCAAACAATGCAGTTTTTATTCTGAAAGCCAATAATATGGCACAGAAGGTGGATATTAACAATGATGAAAAAAACTAAAGTATTTAGTTTTTTTAGGATTTCCTTTGTGCCATGTACTACTCTAAGGACTTTACATATATCAACACATCTAGTCCTCACAACAACCTTATGAAAAATGAACTATTATTATCCCCACATTACAGAAGAGGAAATTGAGGCACTAAGAGGTTAAGTAACTTGCTCAAAGCCACAAGAAAAACCAGAGCAAAGAACTTTCAGATAAGTGACAGACAGTCTTACAGGTAGCAAAGTTCTAGGCCTGGAAAGCTACTTTCCCTATTGAAGTGCTATCTGCAAGCCAGAGCCATCAGTCTGCAGAAGGTCTTCCCTAGGTAGAAAGTTAGTTGTGCAGGAGACACTCTTTTTGTGGATTTGGGGAATAGCAAATAAAAATAGAAATAGGTAGAACAACAGAAAAAGAAAAGTTGATAATCTCTCTGCATGGAATTCATAAAAGTAATTCACAGGCAACAAATAATTATTAATACCATAACTAACCACCTACTATGTCAGGCTCTGCTAAGAGTTTTAAATGTGTTCTCATGGGACCTTCCCAGCAACCCTGAAAAACAGGAAGTATTATGATAATCACTGCATAGGTGAAGAAACTAAGTTGCAGACAGGTAAAATAATCTGCCAACAGTATATACATTAGCAAGTGATAGAACCCACAATTGAATCAAATCTACCTTCAAATCTAGCAATGATGCTTAAATCTACCCCAACCCTAATCTCAATGAAATCAAAATTTCTAGGAAATAACAGAAAAAGGCAATAAAACTATGGACATTTCAACGAAGTGTGCATTGTCTCCATTTGTTCCAATATTTTTCTGAGACTGCAACAGTCACTGTTAGAGAGCAAACATGCTAAGCATAGTGCTAAGGGCTTTAGGTAATCTTCACAATAGTCCTACAAAGTGCAAAGAGAGAAGAAAAAAAAAAACTTTCCAGCTAGAATTGTGTGCCCAGCCAAACTATATTTTAAGATGAAAGGAAAATTTTCAACAAAGAAAATAGCAAACATATAGATAAATCTAAAAAAACTGTAGACATTATAATGTCTAGACTGAATATGGACTTGGGTCTTGGGGTGGGAGTGTGATTAGATATAGGATGGTCACGTGTATTATCCAAGGAGATTAAGATATAGGTTAACTTTAGAATTCAAGTATATGTGATTTCATTTCAAGGATAATTACTAATGAATACAGTGTATGTCTTCAAAGCCAAATCAGGGTTCAAATAATGGGAGTGGAATAAGAAGCAACAAGGGGGAAATGGTGGTGCCTGGATTCAAATCAGGATGACAAGCTCCCAAGCCCATTCGAAAAACACTACCACCATACTACACACAGTTAGCTCTGAGGGACTCACACGTGTATCTTCAGGAAGCAAGCCTAGTATTTCTGCTTGTCATCTTTACTCAAAGCATATGAAGACTTAAGATTCAAATCCTCAATGGATCAACTTGATGAGAAATCACCACTACAGGCCACTCTCCATACACTGCACTTGTTTTTGAACTCTGCAAAGGAAACCTTTCCACGTAGGTTGGCAAATCAGTAAGGTGGTAACTAGAATCAGAATTTTTTATTGCTAGAGCTATCCAAGTCCACCATCATTTTAAATTTTGGCTAAAAATTAACAATCCCTGTGTAAAAGCCCTCTTTCTCATAGCTAGAACAGCAATAACCTCACACCTGGACTCTGTGCATTGATCTATTGAAACACTTTTTAAGTACGTTTTTGTCAAGAATATTTAATTATGTTTCCCAATTGTGTCTTCCTTTCTTTCTATTGCCTAAAATTTCAACTGCAGTGCCTCAGAAGTAGATTAAAGATAAGCTCTTGTCAATCAGAGATGGCTTCTCCATCCCCTCCACCTCCGCTGGTTACTAGTTCCAAATGCTGCCAATCAAGAAAAATTCTTGCACATCAGCTGTCATTCATTCCTGTCTAAATGATGCTGGTCAGACTTCATTAGGAGCAGTGTCCTGATCAAAAGCTACAGCCAATCATGTCCACAGAACATTGAAGAAGCAGCTGGTCTTATCTAGTTGGTGTCTGGCATAATTCCCATTCCTAGAGGATGCAAGCAGGGCCAGCCACACCTCCCCAGGGCCAAAAAGACAGCTAGTCATGTCTCTGGCACATTTCAGACTGCTGTAAACTACATGTGTCTTCTGCTGATTTTGTTCCCACCTCATTGGCCCACTAAAGATAGTCTCAGACTTTATTAAGTCTTCTTAGCCACAAAGACAACTGGGAATTTAGCAGTCCTCTCATTCATTAGCTGGCTGTGCCACTGAGGGATTGAAGCCAAGCTGCTTATTTGTTTCTGATCCTCCAAACAGTAGGCTCAACCCTTCTCCTACACACACAAACATGTAACAGTCACCTTTCTACATACCACCGCAGCATCCACACTCTCTCCAAACAGACCATATATAGTACATTAAGGAAGTATTAAAGAATTAGCACTTTTCTCATAATAAAAACCTCAAAGATTAAATGCTTATAACTCAAAATACTTATTTTCAACTGTGTTGACACCATATTATTGTTGAAAACATTTGTTTAAATGGATGGGACGGGTGGAAGAGTTTTTTAAAATACAGCACTTAAACAGTATGACAGAAACAAGAACAGGATTTGGTTTAGGTGTTTTGGGTTGTTGTTTTCTTTTGAACTGGCAAACATTATTCTCTGGTTGGACTATCCTGTCTGTCCCTAAGGTAGAGTGCAGAGAGGTCTACAACCAAGATTCAACATGCCAGTCATGCCCTTAAATCCCAGATGTGTGTACCCACATCAGGAACCTGGCTATGTCAATATGCAGGTGCAGAATGACTCAGAGGTGGGCCATTCACACCAGAAGTGGCATTTGCCTGGGTTCAGAGTGAATCAGAAGTTCAGTTATTAGTAACAGAAGTGGTTATTTAAATGTATGATTTCATCCTAATTAAAACTAATGCGGGAGAGAATTTGCATTTAGCTGCCTAGTAAATAGCTCTGTTATTTCACTTTTAATATCTGAAAAGTATGAGCAAGATAAGGTTTTCAGGGCAGAAGGGAGGGCAGTGAAGGTGGTGGGTTGCAGTTCTCCCCCACCCCCGACTGGTTTTATATCATATTCCTTTCACAGTGCTTTTTAACAACCTCCACCTATGCCACCAACCCCCTAGGCCAGAACCTAATAAAACATTCCATCTTAGAAAGCTAACAGTCCAGTACACCTAAGAAAACCACCCAGGGACACCAGAGAACATCTTGCATGCACATTAATAACTGCAGGATATCTGATTAGGAGAATGCAAAATAAGAAGCCATTAATAGCAGCCCTCAACTCCCTCCTCCACACTGATTACCAAAAGAACAGCAGCAGCTGAATCAGAGCTAAATCCTATTCACAAGGGACCTGGGGCAACAAAGAGGAAAAAAACCGTTAGAGTAGTGCTTCTCAAGGGAAGCTGCTTTAAGTCATTTTGATTCTGGCGTCAATCACGCCTGCCACAAACCAATAAGCATGTATAACCCAAGCAAAGACTAAATTCCATTCCTTCCCTCCCTCCTGGGGCTCAGCTCAGTGCACCTAGCATACTTAATTGCTTTGCCAACCAAACTCAGCAAGGCCTCCAGAGGAACTCAGCCGGTCCAGAGATACACACAGTTTACCCTGAGAGCACAAAAATATAAGCCAGGAGATGGAATTGATGGCCTCGGGGCCAAGGCAGCCTGTTCTCTCTGACAAGAGCAGACTAACCAGGTGACTTTTGAACAACTGTTTTATCCCCTCTGTGCCTCAGTTTCTTTTATCTGTAGTCTATCTGTCCCCTGGGGTTTTTGTGGGAAGCAAACAAATTAATTCACATAAAACACTGGGACAAGTGCCTAATACAAAACAAGTGCGCTCTCCCCGCCCCTCCCCCTTTCTAGTACTTATAAAGGAGAGGGAAAAAGAGGGAGAAAGGGATGGAAAAGGAGGGAGAAGTGGATGAAAAAGGAGAGGAGGAGGAAGAAGAGGAGAAAAAAGGGGGGAAAAAAGCTTGATCTAAGAATGTGGTTTAGATATACAGATAAAGAAACTAATAGCCAACAATTCCACCCCCCTGCATTGAACTATAGCCCCCTTTTTCTGTAGGTCTCTCCCTTTCACACACACAGCTTCCCCTTCCTGGCTTAGCCATCAGTGAAGGAGACCAGAATTCCCCTTCTCTGCAAGAAACCTCAACAAAAAAATAATTAAGGAGTTTCCATAAAAACAACATTTTTATATTGGTAAGGGATCTTTGGATCCCCAACTTTCTGAAAGTCAAAATGAATTTGCTGGTAGAGAGCCAATGTTTCCAATTTGATTTGGCAGAATATACCCAGTTAGGATGTTTTCTCAATATAATTAGCAAAGCACTGTCAATGAGCAGTTTAGCTATTGACAATACCTGTTGCAATTTAATTTTAAATGTCAATGATTTGTTTGGGTTCATTGTAACAAGGCTTTTATGCATGACAAATAAGCATCCTAGAGCAACAGGATGGATGATCAAAACAAGAGGGTGAAGAAAATCAATAGGCAATGTATAAGGGGCTGCCTTTCAAATACCCTGCTGTGGCTGTGACTGCCCTGTGCTGCTCCTCCCAGGAGCAAGTTAGGGATTCAGGGAGTATTTCACTGTCACCCGCCTTCTCAACTGATGCCCACTGTTTCTAATAGAGATAACCAGGCCTAGGCAAAAATGCTATCCCAAGCAGGAACTCAATCCTAAGTACACCACAGTGATCCTGCTTGACCTTTACTAGCTAGGTGATCTTAAGCGAGTTATTTAACCTCCTTTGCCTCAATTTCTTCATCTATACGTTTAGGGTAATCGTAAGGATTATATGAGCAAACTTATATAAATAAGCATTATCACAGTGCCTGGCACCTTAACATCCACTCAATTAATTGTAGTCTCTTGTTACTGTTATTGAATTGAATGGTTGATACTACTCAAAAAAAGACGATCTATACATTCACACAACATAGCAGGATGTCACCAATTCAAGTATCTATCATGTAGCACCTTGAATAAAGTTGACTCACCCCATGAAAAAAACTGAGGAAGGGGTGGAGTCTACAGCAAAGTGGAAAATTTGTACCACTTTTCTAGAGCACACCTGCTCTCAATACCAATTGTAGCTAGGCATGGAGCATGGCCTAGTGCTGCCAGGTCTTCTGATTTTCCAAAGAATAACCCAAATCTGGATTTTTATGTAAAATTTTCATGTTTTTTTTTTAATTTCATATTTTATTCTCATTATATTGGGCAGGAAGAGGAAAGAGCTATGCACCAATGTGTAGATTGTATTTATTTATTTATTTATTTATTTAGGTCTTTCAGACAGAATCAAAATCCAGGTTCTAAATTGTCTTTAAGTATAGGATCTGGAACAGAATCAGAAGAGGGTAGACCACTACTGTAGGGGGATGGGAACTGCCAGAAAAAAAGGGGATAGGCATAGAGTTAACGATGGAAAGTTCATGTTCCAGGGTTGCCATCTAGGTACCCAAGGAACCTGCATGTACCTCACAGGTGAAGGAGCCCACAGTTGCCACCTGAAGTGAATGGTGATGGCACTGGCCCAGGGCTGGTACCCAAGGGTTGGAAGATCAGGCACATCTGCACAGGGAAGACCTGAAAAGATACTGGCCTTCCATCTGTATCCCAGAATCCTGTGTGGGCCCTCTTCACGAGGACAGGGCAGGGTTTGCGCATTGACCTCATGAGTAGTCCAGTAAAACTGCAGTCCCCAACCTTTTTGGTACCAAGAACTGGTTTCATGGAAGACAATTTTTCCACAGACCAGGGTGGGGGTGCGGGGTTGGGGGTGGTGGAGGTGGAGCTCAGGTGGTGATGCAAGCAATGGGAAGCAGGACACTGAGCAATTGCTTTAAATCGTTTTTCTCTCTCAACTCTTCAAATTCAAGAGATGTCCATTCTTTCAGGAAGCTCTGGATCTCCTGGCCACTCCAAGGGTTAATTAATTGGTCTGATGGTTTTTCTGGTTTCTTGGTTTCTTTTTCCTTCTGTCTTTCCTGAAGGTGTCTAGTAATTTTAGTCTGATGTCTCTCTCTTCTGCACTACTGGGATGCAGGAGTCAGGAGATGCCCAAGTGTGGAAGTATGTTTGCTCCTCTCTCCTTCTGGCAGTCTCTCTGGTTTTCAAATGTTGGCAACTGCCTTCAAAATTTTTAAAACGTCAAATAGGCTAAATGAACCAAACCTGTGGCTGGACCAAGTTTATGGAATGTAAATCTGAGACCTCTCCTGTCTAGCGTAACCCTTAGAACCTTCCTGGGAAAAATCCACCAAAAGTAGCCTTAACACAGTCCAAAACCACACAGGGTCCATAGAGAGTCTGGAGTGTTCTCTAAATCACAGGATAAGAAGTTTCAGCAGGTGCTTCCGTGCTCACTTCCCGCCTGCTCATGGAGAAGGGAAGTGGATGATTTATAAGTTGCAAAGGTGATGCAAAATGCTAATCAGCTTTAAGGTAACACTGTATAACACAAGCAAATTTATATCCTCACTAAAATAATTCAAATGCTTTTCATGCAGAATAGCAGGCAAGGATAAAGATGAAGTGATAACACTTCAGAGACTTCACAAAATATCCCAATTAATCTCGGCCATAAACCTACAACAGATTCTCACTTCTCTCTCAGAACAGGAACATACCATGACAACTGAAAAAAATCACAGGAAATATCCAAGTTAAATCAAATCAGCCAACAGGTTTCCCAATTTGTGCGCCTAGGGAATTTCACTGTATTTCTGAGATGACTTTGGTTTACTACAATATCCTTGGTATCCTACTTCCCTTTGCCAAATAAGGATTGGGAAGGAGGAGATGAGAGTCATGAAGGGAGGATAGGTGTAGGGTGGGAGAAAGGAACATGGATCACTAAATAGATGGGTGGTTAAATCAGAATTCTCCAGGACAATAGAAAAAAAAAAGGTTCACAGAGTACTATCCTAAACAATTTTCACCTTCTTCGATATATGCATGTATGCAAACAAATATTCACTGAGTACCACTAATGTCAGGTACTGTTCTAAGGGCTGGAAATCCAGCACTACAGAAAACAAAGCCCCTGTACTCGTGAAGCTTACATCCTTGAACCTTCCATACTGAGATCTAAGAATTAATCTTCGAAGCAGATATCACAGACTTTTTATGTTGGAAAGGACCTTAGAAATCTCATTTGGCACTGAATGTGAGATATTTAGGTTCATGCAAAAGTAATTGTGGCTTTAGCAATGTTGACACTGGAATACATTCTTAAATAAATGTGGTTATGTTAGACATCATTTAACATACATTTCTCTCTTTATCATTTTTTGCTAATGACTTATTACTTGCTGTTTATTTTGTATTTATTTTAGAGTATGGAACTGATGTTAGACAAAAAGCAAATTGAAGCAATTTTCTTATTCAAGTTCTAAATGGGTCGTAAAGCAGTGCAGACAACTCACAACAACACATTTGGCCCAGGAACAGCTGGGTATACAGTGCAGTAGTGGTGGTTCAAGAATTTTTGCAAAGGAGATGAGAGCCTTGAAGATGAGGAGTGCAGTGGCCGGCCATCAAAAGTTGACAAGAACCAATTGAGAGCAATCATAGAAACTGATCCTCTTACAACTACATGAGAAGTTGCCGAAGAACTCAACATTGACCATTCTACAGTCCTTCAGCATTTGAAGCAATTTGGAAAGGTGAAAGATCAGATTGTGACATGCAACGAAAAGTGGATTTTATGTGACAACCGGCGACAATCAGCTCAGTGGTTGGACCGACAAGAAACCCAAAGCACTCCCAAAGCCAAACTTGCACTAAAAACAGGTCATGGTCAGTTTGGTGGTATGCTGCCAGTCTGATCCACGACAGCTTTCTGATTCTGAGCGAAATCATCACATCTGAGAAGTATGCTCATCAAATCGATGAGATGTGCTGAAAACTGCAATGCCTGCAGCCATCATTGGTCAATAGAAAGAGCCCGATTCTTCTCCATGACAACACCCAACCGCACGTCACACAACCAACGCTTCAAAAATTGGGATACGAAGTTTTGCTTCATCCACCATATTCAACTGACCTCTTCTTCAAGCATCTGGACTTTTTGCAGGGAAAATGCTTCTACAACCAGCATGATGCAGAAAATGCTTTCCAAGAGTTCGTGGAATCCTGAAGCACAGATTTTTACGCTACAGGAACAAACAAACTTATTTCTCATTGGCAAAAATCTGTTGATTGTAATGGTTCCTATTTTGATTAATAAAGATGTGTGTGAACCTAGTTAAAATGATTTAAAATTCATGGTCCAAAACTGCAATTACTTTTGCACCAACCTAATAAAAATTTCCTCCATAGCTTTCATTCAACAAACATTTCACTAAGCCCTGCCCTCTCTGATAGCCCTAGCTGAGCCCTTACTGAGCTCCACATCAGAAGGCAGTGCAGCCACCTCCACTGAACAGAACTCACCACACTGTAGTGGTGTTAGTGGCCATATATGCGGAGCCCAAGGCTTCTGGCAAAGAGTTCTGCTAGAACTAGTTCTCCTCTTTGGGGAGAAGAGGGTCTTAATCTACTCGTGTCCTGAGTCTGCTTCTACCTAAGTAGCCCCATTCCTCTTATCAACTGATAGTCTGCAGACTTCTCTTAGGAAAAATAATAGTTTCACAGGCTAAAAATAATTAGAACGTAAAATTAGTATTTCATGAAAACTGATAGTCCTCTGGTCCCCTCTGTTAAACTTATTTTCTGTTAAACCCAGGTCTACTCTGTCAGGCCACCAGAAGTGTGATTCCTCCTCCACAAGATAACTCTACTTGGCAAGCATCTGAAAAGAGCACAAGTTACCACCTCCTTTCATAACGAGGTCTGATACCCCAATTTCATCATTTACAATGATCCAGGTGCTTCTTCATTCTTTTGCCCTTACTAATCCAAAAAAACACATAATGAAGTGTGTTTTAGCAACAGCATTGTCCTATATAAAGATTTACAATAACCATTCTCATAAAATCATAAGTCAGAGACCTGACATAAGGGAGAAAAAATATATCCTTCAAATTATATATGAAAACCTGGAGCTTTTGGAGAATGCAATCAAGTTGTCTGAATATCAAATGTGCATGTGCTTATAAAGAGTCAGATTCGACATACCAAATCAGAATTTCCAGGGAAAGATGCCTGGCAATCTGTTTTGTTAATACATGGCCCATATGGTTTATACTGAAACTGGGGTCTACGGAGGGAAATTAGTCTGTCAGACAGAGACTCTCAACTGAGAAGACCTCAATTTATATAAAAATCTTTTCAGAGCGTTTATAATTTCACTGGCCATTTGTAGCATAGAAATGACTCCTGGAATTAGTGGTGCTAAATTATTACATAGCAGTACTCTGGAGACAAGAAAAGGAAAAGAAAGTTCTATCTTATACTTCAGGAAGTCAGTTAAGAACCTACTATTATGAGGAAATTCCCCACCCCAACATTCAAGTGCATAGACAATACAGGGCAAAATTTTTCATTTTTTTTTTAATTTATAGCCTGGTAGCAATGTAATGCATAAAACCCAGCTTTCTCCAGCCATGGCTGCTAATAGGATCCCCAGTATCTAGCCCTTCATCATGCCCCTAGTCCCCAATGAGCCAAACTCCACTGAGAAAATGGAACTTCATCTATTTACTTTTAAGCAGATTTTTAAAAAATACAAGTCCCCAAGCACCAGAAGAGACTTTTCTTTACCTAAGACATTAAAAAAAAAAAAAAAAAAACCTAAAGAGGAACAGAGAGTTATTATTGGCACTTGAATCTACAACATCAGAAAAATGGCAGCCCTTCAAACTCCACACGTGGAAGAACTCTTCATTTAAAGCTGAAAATGGGAAATTAATTTTCAAGTCTCTTCTCTAGGAGACAGCTTTTAAAAAGGTATTAACCTACATTTGGAGATTAATGCAAACACAGCCATCTTGTTTTAGTGGGTACAATCCAACTTTTATTAAGACAAAGACAGATTCAGTGTAATTAAGAGCTTGTCCAATATCCAGAATTTTATGACTCTAAATATTAGTGAAGCTGGCATTCTTACCAGCTTCGCCTCAGAGCTATTGCACTATAAATCCTCGGTGGTAATGAAACACCAGCTAAAAAGAGGTTGAATAAGTCTCATTTAAAACCAGCCTTCCCATGGGTAACTACACTGATTTTAATATAATGTACAGCCCCTCTTAGAACATTAATAGAACTGGAAAAAGGTGAATGGTTTGGGATTTGCTATTAAGGAACCCCAAAGAAGATAAATAAGCCACAGGAAGTATGTTTTAACAACATTGAATGTTGAGAAACTCTCTAGAGCCAAAGCCTAGAAACATCTTGCAGATTTGGGCAGGAAAAGGACAATATACCCACACTGGAGATGCTAGTGGTGGCTTATCTATGAAGCATATCCTTAACACTATGCACTGTTTACATAATGTAGTAGAGTCACCGGTATTATTTAAAAAAAAAACAAAACTTCAAAAGTTAACATCTCATTTAAAAAATACCCAATGGAGTGCTTTCTTCTCCCCAAATATTTTTTATATTATTATTTTTTTATGTCAGCATATTATGGGGGTACAAATGTTAAGGTTACGTATAATGCCCATGCCCCCCCTCCCCTCTCGAGGCAGAGCTTCAAGCGTGACCATCCTCCAGACGGTGCACATCTTACTCATTATGTTTGTATATACCCATCCCCTCCTCCCCCCCGCCCGACACCCAATAAATGTTATTCCTATATGTCCACTTAGGTGTTG
>VBSM01002153.1:30716703-30743415 GCA_008086735.1 Cheirogaleus medius | reverse complement strand
AAAAAAAAAAAAACCTGTACAAGATTGATCATTATAGCTTTTATTCATAATTGCTAAATATTCAAAACAACTCAAATTCCAACAGAAAAAAGGTTAAACAAATTGTGGTGTATCCATGCAATAGAGTACTACTTGGCAGTAAAAGAAGAACTGATACATGGAACAATATAGAACAATCTCAAAAACATTATGTTAACAAAGGCAGCCACACACAAAACAAGCACATACTGTATGATTCCATGTATATGAAGTTTAATAACAGGCAAAACTAAACTAGGGTAATAGGAATCAGAACAATGGTTACATATGGGAGGAGTGGGTAGGATTGATTAGAAGTGAGGACTAATGAACTTTTTCAGGTTGTGACTATGTTCTATAACTTGATGGATATTTGGGGTATTTGTATATATTTGCCAAAATTCATTGATTTGTACATTTAAAATTTGTGCATTTCACTGCATGTAAACTGTACCTTAAAAAAATTAAGATCCCAGGTTATTCTAATTTGCAGGAAAGCTGACAAGCACTGCTTGAGAGGGGAAAAAATAAGCTAAACTAACTTCTCTTTCTATCTCTCCCTCCTCTGAGCTCTGCTTCAGTCAACATCGCAATAATTTCTTGTGTAAACCAAGACTGTAATTGTGCATATCCAATATTTTCACACAATACCCTACGTATTGCTTCCTAGATCCTATATGGACATTAACTGGGTACTGATGAACTGATTTGATCCCGGCCCTTGCACATCACAGTATATGTCTATTTCAGGAGACACTAAAATCTGAGAAAGCTAGCAACTATTCCCAGCACAGTTTCCCCACACACCTTCCATCAAGTGTGACCAGACAGCACTCAAAAAGCCTACACTCTGGCCCTCATTTTCCATAGCCCCTTACAACAAACCTAGTTCTCCAGCAACACTGTATCTATTACTTTCAGGACCCTAAAAGGGATGTGCATTTCCATATTCTCATTGTCTTAGTCCAGGCTAGTCTTTCTCTCTGGAATGTCAACTCTGCCTGCCTATACTGCATATTCCTTCCTGTCATAATCATGCCACCTCCTTCACAAAGTTTTCTCTGATCTCTCTCCAAGCCACAAATGTCCCCTCTTCCATGCTCCCAAAGTACTTAATGTGTATCTCTAATGCATATAGATTATATGGCAGGCCATCTGCTGGAAACATGCCCATCACACTCTTATAGTCATCTATTGGTATGATAATCACACGTTTATTTTTCTACTCAGGAGAACTCCATGAGAGCTGAGACCACCTCTTACTTAATCATGGTAAATCCTGGCATATTGTAAGTGTTTGATATATTTCTACTAATTTACGAATAAATTAATAGCAACACCCTACCCTCATTTTCCCGTAAAGCAAGTCAACTGGGAGAGAAGGGAAAACCAAAAAGAAAGTGACTATATATGCGTCTATTAGTGTATGTTAAGACTGTGATGAAGATCTACTTGGTATTGAAAACTCTCAAACCTAATAAATTCTTCTCTATAGAGTATTAAAGTTTAAAAACACTTCAGTTCTTAAATCTTTTTTAAAAATCCTACTATTGAAGCTTTTTTCTAATATTATTGCTATTACAATGTTATAAATGTCTAGAGCAGCTACTAGATACTTATGTATATAAACTGTAACAAATTATTAATCAAAATAATCTACAAATCAAGAATCCAAAAGATTTCCTCTCTGGACATGGACCCCCAAAGAGTTGCTCCTCTATAACCAATTAGGAGTCCTGTATCCAGTTATTCCACATATTTAACACTCACATTCAGTTGACAATCATACTCTAAGTCCTAGACCATACTTTGAAATTCTTTGCAAAGGGGAGGGGGGAGAAGATGGCCACTGGGGGATTTTGTGGTTATCAATATTTATCCCTACGCAGTAACATTCAGCCAAATCTTTTTCATTCAGCTTAGCAAAGCAAACCAGAAAGTTAACCAATGCTGTAACTCTGAATACTGATGCTACAGTAATTTTGCTTTCTGTGCCTTTAAAAGTGCAATGTTTTCATTTCTCTGCAAAAGTGCTGATCCAAAGAGCCCAAGACAACAGCAGTACTATGGATATCATTTGTAGGGAAAAAAGGAAATGGTAGAGTTTAAAGAGACAACTCCCTCACAAGTCCAATGATGAAATGTTTCATGGTCTTTTGAACAAGAACTTATTTGAAATAATAAAAAACAAAACTAAAGATTCACACAGGCCAAGGTCTACAGCAGGTAGTTCTGCAACACTCCTTTCCTCACACAGTTATTAAACACTAATGAAACCGTGAAAAAGAGTCTAGAGTATAAAAAGAGTCAAGTTATCTAATCATTTTACAAAGAAACTGAGGGTAAAAAGGAAATGTGACATACGACGTCGGTGAAAAGTCAGGCGTCACATCCAAGGTGGTCTGACTTTCCCAGTTCAGTGATTTCCCCCCACCCCTTAATACAATCCCCTGCTTATACTCAGGAATACCCTGGAGATCCTTCCTGTTTGCTAGAATCAACACAATCCACACTGCTTCTGTAGTTTATTCCTGGGTCCCACACATCCATCCCCTACCACTGCGTTACAGGTATCTATCCTCTGTCCAGGTGATTCACAGACATTCCCGACTGCTTGGCCTGACTTACTGTCACAGCCTGAGGAGGCAGACTGAGACTACTCATCCATTTCACTAAACTACTATTAGAGTGTAATGACTTGCTTCTTTATGATGCCAGTGGACTGGGGTGTGAAGCTCAAGAGTAAATTACTTGCCCACTGAATCATTTCTAGCACCCTGCCACCAAGTCATTTTCTGGCTTCTACTGGTTAAACATAGCAGGCAGAAAAGACCTGGCTTTGGCCAGGCTTTCTTGCAAGGCCTTAGAAAAAACAATGGTTATGAGAAAGCCAGGAGTAACAACAGCTAACTTTTAGCGAGCTCCTGTTGCCAATCTTTGGTCTAAGTCTGCAGTCCCCAATCCCCGGTATCAGTCCATGGCCTATTAGGAATAGGGCCACAGCTGCTCCCCATTGCTGGCATCACTGCCTGAGCTCTGCTTCCCCAACCCCCACACCCAGCCATGGAAAAATTATCTTCCATGAAACTCAGGAACCTGATTACACAGTAGAAGGTGAGCAGCAGGCAAGCAAGGGAAGTTTCATCTGTACTCCCCATTGCTCACATCACTGCCTGAGCTCCACTACCTCCCCACCTCCTACACCCTCGGGTCTATGAAAAAAATTGTCTTCCACGAAACCGGTCCCTGGTGCCAAAAGGTTGATCTAAGTGATTTACATATATTTACTCGTTTAGTCCTCACAACCACCCTATCCCATGGGCAGCTACTATTATTATTCCCATTTTACAAATAAGGAAACTGAGTAAATTTGCCATGGTCATGTAGCTAATAATGGTGAAACTGGAATTAGGGCCTAGTTGGTCAGACTCTAGGAACTTAATATTAACCACTAAGCTGGTCTGTTCATTTCCTAAGTTAAATCCTACAAAATTGACCTAACTTAAAGCAATCCTTACAAAACATTTCTTTCCCTCACACTTCTCAAAGAGAGGAAAGAATTTCAATGCGTAAGGTTTCCCAAACTTCCTAAAATGGTCTCAGAGAATCATGCTATATAACATTTCATATATACAGAAGACCTCAATTCTGCTACTCCAAATGATCAAGTCTAAAGTGAGGGAGTCCTACACTAGCTGCTGGGAATGATAAAGGCAGTAAAAACTGGTACTAAGTATCAGCTCTTTGGAACAGGGACTGCTTCAACCTGCAGGTTAATATGCAGCAACATGCATAACATAATCCTCCCTTTTGCTTCTGTACTTCTCTACAGTAGCTCTCACCAACTGATAAAACAGAGTATGTTTTGACATGTAGAAAACAAGCAGCAAAAGCCACTCCTCTAATGCCTGCTTTAAAAACTCTGCAGGCCACCTCCTGGAAGGAGTCATGTTTTCCTCTGGAAATGGATGCGAGCAGCTTCGATGCTTTGGTGTTATCATATTCCAGAAAAAAAGTAATTTCAGATCTATTTCTGTTAAAGCAAAGGATTTCCAATTATTTCTAATAGAAATATATTTCTGATTTTTCAAATAGCATACTTTGTTCTACACATCAATGATGTAATCGTAACAACAAAGTTGATCTCCTTAATAGGAAGACAGAAGCACAGAAAAATGAAATGCCCAAGGTCACACAGCTGCTTAACATGTGAGCTGGAATAAGAATACTTCCATTTGCCAAGGCATTTTCCAATTTTTCTATTCTAAGAACCAAAATAGCTTTCTCCTCCCCTTGTATCTCAATGACATAACTTTACCCCTATTGAAAAAAAGATGAACAGTTCCAAGAACTTCAGCCTTCCATCTTTAGCTACTACCTATACACAGTATACCCATACTGTATATGTATCTATAAATAGAGAGATTTTATTGTGGGGATCCCAAACTTTCTCATCCATGTCATGGTTGGAGAAGTCACTTCCAACCTTGCTCTACATGCCACCTCTGCCCCTTTCCTTCTTCCAAGCCATCCATAAGCACTATCTGTTGGATGCTGGTACTTCTCTGCTTGAAGAGTTTGAGGATCACCACATCCCAAAACATAAGGTCCAAACTCCTTTCAATAACTTTCCCCATCAGATCTCACCATATGTTTTACATGTCCTACCAACCACCTCCCCAGTTCCCTCTACCATGCTTCTCCATGCACCTGTGCTCTAGCAGTGACACCAAGCTCGCTCAATGACTTCCAAACACAAAATTCATTTCTAAATCTCTCCAACTTTAATTGCTCTATTTTGTCAACCTATATTATCCTTCTTGTCTCCACCACAGAACAAGACTCCACTTTATCATTTAAGATCCAGTTCTGTGGTGACCATTCCCAGTTTATTTCTCAAAGCTCACAGCACTCTATGCTCAGGCTATTACATTTATTATAATTATGTAATATATTATCTAATATAGGATAGGGACTGAGTCCTATATTCCTCTTCTCATTCCCAGCTCTTATCACAGTGATAGGCAAGAGATACCTAAAAATCTATTCCATAATTTTTTGCGGATTAGGTGCTGGAAATACAGTGAACAGAATAAATGGAGCCTCAACTCTCATGGAATTTACTTCTAGTGGAGAGAAATGGGGAAACATTTAACAAATAAAATTATGAGTGAGGTGGAAATGAATGCTGTGAAGAAAAATAAAGCAGAATAAGGGAAGAGTGTGTGCCTACTTTAGACGGGGTTGTCACTAAAGGTCTCCCTAGTGAGGGAGATTCTAGCAAAAACTTGAATCACCTAAAGGAAGAAACCTTAAGGGTAAGAGTATTCTAGCCAGAGTGAAAGATTAAAGAGACATCCTAGGGCAGAGAGTGTGTGCCTGCTGGAGTACTTCAACAGAGCAGGAGGGAATGATGAGACTGCAAGAGGCAAACTTGCAAGGAGCTCACACCATTTGCAGCACTGTACTTTAACCTAGACTAACAAAACTGATCCTGGTCATTCTTAATCCCCTTTGTTAATGTTCCTTGCTGCCGACCAGCATGACAAATAGATGCTCTCTTGCTAACTGGAAACTCTGCCCACTTTACTCCAGGCTCTTCTTGTTGCTGCTGGTGCTGTCTGTATAAGTCTTTTCTTAACTTCTCAATCTTCCACAGTTTTCTCTCAGTGAACTCCATTTCACCTTCTTTGGCTTTCTTAAGAATAAAGCCTAGTAAATGCTGTGGTCCTATTTCCTCCTTCTTCAAAACATTTCATAGCCATTTCTGCTGCATTTTCCAAGAGATTAATAAATCTCCCTGGAATACACTGGGCAGCCGTCTCCTTTTCCCACAATAACAGCAAAAGCTATCTGCCTTCTTAAGCAGAATTTTCCTCCCTAAAAAGCAATATACTGAGTTCTTAAAAAATTTCTGCCCAATTTTTCCACTGTTACGCAAAAGTTGAACTGCTACATGCCCCTACAATTATTTCATTTCAAAGAAAACATACCAAAAAAAAGAAGAAATACCTTCGATTTAACATATGAACTGACGAATTTACTCAAAGATAAATTGAGCATGATTTTGGTTATAAAAGGATTTTTCACATTATAGAAAATGATTCCCAATAGCATTATTATAAATGGCAGGCTCTCCTATTTCATCCTAAATTTAGGAGCCAATTCTCACACAAATCTTTAAGAACACATTATTAGATTATGTGAAATGCACCTGCACAATGAGATCTTCTTTCCAAGAACCAGGCTTGGACTCCCATCATATATTCTTGGGACTATTATACTTAACCACCATGAATCTGAAAATCTATATTCCTCAAAAGGGTTGATTTACAATTATTCTATTATGAAAGACTCTAATTCCTAAAATGTAGGCCTCAACTCCAAAATCTCATAAAGTTTAATACCAGTAAGTCCAACAAACCAACCAGTCTCCTGCTCTCTCCAAGCTGAGCTTATAGACTTCTAACTGTTCAGGTAGCCAACCCTCAGCTTTTCATTTTTCTTATACACATTATCAAGCCAAATTACTTACACTCTTCTCTGCCATTTCTTATAGAATTCTTCTTGGACTACTTCTATGCTCACACTGTCTGATCATCAATTTGCATGTCAGTTCCTTTTAATTGGATTCCATCCAACCAGAATTATAGCTGCCTCTCTGTATGAAAGAATAAAGTGATTTTTTTCCTTCAACAATGCCAGGGTCCCTACTAGGGAATCAAACTGTCACTCCACTTGCTATTAATTATCCCATACTATGCCACTGTTTCCCTTCCCTCATAAAGCCCTGAACCATATTCCTTCCCCCTGTGTTTAAAAACAGTCATGATGATGCCTTACATCCAATGAACCAACACAAGAGGGAAATCCAGCCATCAAGCATAGATGACAAGCAATGACAAGAACTTTAAGCAAAATATTTAACTAAAAGCAAAGTCTCATACAAAATAAACGAATTCCGAGGTTGAAGGCTTGTGTTATACATCTCTAGGGCAAAAGATCCCTCAACTTCCCACGGCAATCTATTGCAGGATCCATGAGGTTAAGACAGGTTTCCTGATACCAAATCCATGAGGTTAAGACAGGTTTTCTGATACCTAAATCTCTTTAGCCACAACATAAGCCTGTGATTTCTTGTTTCCGTGGTGATGTCAAAGATCTTACTAGCCTTCTCTGCATGACAATTCCCCCAGCATTTAAAGGCTCCTATTAAATTTTACTTTAGTCTTCTCCTCTTCATATTGTATCAAACTCAGGAGAGGAAACAGAACAGAGAGAAGTCTCAAAAGTTTATGTGAGACCCAGTTGAAGAAATTGTGATTTTTGAGTCTGATACTTGGGGGATATGATAACCATCTTTAAGGGGGAAAAAAAATCTCCAGGGCTTCAGGTGTGAATGAAGAAATTAGATTTATTCAATATGACCCCAGAGAGTAAAACAAGAACCAATAGGTTCTACAAACCCACCAAGAGAGCTTTTTCCTCAATATAAAGCAGGAGCTAGCTACCTAACAGAAAAATAGAGCTGTTCAAAGAAGGCATTATCTGCCAATGGAGCCATTCTGTGTAAGCAAGGGTGGAACAGCCATTTGGAAGAGATATAATGTGTCTGGCAAGCCCCTGCAGGGCAGGCTAGCTAAGAGGATCTCTAGCTTCCTTAAACACTGTGATTCTACAAAACTAATCATTAAGCACTTAAGTGGCTGGGGTTTTGTCACAATGAAGAGAAGTAAGGCTTTAAAGCAGTGATAAGCCTCCCACCACTCACACAACACACATTCATAGGTAGCAATTCATTATGCAAAGGATTAGGAGAAGGTGTTATATAATTGCACTTGAGTGGGGAAATGACCAAAGTTTGGAAAAAGCCCTCCCTACCATAAGAGGCAGAATAATGGCTCCTCAAAGATGTTCACATCTTAATTCCCAGAACTTGTGAACATGTTACTTTATATGGCAAAGGGGAATTAAGGTTGTAGATAGAATTAAGAATGCTAATCAGCTGATCTTAAGGCGATTATCCTGTATCATCAGAGTAGGTCCAATGTAATCAAGGGTCCTTAAACGTGAAAGAAGAAAATATGACTACGGAAGAGAGAAACACAGAATTGGCATTATGAGTAGAACTCAACCTGCTATTGCTGGCTTTGAATGGAGGAAGTGGCCACTTGCCAAGGAACACAGGGAAGCCTCTAGAAGCTGAACAAGGGAAAGCAAAAGAATCTTTCCTAGAGCTTCCAGGAGGAACACAGCCCTGCTGACACTTTAATTTTAGCCCAGGGAGATCCATGTTGGACTTCTAACCTACAAAAATGTAAGATAAAAGGTTTGGTTTAAGTCATTAAGTTTGTGGTAATTTGTTATGGTAGCAAACAGGAAACTAACAAAGTTCCTGATATGCCCAAACATTCTCAAGGAGAATGGGTAATATTTGCTGAATAGTTTAATATAATGATCTTTAACATAAGTTTCATCAATAACAAGATGGGGAAGATGGAGTTTCTATCCAGACCAACATAAACTGCAAGTTAACTGTTAAAATTAGCTTTTAGATGCCATATCTTATGTCCATGTGACATTTCTGGCACATAATAGCCCTCCAATAAATCTTTGGGGACTTAAATTGAAAATGACATCTTTGGCCTCCTTTGCTGGCAAGGACAAAAAGACTCTCACGTTAACCAGTAGAATATCACTTAGCAGTCTCACCCAATAATTAAAACAGTGAATGAATTATTTCTAACTACCTTCTGTTTAGCTTCTGTATTTAGTAAAAACAAGGACAATGAATATATATGGGGGAAAGGGAGATGGGTATCTATGAGAGAGAGAAAGAGAGAATGAGAGCCTTTCTAACCATCTATGTTTCATTCCTTCAATAAGGAATCACTACAAAAGACTACACTACAGAATTTACTTCCATACCCTTGACAAAGCACAAATGCTATTTCTACAAAAATAGTTTCCAAAACAATAGAAACTCTGAAGCAAGATACATCAAAAATCATTGCTTTTTCCTTTCATTCTGCTCCCTTCCATCCTTCATTCTGGTCTCATGCTCCACACTGTCCAAAATGCCATTCAATTTTTCTGTTCTCACTTCCCCTAAGAGTTATGGTCAAGCATGGCTCTGTGCCTGCACAGGTTCAAGCAGTTAAAATGCTATGAAGTTTCCACACAGGGACACAAACACAGAGCCTATGAGGCCAACTTCCATACTCCAGTACCCACACCCAGGGAGCTGGTGGCAAATGACACCATGAATGTTTTGTCAGCCAGAGATAGCAGCTACTTCATAACCTCTGCTTTCCAATACTTGCTTTATTTTTAGTGGCTAGGATTCTTTTAAAGTGCCTATACTTGGCCCCATATAAATATACATAGCCATATCCATAGTCCCATGTGGCCATATTTCTAAAGCAAAGGCCAAAGACACATTCAACTCCATTTTGAGATAAGCCTGATTCTGTCCTCCTCAAAAAGGGGGGAAAAAAAAAAACACCTTGGGAAACAAACATCTAAAACAAATAGGAGAGGAACTGAAAGATGAATTGATCAAAACAATGGCCAATAATATAATCAAATTATACCTATGTAATGAATTCTCCATAAAAACCCAAATGACAGGGTTCAGATGAGCTTCCCAATAGCTAAACACGTGGAGTTATCTGAAGGGTGACAGGTCCAAAGAGGACATGGAAGCTCCACATCCCTTCTCTCATATCTCTATGCATCTCTTTCAACTGGCTGTTCATCTATATATACCCTTTGGTAATATCTTTTACAATAAATAAGTAAACACAAGTAAAAATTTTTCCCTCAGTTCTGAAAGTCACTCAAGCAAATCAATCAAACCTAAGAAGGGGCTCGTGTGAATCCCGAATTATAGCTAATTGGTCAGAAGTACAGGTCACAACCTGGAACTTGCAATTGGCATCTGAAGTAGTGGGACTCAATTTGTGAGATATGACACTATCTTTATGTAGATGGTATCAGAATTAAACTGAATTAATTCAATTAATTAATTGATGTCTCCCAGAGAATTGCTTGATGTATGGGGGGAAAAACCCACATTTGGTGTCAGAAGTGTTAAGTGACATGATGACCAAGAATAGGAAAAACATTTTGTTTTTTTTTTCCTGTCTCTCAGAGATTCAGTCCTTGTTCTTCTCTTCCCTTCCTATAATTTCTCTTAATTTTTCTCATCTGGTCATATAGTTTTAATTATTATCAATAATCAATACCCTAGCCACCTCCCTAATCTAAGCTTTGTCTGAGTAGGGTGGGATGGGATGTGAAAGAAAATGCAGTTGTGAGAGAGAAGGGGCCTTTAAAGGAGTTAACTTTTAAAAAACACACACATTTTAATATTTGAAAACCTATACTTTCCAAAGAGTTTTAAATTTAGAACTTTCAAATTTTAAAATGTCAACTTTATCAGTGACAGAAGTCTCTCTTATTTCTAAAATTACAGAAAACTGAAACCTAAGATCCTGGAGAGTAGCAGAGAGAGATTTAGTGATCATTACCCTAAAGGCCCTCTTAATATACACATTCTTTGACCATCTGTTAGATGTGCTCTGGAGCCAGACTGCCTGGGTGCCTCTTCCACTTTCGTCACCTACTAGAAAAAATCCCTGGCACCTCTCTACCTAATTTTGCTTATTCATAAAATGAAATAATTATAGCACCTATACCTCACAAGGTTGTTAAGAAAACTGAATGAGTTTATACATAAAAATCACTCAGAATTTTCTGTCAAGTGCCTGACAGAAAGTAACTAATTTATATAAGCAATTGTCATCCACTTTTGTCCCTCATGGGAAATTCACATCATGATCCTATCATTTCTGAGTTCAGTGACCACCCTGGCTCTCATAACCCAACCCCAATCCCTTATCTCTCCATTTTGATTGCCTAACCCAACCCTATGTAACCTGCTGAATGGGAAAGGCTATGTCTCTGTAATTTCTGATGGGAACAGACTGGCTTTTAGTAAGAATTCACTGAGAATATGATCCTCTAAGGAAACTGTCTCTTCAGGCTTCACTTTCCCTTTCTGTGAACTGAGGATCTGGAAGGAATCCTTCCATGGGAGCACTCCACTGGCCTATGAAATACCTGTTCCCAACCTCAAATACGTTGACTGCCTTCTAGTTAAGAAAAACTGATAGTGCTTCAAGAGCCACCAAAGTAATCAGCTCTTCAGCCATTTAAAATTCTTCTTTAAACTACAATTGGATTATAATTGCTCTGAACTTTCTTGAAACCACTGTGTGTGTGTGGTTTTTTTTGTTGTTGTTTTGTTTTTATTTGTTTACACCTCAAGAAAAATTGTACAAGCCAAAGAAGGGGTATACCAATTGCTCTGAAATGAATTTATGATGAATCTAAGCAGGAAGGTATGTAGGTAGTCAATGACCTCCTATAGCAAATTTGATTCCAAATGAAATTTGGCTGCCTCAGAAAACATAGGCAATGGTGAACAAAACTGAGGATACTGAGTGAACACAACCAAGACTGTTAACAGGAAGATGTCACATAAATATGTCTTAAGGACAGCTTCATAGAGGAGTCTCTGAAGCTTTTGAATTAAAGCTATATAAAAACAGTAGGTATAAAATACATATATGACAAGTATGCTGAATTCTACAAGATGCTGACAAAAAGAAATTTATAAAAAGACCAAAATAAATGGAGAGACAATGATCATGGATTAAAAGACTCAACGTAATAAAGAATTCTCCCCAAACTGATACATAGATTTAATAAAAGTCCAATCAAGATCCCAGGATATTTTTACAGATATAGAAAACATGTTTCTAAAATTTATTTGGAAAGGCAAAGGAACTAGAAGAATCAAAACAGTTGAAAAAGAGTAAAATTGAAGACTCAAACTATTTGACTTTAAGACTTAATATAAAGCTATAGTAATCAAAACAGTGTGTCACTGGGGAAGGGAAAGACACATAGATCAACGGAACAGAATAGGGAATCTTTACACAGATCACACATATATAGACAACTAATTCTTGACAAACGTACAAAGACAATTTAATGGGCAAGGGATAGTCTCTTCAACAAATGATGCTGCAACAATTGGACATTCACATGAAAAAAATGTATTTCAATTCATATACAAAAATTAACTCAGTAAATCATAGACCTAACACTACAAAACTTCCAGAAGAAACCTTTGTGACCTTAAGTTGTCAAAGATTTCTTAGCTATAACACCAAAAGCACGATCTACAAAAAAACCTGATATTTGGACTTAACCAAAATTTAAAACTCCTACTCTTCAAAAGACACTGTCAAGGGAAAGAAAATGCAAACCAAAGGCCTGGAGAATATATCTGCAAATCATATATTTGATAAAACACTTGAATTCAGAGCACACAAAGAATTTTTGAAAGTAGAACACTGGTTACCAGAGGCTGCGGAGGGGAGGGCAGGTGGGTATAGAGAAAGATTGGTCAAAAGATACAAAGTTAATAAGATGACTAAGTTCTGGTGTTCTATTGTACATATGGTGACTATGGTTAAAAATATTGTATTATATATTTCAAAATAGCAAGATGAGAAGATTTTAAATGTCTTCACCACAAGAAAATGATAAAAGTATGAGGTAATGAATGCCAAATGCCCTGATTTAATTTTTACACAATGTATACATGCATTGAAATATCACACTGTATTCTGTAAATACATACAATTACTATGTGTTAGTAAAAACAAAGCTCTTGAAACTCAATAACAAGAAAAGAACCCAATTTTTAAAAAATGGGCAAAAGATGTGAACACATGTTTCACAAAAGATGATATACGGATAGCAAGCACAAAAAGATGCTCAACACCTTGTCATTAGGGAAAGGCAAATTTAAACCACAAATGAAATTTCACTACATGTCTATTCCAATGGCTAAAATTTTTAAAATATGGACCATATCAAGTACTGGCAAGAATGTGGAGGAACTGGAACTCTCATACTCTGCTGGTAGGAGTGAAAAGGGTACAAACACTTTAGAAAACCATTTGGCAGTTTCTTATAAAGTTAAACATCCACTTGCCCACTGACCCAGCCATTCCATCCCACATATTTACCCAAGAGAAACAAAAGCATATGTCCATACAAAGACTTATATTCTAATATTGATAGTTTTATTTATAATAGCAAAAAACTGGAATAACTCAAATACTTAGCAACAGATGAATGGATAAACAAACTTTGGTGTATCCATACAATGGAACACTACTCAGCAATAAAAAGAGAACTATCAATATACATTATGACATGGACGAATCTTAAAACAATTATGCCGAAAGATAAGCCAAACAAAAGAATACAGTACATACTATATGAAAGTCCATTTATACAAAATTGTTGGAAATGTCAATTAATCTACAGTGATAGAAAGCAGAGCAGTGGCTGCCTGAGGACAGAGAACAGAGAGAGGTAGGAAGGAAGTAGTCCAAAGGGGCATGAGGAAACGTTTGGGAATGAATATGCTCATTACCATAACCATGGGATGGTTTCATGAATAAACACTATGTCAAAATGTAACACATTATACACTCTAAATATCTTAGGTTTTATGTCAACTATAGTTCAATTTGAATTCAGAGGAGAAAAGCAAAACAAAAGGATAAATAAAAAGCATATCTGCTCATGTCCTAATCATTTATAGTCAAATGAAGAAATCAAACAAATAAACAACATAGCACAGGGTATGCCAAGATGACAGAGTGGTATGGGAGCACAAAGAAGGGGCATTATCTTGAACTGGTGGGCTAAACATGGCTTTAGCAAGGAGAAATCATCAAAACTGAATATGGCCTACCAGTAAGGCTGATAGGTATATTAAAAATTCTGTACCATTTATATTTTGTTGCTTATTTTTAAAATTCATTCTCATCTTATTGTCATCTCATTTCACATGTATTATTATTTTATAATAATTATGTTGTATTTTAATAGTAAAATATCACACATAATGCATACCACATATTACATATAAAAATACACTTTAAGGATAGTCATTTTCTCAGAACCAGTAATCTTTTGCCATAGGACTGCAGCAAAGACTGATTTTGTTCTGTACATAGGAAAAAATACAAAATTCAAGTAAGGAACAAACCTAATAATTTGACTGGTTATTTTCTATTTTTACAATGCTAGAAACAAATTATGGAAAACTTGTTATAAACAAAGCACAAGAAGTGCTTGTATAAATGGATTTAAAGGAACCAAGCAAATGTTCTCAGACCCACAGCCCTCAAATTTATTCTATACTAACATATTATAGACTTAACAAAGAAATGTCCAGAGAACTGCAGTAATTATCCCAAGAAAATGTACCTCTAATAATTCTGTTTTTATCCAATAAAAAAAATTCACATCATTAATCACAACCTTAAAAGGAAGACTCAATCCTTCCACCTATTCCTTAAAACCAAGTAGTACTAACAAAACGCCTGCCCTTTTCTCTTTTTCTGATTTTAACATCCTGTGATACCTTGCTCCTGTCCAGCTCTAAAAGTTATTAATAAGCTCATGCTTAAACCATCATTTTCATGTTAATTGCATGGGGGTACAAACAGGTAAAGCAATGGATAGAACCACATAAACTAAGTGGCCCACTTTTTTTCATGTGTGTTACACAAATTTCAACATAAAATAAACAAAACCTCAATCACAATTCAAATACTGATTTCTACCTGCCTAATCAATGACTCATTTGTCCCATAGTCTCAGCCACCATGCCATTCTGGCATGAAGTCACCAAAAAAAAAAAAAAAAAAAAAAAAAAAAAAAAAAAATAGTCCACAAGGGTCAGCTGGAGGAAAGAAAGAATAAAAGACATGCTACATGCAAAGGAAACCACTAAAAACTATAACTGCCATCAAGACCTGACCTGATGATCAGATCTTCTCCTACAGGCCAGCTCAGACAAATCTCACTATGAGATGGTGGGCATGAAGCTTAACAAATGCTATACAAATTCTAAATGCTATACAGTTCAGAAACAGACATTAACCACAGGCTGTACTTGCAAACATTTCCCCCACACCTTCCTTTCAACAACCTGACAGAAATTTAACCAGAGCAATGGAGGTGTTAGTTTAACAGATTAAATGTTCACTGTCAGAGTGAAGCCATCTTCTTAAAAATAAAACAAAACTTCTTAAAAAGGACTTCTTAACTAAAAGATGACAATTTGGAAGTTTAGGTTTTGACTTATATATATATATATATATATCCAGTAGGACATAATCAGCAACTCACATTCCCTAACTTTAGTTTTCATATAAAAACCTATAGTTGCTGTTACTCATGAAGTTTAGATAAATACTCAAGATATGGCCCACCACTCAGGTCCAGTTATCCTCCTAACAGATTAAGGTGGAAGCCAGTTTACTGCCTCTCAAAGAGCCAAGCCAAAAGCCTCAATCTCAGTTTACTTAATTGCCAAATACATTTTATAACTAGAACATACATACAGTAACAAGCTTAATTATAACAGTGGGCATTTTAATTGCTTTTGGAAAACTAGCCAACAACCTGTGGTATACAGCTTCAAAAGGATGCAATCTCTTGAGCTAATTAAGATCTAAACCCTGTAGCTCTCACAGTGATATTCAGTCACAAGATGCACACAAGTAAGGTAATATAAAGGGATAATTTAGAAATTACTTACGGGAATTAAGGGACTTATTTAATTTGATTTTACTTTGGTTTTTGACAATAAGGAGCTAGAAAATGATCTTTCCCCAATTTAGAGGGCTGGCCTTGAAAAACAAAGTCTCCCAAGTAGTAAAGTCAGAATTCACTTGCTTTAAGTCACTTCAGAGATCATTTTATACTTGGGTTAGTTTATTTAGCTGACTTGGGAAGGTTCTGGCATTTTAAAGATGATTTTAAAGGGAGGAAACTAAAAAAGGGAGTGAGATACTTTGTGTGATGTTATTGAAGCAGTGAGTTAAATTTGGTCAATAGACACTGCTCAGAAGGTAGCAGGAGAATTTTCTGAGAAATACAGATAGCATTCTGCCTCATTTTTAACTCCCCCTACTCCTCCCATAATAGTTTACAGTTCTGGTTTATTTTATTTAAAGGGAAAAACCCTCATGGTGAAAAGATTTTATACAAGGAAAATCTCTTTTTTTGCCCTTTTCACTTTCAGTCAGAGAATACTTGCAACAAATTCAGAGAACAAAAGTACCTTGATCCCTGTACTACTGTGCACTCAGATGAGTGGTTTCAGAAATGTGATTATTTCTAAAAAGCCACAAATATCTCTGATTCATCATCTTTGAAGACAGCACTCTTATGGGTTAAAGTTTACCCAAACTATCAGAATGACCAGATGTGCCTTATTCAACAATGAGGGTGAGAAGTTACAGCAAAAACATTACGGAGTGAGAATTTCTGGCTCTACTACAGAGCTCAACACTTCTGCTCAAGCTAACTTATTCCTCTGATGTCAACTGTAACTCCACCTGGACAGCACCACCAGTGGTTTATGATTTATACACAGCACCCACACAAAGCCCCTTCCTGTAATTCACAATGAATACTTCAAACCCAGGCGAGCTGAGCTACCCTATTCCTGGGAAAGGCACAAAAGAGCCTCAGTCTGATTTCACAAGGATTAATGCCACCAAAGAGGAAGAAAGGAGTTTTCTAAACCTTTCCTCTCTGCCCTCAAGCCAATTCTTCCAAGGTAGTCTAAACCTGGCCACTAGCCAGGCTTGTGCAATTCTGCTAAGTCTGCTCATTGCTACAATAACCACAGCAATGGGGCTTTGTGACATGTTCCTAGCCCTCAGCAAGGAAGCAAGAACTTGGTACATAAGCACCCAACCAGGCAGCAAAGGCATCAGCTGAGTCATCAGGGATGTCTGAGCTACTTTTGGCAGCTCTGATAAACCACCATGTAAAACCCCTTTCTCAGCTTCAACAAAAATGTTCATGTCTCTGAGGCAATAAATGGAAGGAATTCAATGCAAGATTGGTTGTGTATCAAAGATACCGAATTTTCTCAAAGGGTTCTCAATAAACAACCAAATTCCACATCCTTCAAAAAACATCCACAACATAAAGTGTCCTAAATCAGAATTCAATAAAGAGTCATAAAAATATACCTTTCTTCATTATCACATATTATTTACTCCCTAAGAGAAAGTATAGAAAATAAGGAATGCAAATTGGCACAATATGATGGGATCCTAACTCTGACCTCATATATTTCTTACAATAATATGTTAATAGATTATGTGATAACACTGGTTTAAATACTCCAAATACTGTAGACACAACATGCAGCACAGTATGAAAGGGGTGCCTGACATCTCTGTTCCCTTGCAAGAGCCATCGTCCATTCCTCTGAAGATAGCTCCAGACTCACGAATGACCCCTGCTCCCAAAGGAAGTGACATTTGGTCGCCAATATCCTCCCATGTCTGAACACCAGAAATCCACCATCAGAACACTACCACAATGCTTCTGAAAGATTACCAGTATCTTTTTGTTTCTATTAGTCATCCACAAAAAAAGGAGAAAGTCTCAGTCTCAAAAATGTTTTTCTTTCAGTCACCCATGAAAAAGAGTTTAGGGGAGCTGATCAATCTGATGCCCTGGGATATTTTTCTTGCTTATGTTTCTGCAGATATTAACAACCCAATGGCAGTCCAGACAGGGCTTGGCAAGTTGAACACCACAGTGTCCTCCCTGAGCCATTCAGACTTTGAACAAACTGCGCTTTCATGAAGAGATTCAAAGTCTCAAATATGTCACTCAGAACTCATTCTCTGAGCCCCCTTCTAGAACCTCAGAGACAGCCTATAATGCGGTGACCCAGAGTAGGAGGCTGGATAGTCAGCATCCCAAGACTAAGAGACCCAAAAGCCGAAATGCACAGACTCTAGCCATTTTCTTAACAACAACCAAAACCATAAAATGATGGCTATACATGACATATGTTGAATAAACAAATATGGGAAAGGGCTCTGAGACCTACTGTACAAGAAAGAACGGGGTTTAAATGTACCAAATAGAAGAAGTTAGTGTTATTAGATAAATATTTCGGTTAAAAATTTTTTTCACAAATGGTATCATGTTCTCCATCAAAACTACATTCAAATATGTTAATCCCCCCAAGGGTAGGAATTTAGTCTGTTTTGTTCACAAATGTACCCCCAGCATCTAGAACAATGCCTGCCACCCTGCGTGCATTCAAATTTGTTAAATCTCTTTAACTCTCACAACTACCTAGATGAGGAAACTAAAGATTAAGCCATTTAAATGACATGTCCAAGTTGCACAGCTGGCAAGTAGCAGTATGACACTTCTTATACCTGCATGTCCTCAGAGCAGATCAATGAATACTGGTTATGATAGCCATAAGGCTTACTGCATAGTATAATCAAGCTATCCGATCAATAGCCTATTCTAAGTTCTGCATAGAGCTAGGTACTTACTATATAATTGGTGTCTACTGAGAGGGGTGGCGCTGCAAAAATAACAGGAAAATACCTAATCTCACAATCCCCCAGTAACAGTTAAAAAATCAATCCTATGAATTCTCTCACTAACAGGTTATCCTGCAGGAGTTCTGTTTTGCACAACTTCTGAAGAAAGCTGAATGGACAGAAAAGAGATATAAATCTCTCTCTTTCAAAATTGTTTCTCAATAATCTGTTTTTACAGAGTTCCTGAGTAAACAGCAGGAGAATGAACTACAGCTTCAACTATATCTCAAGGACAGAGTCACATCTCCTGTGATAATCCCTTCTCCAAGGAAAGGCAGGAAACTGACTCTTAGATTTGACATCCTTGCAGTTTTTGTTATCTATTTGCTGCCACTTTTGTTTTTAACTGACAGCCATAACTATTTTTTTTCTCCTCGTCCCCCTTAAAATCATCCCCCTTAATATCAGTGAGCCACTTGGCCTTCCTGCTGGCATCTCCCTTCTCTTTCTTTGGGATGCCATGTCATCTCTCTGCTCTTTTTCTTCCCCCTCTTTTTCCCTTGCCTCTTCTCTAAGAAGATAAAGGTTTTTTTTACTTTTATATCTTAATTTCTGCATGAGAAATCTTTCTCCACCCACACCATGAGCACCTACTAGGCTTTCCACCCTAACATCTATCTATAGCAATTGTTAAAAATTATGAAACCAGCCAAAGAAAACAAATTGATGACACCACAATCTAACCCATGACTAAAATTTCCATTCATAAAAGTTACAACTCTTGTCCATGGGGCAAATTTGTATAAAAAGTATGCAGATGAGGTTTGTTAATGATAAAGTACAGAAAGAACTAACCTTTTGGATCCACTGCTGATCTCTCAGGAGGAAACAGAAAAATCTTGCTTTTACAGTTAAAGTGATCAAAAGAAAAGCTTTAAAATGTGACAACCGGTCTCAAGGAGTAATTCAGGTGTTCCTTATCAAGAAAAAGGCAAAGAAAATGAAAAACTTCCAGGAAAGGAGAAGTATCACAGATTGTTAAGGCTTCAGACCTGACCTCTCAGTACCCTTTATGTTGGTTTCCTGGAAATATACCAGCCTTGGTGTACTGCTTAGAGCAGAAGCTTCAACATTTTTTTACTTAACAATAAGCAAGATATCATGTAACCAAATGAGATGAAGTGTAATCTTATCACACAATACAACACAAGCAGCTGTTAAGTTCCTAGTTAAAGGACAGCAGCTCAATTCAGCTGCACACCTGCAATTATTTAATGTCTACTTAAGCTTGTCTCCATTTAATAAATTGCTTGATAATTACAAAGAGAATGGGAAGAAAAGAAATAAGTCACAATTGAGAAATGGAGAACAACTCCTCACAAAAGGTTTGGAGAAGAACAAAATATGAGTCAAGTCAATTAAGTAATTCAATTTGACAAATAGTTTGTAAACATCTGTTAGGTGCCAGGCAGGGTCTTAGCCATGGCAGAAGGTCTAAGACTGAACTGTTCTGGTCTCTGCTCTAAGTGTGCTTACCAAATCCCTGAGCTACTTCTAGAAGGAAAAACTAAGACATAAAGATAGAGTTCTCACTTTTCCAGGCTGGTTAAAAAGCTACAGGATTATCAATTTCCTCTTTCACTTAATAAGAGAATAGATACTTCCACAGCCCTCTAACACCTAGCCAGCTTAATCTGTCTAGGAAACCACAAAATAATGTGCCAGGACAATACAAATCTATATAGGCAATATGAAAATCTCATTTTCAGCAACAGCTTCAGCCACTTCCCTCACCTCCTAGCTACTTTCTAAATTGCGCCCAAAATAAATTTCTTTTTCTTCTATCTCCCCTTCTCCTCCTGACTGCCCTTGGGTGAAACAAAATCACTAGAAGGAAGAAAACAAAAGGAAAACACAGAGAAGGGAGGGGCTGAGTGAAGAAAATCCATATCCAGTATTTGGGGCTGAATTGTGTATCCCCAAAATTCATATGTTGAAGTCCGAATTACTAGTACCTCAACGTAACCATATTAAAGAGGTCATTAGGTTAAAATGGTATCTTTAGGGTAGGCCTTAATCCAATATGACTGGTATCCTTATAAGAAGAGGAAATCTGACCAAGCCTGGTGGTGTGTGCCTACAGTCCCAGATACACAGGGGAGGCTGAGGCAGGAGGATGGCTTGAGCCCAGGAGTTCAAGGCTGTAGAGAGCTGCAATTGTGCCACTGCACTCTAGCCTGGGCAACAGAGCAAGACCCTGTCTCAAAAAAAAAGACAAAGAGGAAATGTGAACATAGATGTACATACCCAGAGGGAAGACCATGTGAGAAAACAGTGAGGTGGCCATCTTCAAACCAAAGAAATCCACCTCAGAAGAAACCAAATCTGCCAACACTTTGATCTTGGACTTCAGCCTCTATAGCTGTGAGAAAATAAATTTCTGTTGTTTAAGCTACCTGGTCTCTGGTACTTTGTTATGACGGCCCTAGAAAACTAATATAGCCACAAATCAGACAATCGACTCTCGAAAAATAAGCAATTTCCTATGAATAGGCCCATTCCAAATTTTCAGCTGTATGTCCACTGGGATCCAAGGAAAGGTCAACAATTTGTTGGTATTTAATCCTTGTTTGTTAGGCTATCCCTGAGTACAAGGTGACATGGCTGAAATGACATGTATTCTTTCCATGTAGCAATTCTGCAGCCTTGAACTTGGTCAAAGGACACTCTCTTCCAATCACAAAAGGACACAACTACAGGTACAAACCATCCATCCACCCAGTTATCCCTTCATCCAACTATACATTAATTCCATAGCACTTATTAACTATGTACTTATTTGTAGGGGAAATGAAAAATTAATATCTGGGACCACCTCCTACTACTAAGTACTAGGTAGTATTAGTATTAGTACTAATTATATTATCAAGCTGAATTGAGATAGGCACAAATATCTATGGAAGCACATTGTTAAGAATACCCAACACCTACAAGTTTCTAAGAAGAAAAAAGGGAAGAGGATATTCTAGGCATAAAACACGTATAAGGAAAACACAGAGACAAAAGCAGGAACTGGAGTCAAAATATCAAAATATCTGTATGCTTCTTAAAACTAAACGTGAAAGAAAGAAAAAATATCTGAATGTGAATCCCAGCTCTATAACAAAGTGCATGACCTTGGACAAATGACAAAATTCTTTGATCCTGAATTTAACCGTGTAACCAGACAATGCTTGTCAAGTATCTTGAATTGTCCCTACCAATGAGGGGCTGCTATTGGTTATATTTTGTTTGTACTGGGAATAGCAGATTGCTCTGTGGCCTGGACCACGGGGAAGAGAGTAAGCCTGGAAATGAGACTGGAATAGTCTTTTGGAGCCAGACTGTAAAAAGCTTCATAAGGCATACTAACAAGTTTAGAAAACAGTGTATCCTATGGACAACAGGGAGCATCTTAAGGTTTTTTTTTAGACCCCAGTTCAACATGCAGATTTCTGAAAGACCACTGAGATAACACACTGAACAGTTAGGGGAGAAGGAATGGAGTTAGGGTGACAAGTAAGGAGATAAATGCAAGTGGCTAGGCCAGAGAAAGGGGAGATAGAAAAAGATAGAGTCAAGGTACATTTCAAAAGTAAAATAGCCAAGACAGAGTGACCTCCCAAGATAAAACTTGTTTCAAAAAGAAATGACAAAGGATTTAATTAGGTTAGCTAGCCAGGTTATTATTTTCACAATCTAGAAATATTGCCCTGCTTAATTAGCTAATTTGTATAATTCATTTACATGCATGCATTTTTAAAAGCTAACAAAACATCACCAAATAGACCAATACTCCTGACCAATAAACAATCTCTTTAAAGAGCCAAACAACTGCAGAGAGCTTTTATTTTTAGCATTTAACATCTCTGATATTTACTAAAGTTTATAGTTCCTCTTTCCTGGGAGTTATTTTTTTGTTTAAGTCGACTGTATTAATATTCGTACTTCCACCCAGACCAAACCAGCAGATGAGAGCAAACAGCTTCCTCTGACTCTTCAACCTGCTGCTATTTTCATACCTAGCCTACTCTAAAAGTATAATGATCAGCTCTAAATCTAGGCTTGAAGGCAGAGTACTAAAGGCCAATACAACATTTACATTTCTCTCAGGCTGAGGGACAGAAATTCAGTGACAAATCAATTTCTTCTTTTACAGAGTGGTGGATGTGCAGGCTTGTAAGAAGAGAAAGTGCAGATGAGAAGAGATCCAAAAGGAGATGCTGGGGATGTCCTTCTATAGTCATCTTCATGGCCCTGCCAGTGTTTAAAACACTTATCAGGCCGATAAAGCAGACCCAGTCAAGTGATGGGAGAAGCTAAACAGGTTTCAGACAGGCCTCTGGGACTGCAAAGCAGCAGCAAACCACAGATTAGAAATACCCAGGAGTCCTGCATCAATGTGATGGTTCCCTCCTTTGCACACCACATGTCCCTGCCCACACCTACAGAAACATGTCCACCCTTCCCCACAGTCACAGGCATTCTACTGTCCTTTAACACTTTCTATCTTTATAATAGTTACTTGTGAACAATCCTGTCTCCTCACTTAGTTAAGACCCATGCTGGAGTTGACCTTGTGCTGTGCCCATATTAATAGAAATTCAATAAATGTTCGGTGAACGGCAGGTTAATTACATAAGCAGAGAATCCTAAGGAGGACCTTGGAGAGCCTCTGCACTAGAACAATGATTCCAAAAATTTAACATGCAGATAAAAGACTTGGAGATCTTGTTAAAATACACACTCTTGAACCCCACCATCTAGAGATTCTCATTCAGTAGGTCTAGGGAAGCGGCCCCAAATCTGCATTTCTACCAACATCTCAGGCAGTGCTGTTGTTAATGGTATACCTACCCAAAGTAGAAATCACTCTTAAAATGCAATCCTAAGAAATAATATGTAGTAGCCACTGCCCCTCTGATGGAAGCTCACATATACCCAAGGCGGTCCAGTCCACTTCAGGTCAGAGAACTATTAAGAAGTTCTTCCACATACTAAGTCTCCTGGATTGCAAATGACTGCCCCACAGACATTAAGGATGCACCTTTCACAAAAATTTCTTACTGACTTTCTTTCTAATCACTCACTCATTTTCTTTCCTTCTCATCTTGCCTTTGTCTTTTCTCCTCCTCTTTGCGCAATTAGAGCCACATCTGAATGCTAAACTATAGACCTTTCATTTGTGCTTCCCAGGAAAATGTCTTAGGAAAACTATCTAACTTCTCAAGTTTCAGGTCTTCCCTCTGAATCTACTTTACCCATAATGCATTCCCTCCCAGGCAGCAACTAATCAATCCCCAGAAGACCACCTATGAACAGCCAATGGGAACTCTATGCCCTCTCCATAGAGCTGCTTGCCAGCACTACATTAATCCCTCTAAGTCCATTAGTCAAATAAAGAGGATACCCTGATCTCAGGATTCCTTCTAGCTCTGATACGCTAAAAGTATGTGATCTAAACCCAGGTAAGTTAGGAACTACCATGTTTCCCCGAAAATAAGACCTACTCATAAAATAAGCCCTAGCAGGATTTCTAAGCATTTGCGCAATATAAGCCCTACCCCGAAAATAAGACCTAGTGATGGGCGTGGCTATGCAGCATACCTAGACAACCCACGCATTTCGTCGGGAGCGGTAAAGAAGATGAGCAGCCCTTCTCATCTGCCCCATCATGACAGCTACTATCCCAGAGGTGACCGGAGAGGTGCAAGCAGCCCCACCAACAACGTCAGCTCCCCCTGTCAGGTCCCGGCTATCCCGTGCATGCTGCAAGCTGAGGCTTTGAGGGGAAAATAACACATCCCCTGAAAATAAGCCCTAAGGTGTCTTCTTGAGGAAAAATAAATATAAGACCCTGTCTTATTTTCATGGAAACATGGTATTCTGGATTCTCTTTTGTTGACACTCTCCTCTTAGAGTCTCCTTGCTGGTGCCAGTTCTTTCACTCAAGAAACCAGAGGGAAACACATGTAGATTCAAAGTCAAGAGGACCTGGAATCAAACCCCAACTCCACCACCCAAGGAGCTATGTGACCTTGAGCCAATCAGGTAACCTGTTTGGCCTTCCATCTCCTCAGCTGTAAAATAGGGATAACAACACCCCAAAGCTATTTTATTAGATTTGAGATAAAAATGAAATATGTAAAATGTTTCACAAACTGCAAAAGGCTACAGAAATGTTCATTATCATAAATGCTTATAATACCCCTCCTATCCCTATTTCACTTATTAATGGTCTCCTACCCTCCTTTAGGATGCATGTTCTCCTCACCCCAAAGGAGACAGACTTCACATTCTTTGTATTCACACTGTATATGGGAATGGCAGTGATGACAATCAGCCTTGCATTTATAGGCACCTGTGTTCAGTTTCCTATCACAGTAAAAGGATGAGGGCTCCTTACAGCATATCTCACACATCCTATTTAGAGTCTGGCACTTGCTAAGTATTCAAATACTGGCTGAATGAATGGCATTTCAGTAAGCAGGACAAGTGCCTCACAAAGCAAAGAATAGAGGTGGGAGGAAGGTTAATCAACAGAAGTCAAATGCAACACAACTATTTTATCCCAAGGCCCACTTATAGGCCAATTTTCATTGAGGACTTACAATGCTCTAGGCCTGTATCAAATACTTTACATGTGTCATCACATGTAATCCCCTTAACCACACAGTAAGGCAGGTACTATTATCATCCTCATTTTATATAGGATGTGAAGCACAAAAAAGTAATTTGTCCAAGGTGACACACCTAGCAGTGGCAAATTAGGAATGTGAATCCAGATCTTATTCCAGAGCCAGTGCTCTTCACTTCCAAGCTAGGTGGATCCTTATAGGACACAAAGCTTTAAGGTATGTCTCCATCTGTGAACAGCACCTCTGTCTCTCATTTTAGCACCTTACTCCAAGAACCAATTAACAAGACAGAATGACAGCCTGAAGCTCCAGAAAAATTATAGCTACTCATTCTCTCAATTAACATGTGATATAGAGAGGGGGGGAAACCACCAAATATTTAATGTGCTCAAAACTTGGTCTATATTCAGTCACTTGAAAACCACATTTATTATTGGAAGTAAATCTCAAGAAATACAAACTCGAGGCAAGGTTTTCACTTCAATAACCTTTCTAGTTAATAACTGATACAGTAAAAGAAGAATAATGGAAGATGGGTTCTGAATTATATGCCTCACTACGGAGGCTAGTCATAGGCTCAGCAGAATCTCGCAAGTATGTCACTCCATATGGAAAATCCCCAGAGGCAGCCAAAAGTCATGAATTGGATATGCATCCTTCTTTGGGGTGACATACCTATGACAAGCCCCAGATTCTAGAAGATCTATCCTTCCTTAAACCATCTAAACTAATTCACAGAACTAATGATGGCATAAGGAAAGAAGAAAAAAATTCCAGCAATCTTTGCAACTTTTCTGTAAGTCTAAAAGTAGTCCAAAATAGTTTACTTTAAAACTTGGAAGAAACAACAGCAATAACCCAATAGAAAAAAACAGGCAAGGAATATGACCAGACTGTCCATCACAAAAAAGGAAATACTATCAGATCTTGGACATAGTAAATGATGCTTAACATTACTCATAATAAGAAATGCAAATTGAAACCACTTTGAGATACCAACTGCCAAAAAGTCAAAATGTTAACACCACCACCCTGTTGACAAGATTGTGGCGAAAACCCTATTCTTAAACAGATGGAAATATAATTTGGTACAACCTCTATATAGGGAGTAAGAAATAACTATCAAAATTACAAATGCACATACACTACTACTGACAATTTCATTTCTGGGAATTTATCCTACAATTGAACATATACCCATGGATGAAATGTCATCTGATCACGACTATTCACTGCAGCATCACTTATAAAAGCAAAACTATAAATAACCCGAGTGTCAGGCTGGTTAAGTAAATTATGATACAACTATCCAGTGAAATATTAAGCAGCTATAAAAAGAAATAAGGAAGCTCTCTCTGTCCTGAGATGGAATGATCCCCAAGAGACACTGAAAACTACAAAAGAGCAAAACATAGAACCATGTTTATAGAATGCTAACTACAATATAACAAAAGACATAAAAAAAATAAGACAGTACACACAAATGTACTTCTATCTGCTTTCAGATATTATGAAAGATGTAAGAAACTAATAAAGTAGTTATG
>VBSM01002153.1:30687470-30716603 GCA_008086735.1 Cheirogaleus medius | reverse complement strand
GAAAAAAAAAAAATTAGCCAGGTGAAGTGGCACACGCCTGTAGTCCCAGCTACTTGGGAGGCTGAGGCAAGAGGATCACTTGAGCCCCATGAGATTGAGGTTGCAGTGATTTATGATGATGCCACTGCACTCTACCCCAGGCAATAGAGTAAGATCCTGTCTCAAAAACAAAACAAATCTCAAAATACAACCTATAACAACAAAGTTCTGCCTTTCTTTAGTATAAAAATTTGACATGTTGGCTTAGGCCGACCAGAACTGACTCAACAACATATTATCTCCTATAGGATCACGCATATGCTTCTCGTGTTAATTCTAAGGCTGTGTGCACTAGAAGTCCATTACAGCAGTCCACAGGGCACGTGCATATCTTAGGATCCAAAATTATAAGGCAGCATGTGACATCAGTGATCCCACCAAGAAGGGCCTCCCCCCAAGGTCACGGATGATTACATTAGATGGTAGAAAGGCTGCCAACTCAGTAGATAAGTTCTTTTTAAAAACCTTTTGGGAGATAAATCATCAAAGCCCAGCTCACCAAAGTGCTATCTAGGGAAAATTATTTGCTTTCTACTAGATCAATAAGTAGCAAATAAGGTCAGAGAATAGAAATCAACAATCAATAAAATGGGGAAAGCACTGTAACCTGTCACTGGTTTTGGCCACATTCTTTGTTCCTATCTACAGGTTTTCACAGGGAAAGGAGAGGAAACTAGTACACATCACTCAATTGCTTACATACACACACCTCGTATTTCACTCTGCTTAGAACTATGGGACCATTATTAATGGCTTGTTACTCCTTAATAACACTAGTAGGACCACAGCAGATAATCCAGAAAGAAAAAGTTGCTCTAGAGAGTTCTATGCATAACTAAATCATGTTTAGATTGCTTTACCCAAAGTCCCTGCTCAAAGTTAGGGAAATACGGTCTTCTAAAGGTAACATCCTGCTCTTCCTCCTTGTTCTCCTCTGATCTATCTTAATCAGCAGGGTCATGATTTAAAAGGCTCCACTATAAACTGCTGTGTTATCACAAAACATCTGGTCTATTTGAAGAGGTGAAGGGAAAAGTGGCACGCTAATCCTGCTACAGAAAGTTCCCCTTGTACCTCATGAATTTTTGAAGTTGTCTCATAAATCAGTTCAACCAAGATCACTTAACTTGGTCTTCTTACAAATCCTGTTGCCACAGTGGACAATGCCTGAAATTGTACTTTCAAAATGTAAAAGGAAAAGGAGAAAAGACTCTTCCACAAAAGCTTTCGCTGACAACACCAATTCTGGAGTGTTTAAATATATAGTTTAAGAAGTCAAAGAAGAGAGAAAACTGATCTGAGAGTTAACAAAATGCTTAGTTGCAGAACATTCATTTTCTTTCCCTTATTCTATCAGTACAAATCTGAGACAGTTTGAGAAAAAGCTTAGACCACACCTCATAGCATACCTAGTAAGCCTACCCGTATATCTCCACTGCAGCACTTCTCATATGGGATCACGATTGCTGCGTTTCTTATTTTAATCTCCCCACAACTGTGATTTCCCCCAAAGACAGAGAGACCATTTTATTTAACCCCAGTGCATCTAGCTCAGTGATTGGCACCATGGATACAGTATATATATAATTGTTGGATGTTTGCTTAGAAGAGGCATTGTTTCTGAGAAAAGAAAAAGAAGCTTAGGCAATTCAGGTCCTTTTCCCTTGGCAAAGGAGAGCATGAGATTTACATCCTAAAGCAGTGATTCTCAGGGTAAGGTCCCTGGACCAGCAGCATCAGCATCACGTTAGAAAGGCAAATCTTCAGGTCCCACCCAGGCATACTGAATCAGAAACTGTGAATGAGGTCTAGCAATCTGTGTTTTAATAAGCCCTCCAGGTGATTTTAATGCAAACTAAAGTTTGAGAACCACTGCCCAAAACAGTTTCTGTATATACATATATGCTACAGCTTCCTAATTTACACCTCAGAAGTCAGATAACTGAATAAGATAATTCTAAACATGGTTTAGATGTTTGGAAGTAAGTTTACACATAATGATGGGCCAGCTTTTCTGGTAGTGTTAATTAATTACATATGCCATGATGGTTCAGTGGTTTTTATTAATCTATTTCTCTCCACTCACAGCACAGACATACATATTTTACTAATGAAAATATAAAAGTCAAGCCAACAGCTGAGACACAAGAAAAAAATCTTTTTACGAACTGACCAGAACACATTAGAAAATTAATGTTACGCAACTGACAAGAAGGTCAGGCTCTTGGGGCAAAATGGAGGTCACTCTGCATTCATCTCCAATTGAAACAATTAAAAGACATTCAGGAAAGATCTCATTCTCCTCCAACCTGTGCATGGTTACACAAGCCTTCTGGAGAGTCCCAGGTTATCTTCTGGTGCTTGTAAAGAGCATATCTAGGTAAGTGGGTAAAGATATTCAGAGTGTTTAAAGAGGGAAGAGTAATTTTTTCACATGGAGACATCAATAACATGTCAACAATGAGCTTAAGTACCCTGCTGCTATTCTGAAAATAATTCTATACCCTGTGTCTTAAAAAAATTCTATACCCTAACTGGGATCTGTTTTTAAGGGAAAGCTGCCCAGCACAGACACCCTTGGCAGGTATTAAGGAAGGATGATGTTACAAAAGAAATCCATCTGGGGAGGGAGTTCTCAGTTTCTTGGCCTTTCTTTCCCTAAGGAAGGGTGACCCAACTAAAAAGGAAAGAACAGAGGTCCACTGAGGTTCACTTTAGGCTTCTAGAGGCAGCAAGTTTCTCTGTCCTAAGGGCAAAACTAAACTTGTCCTTGAAGCTGAAGAAAGCGTACAAACAAAAGTGAATTCTCAGCAGGACACGGTGGCTCACACCTGTAATCCTAGTACTCTGGGAGGCTGAAGCAGGAGGATCGCTTGAGTTAAGAGACCAGCCTGAGCAACAGTGAGATCCCATCTCTACTAAAAATTGAAAAAAAATTAGTCAGGCATGGTGGTGTGCACCTGTAGTCCCAGCTACTCAGGAGGCTTAAGCAGGAGGATCATCTGAGCCCAGGAGTTTGAGGTTGCTGTGAGCTAGGCTGATGCCAGGGTACTCTTTCCCAGGTGACACAGCGAGACTCTGTCTCCCCACCCCCCAAAAAAGTGAATTCTCACCTTTGATCTGATAGATGCATGTGAATCCAGGGATATGTTCAGATATTCAAGGGGCAGCAATTTTTAAAAATTGTTGTTGGCTTGGTAATAAAATATTTTTATCCAGGGCCCAGAAGACAAAAATGTCAGGGAGGTCTCTTCTTATTTGTAGACTGAAAACAAGCAATTCTCCAGAGTTAAGAAGGCCCTTTCTTAAGTTCTCCCACAACACAGAAGCTGCTGACAGAGAAACCACACTTAAAAATTATGATTTAAAAAAAAAAAACCTGTTTACTGTCTAACTTCCATATTCAATTTCAAGAAATCCAAAATTAGAGTAATTTTGGTGAAAACATGTTAGGTTTATTCCAGCAATGAGGGTGGGACCCCAATATTTTTAATTCTTCATTAAAACAAAAAATGTTCAAAGAGCAGGTATGACAAAATATTACAAACAACATCATACCTATTACTTTTTACTATTCATCTAGTTTTAAAATAGATTTTTTAATTTGATGTTAATATTAGTCCACTTAAATATCTTTGTTAATTTGTTTGTAAAATGAATGTTAAAAAGCACACTGTTTAGCTGGATCTGATTCAAATGCCATCAAATTCATCTAAATCAAGACCTAATTCCTAATCAAACATCAGACTAGGATTTTCCAAACTGTTGATGTGTTTTGTTTTCTATTTTATTAAGCTGAAAAATAAAATAATACAGTATTTCATCTGTTTTGTCAAACTGAAAATATTATAATTGTTCCTTTGTTAATATATTTTAACTAAACAAATGTTATGTGCATATAATAAAACATAGGCTACCACTTTCTCTTCCACATAATACCCATTTCTGGAAACACCTAAAATGTTCCCATAGAATTTTCCTCCTTTACAAACCAGTACATATTTTAAACCCCATTTACTCTTTATTTCAAAGATGTTTGTCTTTTTGAAAAGCAAGGAAAAGTAATTTTATCTCTCACTGCCATATCTATACTGAAACTATAAATAGTAAGGGCACCTTATTAAATAATGGATTTCAATCTACTTTCAACTTTCAGGGTTGGCATTTACAACTATAATTACTTCTTTTAGATAACTCCCATCTGCTGAGCACCCAAGTACAGAACAACAAAGGCCAGATGTACCACTTATGAAAACCTAAAGAGTTTGACTAGTGTTCCATTCTTTGTTTCCGTAATGCAGTTTTCCCCACAAACATGGCTGGGCATAAAATTCACCTTGAGAACTTACAAAAATTAAAGACTCCCCATATTCACTTCATTGAATCAGAATCTCTAAAAGTGAGACCCAGAAATCTCTATTTGTTTTTAATGGACAAATTTCAGAACTAGTACATGGTAGCTGGGAGAAAATGAGCAACAAATAATCAGATTCACTTAAGTACGCCAGCAACAATCACACACAAGTCTAAGGAAACCATCACCACAAGTTGGAACTGTTTCAAGAAGAGACATCTAAATGGCAGGAAATATTTGAAAGGTAAAATGAAGATCTAATGCTGCCCATGAAATTCAGCAAATCCTCCTGGATCCTTCCATCTCCCAGCCAAATAGTGTAAAGACCAGAGTAGTGGTTCCCAAGCTTTGGCAGGCATCAGAATCACCCTGGAGGGCTTATTAAAGTTGGGGGAAGGGAGGAGACTGAATTTGCATATCAAGTACATTCCCAAGTGATGCTGCTGGTCCAGTAACCATGCTTTGAGAACCACCAGACTAAAGCAATGTTGCAGAAATCAAATCTGCTGCAATTCCAGCTTTGTCACTGACTAACTATACAACTTAGAGCAAGTCCCAAATTCTATAAGTCTTTTACTTCTTCTTCTGAGACAGATTACACTGGATCATATTCTCTACCTCTAATACTCCCTGGTTCTCTGAAATACAAATCCCAGCTAGATTAGCACATGAAATTACAGGAATCTTAAGGGTAAGAGAAAAGGTTCCAGTCCCTGCAACAAGTAATCAAGTACATTAAACAGTCAAAAATAATACGCACATCCAGAAGCAACAAATTAGTCCTTTTTAGTAGTTGTCAAAGGCCAAGAAAAGCTTTGCTAACTCAAATGGCCAAGAAAAAAAATTACCCTCTTTTCATTTCCAGAAACCCATGCTTATACAAAAAAAAACCTGTCATGGCATGAGTTAAATTTCCTTTTGGCACCAAATACTTCGACTATTTGCCAAATATGCCCTGTGGCTTTTCCCCCAAAAGGAGGAAATGGACTGCTAAGATTTACTGAATGTCCAAAATACACCAGGCACTGAGAGATGTTTTCACATTATGTTGCTCAAGTCTCCCCAACAGTAAGAAATAACTATAATCCTCATCGTACAGATGAAGAAACTGAGGCTCATGGAGCATAAGTAACTCACTCACAACAGCACAGATAATTAGTGGCAGAGTCAGTTTTTACTAAGGTTTATACAACTCCAAACCTCTCATTCTTTTCATGGAGTCATGGTTTCCTCATTATTTCCATCTACCATGACACTTTAAAATGCCATGAGAGATCCTTGACTCAAAGTTAAAGTGAGGAAAGTTTTAATGTTTGAAAATTAATTTTGAGGGGGCATCATCTTTAAAAACAGGTCTTTCCAGCAGTGCATTCCTCACCTAGCTCTTGAAAGCTGGAACCTAGAAGGCTTTCAGAAGATTGTTATATTTATGTTTTCATCCAAGCTTGAAAAATAGAGATAATTTATTACATGCCTGAGCACATTCTTAGCTCACTCTGAACAGCACAAAACCCCCTTGACAAGTGGGTTGTTAGAAAATGTAGACCAGAAGAGAAAAAGACATACCCCAACCCTCAGCCACAACATGACCCAGATTGGTTATCTATCATGATCCTTTAAAACAGTCAAGTTCAGGAGCAATATCAGCTTACCCCAGATAATACTTCTCCATCTCCCCACAAGAAACCTGGGTATGACTCTGCACCAACTGAAGAGACAACAGATAAGAACCAAATTGAAAGAAATAATGATACAATAAATGCTATTTTTTAATGCTTGCAGGCTACTGAACTACATATATGATGTTTCATACATGTAAGGACTCCCCAATCTCATATTCATTCATTTCTCCAATCAAATCACCACACAAGTATGTTCCCAGAGCAACAGTGGAAAAGCACTTCATATGCCTTTATTTCACAGCCCTATCAGAAGTGTGGCCTTAAAAATGACAGACCTTAAACATGATAGGTGTTTCTAAAACAACTCATTTCAGAGTCACCAAAGTGTTCCAAAGGTGTGGTTCTTTCCTCTCCAGTCCTCTTTGTCAACCATGCAAAAAATTATATTTCTCTATAGACCCGGAATAGGCATAGGACACCTCAGTTGTCTGCCTTTGAGCAAGGGCCAGTTTTGTAGAGGTCAAAGGTATTCTCCTAATAGGCCAGAGGGCCACTGTCAGTGCTACTCCTCCCCAGTCCTGAAGGCACACACACATGGCCCCTGTCAGCACTGGCCCCATCGAAGTTCTCAGCTGGATGGCACAGTGGGCAAAGGCAGGGAGATAATAAGGGCAAGGTGAGGCATCTGAACCACACAGGGATCAATTTATTTGGCTCAGATCCACAGCCAGAGACTTCATGTCAAACATCTTTATGCCTGACACATGCTGGCTGTAATGGGAAAAAACAAATCTATCCTCTCTACAAGAAGAACACCTCCCACCTTGGATCCCACTGAGAGCAATTCATACATGGAGAATTATTCCTTCTATCCTAGAGAACCAACTAGATGCAAGGCACTCAACAAAACTATTAACAGTACATATTAATCGGCCACTAAGTAACCAACATTCAAATTTCATCTAATATTTATTGAGTACCTACTATGTACTACACATGCACTGATGCAGCAGTGAACAGAATAAATTAAAATTAAAATTAAAATTAAAAAAAAAAAAAGCTCCACTCAAAAAGCTTCTAAACTGGTATAGCCTTGGTAAAAAGTTGTTTTAATAGAAGTCAGAATGATTGTGAAGAAGAGAGGAGCTACTTTAGGTCACAGTAAGCCTCTCTGAGGAAGTGATTTTGTGGCCAGGGTCAAAGTGGACCCCTGTCATTTACTATCAGTAATCCTTATGAATCCCCAGGCAAAGATCCATATTCTACAAATGAAAAAATTAGAGATCAAGGTAGTTGAATGACTTGTCCAAGTTTATGAATGACTTTACAATCCACAATGCCCTTTCCACTACACAAAGGATTCAAGACACTGGTCTTGATTGCCAATGCAAGGTCTGTATATATCAGGGAGTGCCAAAGAGGATTCAAAAAGAAAATCAGATCAAAAATAAAATAAGTATACTTATTGTTTATCTCAATCCTTTAAACTCTTAATTTTGGGGTAAGCTTTATAAGTATAAATATCTATACAACTTAGAAGTGAATACAAAAATAGGTATTTTTGTATTTTTTTTCTTGACACAGAGTCTTGCTCTGTTGCCCAGGCTAGAGTGCCATGGCTTCAGCCTAGCTCACAGCAACCTCAAATTCCTGGGCTTAAGCAATCCTCCTGCCTAAGCCTCCCCAGTAGCTGGGACTATAGGCACTTGCCACCACATCCAGCTAATTTTTTTGTTTCTATTTTTAGTTGCCTGGCTAATTTTTTCTATTTTTAGTAGAGATGGGGCCTCACTCTTGCTCAGGCTGGTCTCGAACTCCTAAGCTCAAGTGATCCTCCCACCTCAGCCTCTCAAAGTGCTAGGACTACAGGCATAAGCCACCACAACCGGCCTAAAATATGTATTATTGACAGGGACACATGACCATAAAAATTTCAAGATCATTCATTGCACCAGAGAGTAGACTGCAAAGAAATAAACATGGGGAGAAGGGATGATAGGAAGAGATTTCTTAAAGAATACAAAATAATACCTAGATAGGAGGAATAAGTTCTAGTGTTTTATAGCACTGTGGGATGACTATAGTTAAGAATAATATTATATATAGTTTCAAATAGCTACTGAATAGCTACTGAGGATACTGAATGTACCCAACACAAAGAAATGATAAATGTCCAAGATGATGGATATTGCTAATTACTGTGACTTGATCACTATATATTACATATATCAAAACATCACTATGTACCCCATAAATATGTACAATTGTTATATGTTAATTAAAAAAAAAAGGCCAGAAGTGGTGACTTGAGCCTGCAGTCCCAGATACTTAGGAGGCAGAGACTAAGAGGATCACTTGAGGCCAGGAGTTCAAGACCAATAAGGGCAAGACAGTGAGACCATGTCTTTAAAAAAAATTTTTTTAATTAAAAAAAAGAGGAGGGGAAAAAAAGAATCATGGACCCTCTTCCCACAGCAAAATATGTTGTTATATACAGCCTGTATTTTGTGAACATAATTATAAATTTCCAGGTACAAAATAAAATAGATCACAAATGTGAATCTAAGGTTTATCAGTTCACTATGGAGTTGAGACATTTTACTCCAGTGCCTCGTGCCTCATTCAACCAACATACAGGCCTCCAGAGCTGAGGCCCCACACACTAATGATTACACAGTCTGCTCCCCTGACAGGGAAACCTGTTTATGCCACACTGAAGGGAACCCACCAATTCATTTCAAATTGGTCACCAGACAGCAGCTGTCAACTGGTAATAACTTTTGGTCACTCCCTATCCAGGCTATTTAATACACATGTAAACATAAATTTCATAAATTGTTCAAATGCATATTTACTCAAAACACCATTATGGGTCCATCAGACTGTTACAGGCTATCAGCTAAATAATATGCATTTTTTAAAAGCCTTGGCAGCTTAATACATATTTTTACTGCTCACATAACTCAAAAACAGCCTCAGAGTAAACCGTTTAATTTGACACATAAATAGTCCATTATATGACCTAATCCTCTTTTGTGTTTTCAAAAAGGGAAGAAAGTGCCAGGGCATTTCAATTTGATAGGAAAAGCATAGCAAAGGAGAAGGAAAAAAATTATTCACACACAGCTGCTGATCTTAACTTCAGAGCCAGGTTTAAGAGGGTTGGTAAATAAAAGGGTATTTAAAAAGAAAATGTATCTGGTTATCAGAAGCATTTAGGCTGATCATCAGAGAAAGGAGAGGGAGAGGGAGAGGGAGAGGGAGAGAGGAGAGAGGAGAGAGGAGAGAGGAGAGAGGAGAGAGAGAGAGAGAGAGAGAGAGAGAGAAAGGGAGGGAGGGACACCATTATACAGACAGTTTCCTGGTATTAATCCTACTCAAAATGTCTAATATGATTTACCTATAAATTGATCAGGAGACTAGTGTTTCTTAAAGTAGGGTTCTAGAACCACTAGTAACCACATGTGCAATTCCACAGATACTTGTTTTCTTTAATATGACCAAGAACTACTTGCCAGTTGCCTAATAAGTGAGTTGGGGAGTCCTAAAAAATCTTGTGTTGATAAATCATTAATAATATCAGCAAGTTAGCAGAGTATATGAATTGGGAACTAGTTTACAAAAAACTCACACTACTAGACAATTCCGCAAAGTGCCTACTATGCACTCACACATACCAACACTTGGAACTTTCTGAAGTCATACAATTCTCCAGAAGGATGATTTATAATCACCATAACATCTATGTGGTCTTAAGTCAGTCAAAATTTGCAATGCTCCTATTCCTGTTTTTTAAATTTAAATTTTATCATTAGAAACTTAATTTGTTGAAGATTATCTGTTTTAATCTCACAATGTGCAGTGGTACATATTTACAGCATTTATATTTTCATCCTCTAATTTTCCAATTAGACTCATATGTGGTATGGTTAAAATAAGAATAATCCAAATCCCTACTGCTAAAAGCCCACCTCCCCAAAAATTACTGCACAGTAACCCCTCATCTGTGATTTTATACTCTCTAAATAACTTGCAATCTTCTATCAAGGTAAATATAACAAAATCATATTTGTTTAAGCTTATGGAACACTTTTATAAAACAGAATCATACATATATGGCTCATACTAACATTTGCTTATGTTAGATGGTGTAGGAGCTTCTATCCCACCAACATGGGTAAAGTCCAAAAAAGTTGAAAACCACTACTCAAGACCAGTAGTTCTCAATCTTTTCTGGGTCGGAACCACTGTTAAGAGTCTAACAAAAGCTATGATATTCTCTATAGAAAGATACGTACACGCATTAAAATTTGCAACCTTAGCACACTTCTTAATTCTTAGAAGCCTTTATACAGTATACTCAAATCATTAATACTTGTGCCAAAACCAATTTGTAATCTTACTTAACACGGTTAATATTTTAAAATAGCAATTTGTAAGTTTCTCAAATATATAAAGGGTAACATTGAGTACATTTTTTTGAAACTGCTTATGACCTCCTGAAAATTCTGCAAAAAACATTTTTTTGAGACAGAGTCTCACTCTGTTCCCCAGGCTAGAGTGCGGTGGTGTCATCACAGCTCACTGCAACCTCAAGCGATCCTCCTGTCTCAGCCTCCTAAAATACTGGGGTTACACAAGCATGAGCTGCTGCACTGGCCTCTCCTCATTCTTAAACACTACTCTTGAGATCCCTGAACCCAGTGTTAAGAACCCCCAGTTTCAGATCTCATACTTTTATCATCATCATTTCAATATCAATTCAAAAAACTATACCTATTACATTTTTTGATCCATGTTAGGATCTGTTTCTATTTTTAGACACAATGAAGTTACTTTCTAATATGAATCCTCTCTAAAACCCTAGAGGAGAAAATGACCTGTACTTAAAGGTCTTCCATTCCAGTATCTGTGGTCCTTTTGCTATAAGGCCATGGATCTTCATGATTAAAATATCACCTTATATTTTTCACATCTCTTCACTACTGGGAAAGTTACTTTCTCCTGGGGAAACCTATGTCTTTTTTTGAAACATTATGAGAAAATTATTTCTGTAGTCAACAACTTGTTTACCTGGACCAATAGCTTAGTTAGTCTAGAATTAGAAGATGGCCAAACAGGAAGTAGGGGGAAGGCAGGATTCATTTTGAATTCCTAAGGTAGAAAGGTGGCAAACCACAAGGAACAGAGAATTATGAGCCACTTTAAATTCTCTTTATATTCTAAAATGAGCAGGCTCCCATCCAGTCTGGGTAGTCAGAGAGATTTCTAGAACTGTACCCTGGAGGATAAGGAGGCTTTAGTTAGAGAAAAAGACATGGTCATGCCCCAAAATGATCTGAGCAGAGGTGCAAAGGTGAAAAAACCTCCAGCAAGTTTAAGAAACAAGGGGTCACCATTGTGGCTTGAGCAAAAGGGCCACATGGAATTGCCTTAGGGAGTAAGTCTGGAAAAGAGGCTGGGCTCACAGCATAGAGGGCCTTCCTTAAAAACCAGGGTACTGAGTATAGCTTTCATCCTAGAAGCATGGGGGAGTCATAAAGTTTTTAAGCAGGAGAGTAACATGATGAAAGCTGTATTTTAGAGACAATACAAGCCTCTGTACATACCAGGCATTTAATCAATGATGCAGACCAAACATATAGATTCAAACTGCTAGGGAGAAGCATCTTGTAACCTAAAAATTATAGAAAAACCACTCCGCTATTGAAATCCACTGCACAACAACTCACTTTATCCTTTTAATTTAACTAAATACAAATAAAGAAAAGAAGAAAAAGAATAAAGCTCAAACTAACATTGTCTCTAGTCTAAGACTTTCATGCCCCTCCTAAATCAAAATGCATATTTTGTAGTAAGCTAAAAATGATATAAAAGCATTAAATATTTACTCTTTCCATTTGCTATTATTTTTCACTAGTTACTCAGCTGTAACAGTCATTAACATGCTGAAAAGGAACTCCATGTAAATTCATCGTTGGTCTGGGAATACTGCAACTCTGATGTACTGGCTGCAAGCTATACCCGGCTCAGAGGCACCATTTCCCTACAGTCAGGGCCAAATGTCTGGTTCACTTAAAATTTACAAATGATTATTTTTCTAATTAATCATTCATCAAAAAATATAAACAGCAACAGGATGTGAAGGCAGAGCAAGCAAAAAAACAGAAGGGGGCATGGATCCATCGGTCCCTCCTTCTTGGCTATGAACCAGGGTAGCAGGCTCATCAGAGAAGGCTCCTAGGGCCTAAGGCAGCTGACATTTCTGACAAAGGCTTGACCCTATCCCAGGGTACAAGTGCTCCTCAAGCACTCCAGAAGGAGTAGTCCACCTTACATGTGGATTATTAGAACAGCTTCCTCACTAGTCTCTCCTTTTTCCAGTTGCTCCCCCAATGCCCATCCAATTACCTCCCCAAGTTTCTTCCTCCCTAAGACACACAGCTGTTAAAAATAATTCCCCTCAAAGAGGGTTTTCATCATGCCATAAGAACCTACAGGGCTATTTCCAGTTTCCATATAGCTGACTCTTACAGCATGGAAGGCCCTTAAATATCCCCTGTTCCAGGCCCTTCATTTTATAGTTGGGAAAAATGAAACTTAGGGCAGTTACGACATGTCCACCATCATCTGTTGAACATGACCTGAGGACTCTCCAAGCAGAGGCTTTATCTGTTTCTGGATAAGTCTTCCCCTCTCTGCCTTTGTATTGATTAACAGGACTGCCAATAGCTAAGTAACTGTAGCACTGCTGCTACCTGCCAGAAGGCAGACATATGAAAGATCTACCCACCTTTTCTTACGTAGAAAAGACTAAGTTTCAAAATGTAAATCAGATTTCTGAAATGACTGTACTGAAGAGAGACAAATATTAAGAATTAACAGTAGGCCGGGCACAGTGGCTCACGCCTATAATCCTAGCACACATCATTCATTTTCTATGAAATCAGCACACATTTAAAAAATGTAATAGCTAAGATTTATTGAACACTTAGTTCTAAGTGCCTTACATGTATTAACTAAACAATTATCAGAGCTACCTTATAAGGTAAGATCTAGATTCCCCATTTTACAGGTAAGATAACTGAGGCATGCAGCTAGTTCATGGCTGGGCCTGAATATAAATCCTGTCAGACTGGTCCCAGAATCCATGCTATTAACCACTATCACTACTCTCCCCCACGTACTGTCAAGGAAAGACACTGACACACATGTCAACTCTGCCATATCTCCAGGAAACAGTCCTATGAAGATAACTAAAAAGAAACCATGAATGTCAAACACTCTGGCCTTGGGTCAATCACAATCCCTCTAGTTTTGTTTTTCTTGTTGTAAAGTAAGTGTAATACTTCCAGTGACTGATAAACAGTTGGCTAGAGACAAAACACAGCAAATTACATACATATACTTCACTACAGCGATAGCATGGCCAAATACTGTCTCCTGATCTCTCCCTTCTTCCACTTCCAATCTAATGAAAGACTTTCGTTTGCCAAATAAACTTTCCCATCCCCACAAAAGTAACTGACTGCAGCAAATTGTGCGGCACTATTGGCAAAGGCTAAACAAAAGGAGTCAGCATCTTTCTTCTAAGCTGCATCCCTGTCTGAAATGTAATACAGTGGGCAGGTTTCTTCTCTGAAATAGATGGACCTATGGTTTAAGGGCAGCACAGAGCGTAAATCTGTCTCCATGAATGGCTCACGCCATGTCTTTCTCGTTTTGTGTGCTATTGTATGCTATCTGGCAATATATCTGTCACAGTTCCACTTCCTCCCTTCCACAGGAACAAAAGTTGAGAGAGATTGGAAATACAACCCCAGGAACAGCCTTATAAAGGCCACAACTGAGCTTCTGAAAACTCCAGGCCAACTCCAAGCAATGCACCAGTTCAGCTTATCTGTGCACGAGGCAATTTGGTTAAGTAATAACCCCACTTCATCATCTTTTTTGTTCAACTCGCAACAGAAATCATATCAGAGAAACTACCACTTGTCATAAAATTATTTAGAAAAAAGAAACTTGATGCTGAGATCCAAACAAAATATATATGGTGCTTTTACACACAGTGGTCCCATCTGTAACACCCAGAAGTCAATTCAAAAGGCTATAGACAGTTAACAGATAACTCCAGATTCCCCTTGAAACATTCTGTGCAGCATCAGAGAAGAACAAAAACGCCAGTAGTGCTGCTCTAAATGTCTCTGTTCTTGCCCAAAAGACCCACAGTCCTAGCTTCCTGAAAGAAATGCCTGCACAAAGATCAAGCAGGGGACAAGCTTTTCCTGTGCCTACCCAAAAGAAATACTGGTCTTCCAGATCAGTTCTTCCAGATTTCATAGGTCGGCTGGAGAACCTGAAAGAGTGTTACAAAATCATTGTCCTTTAGCCTCAAGCACTTTAAAAGCAATTTATCAATATCACTGCCAGTTTCACTCCAAGAACTTGTTTTGGAATAACAACTGTTCAGGATCTTCAAAGTAGGCTTTCTCAGACAACTGGCAAATGTCCCTCCATTTAAATTACTGATCCCAAATCTCAGCATAGAATCTCAGCCCATTTGAAAAATTCATTTATAAAAACCACCATTCAGACTCAAAGCTACGTAACTTGCAAATGCTCCTGTTTCTGTCTAAGTTTGCTTTTGGTGTTTACAATCCAGGCAAAGAATGGAATTTAATATAACTACAAAATTAACAACAGATGGCCTAGTACATTTAACCTAGAGGAGTAAACAATGTGACCAATGGTCTCCGAAAAATAAATCTCCCCAGGAAGGCTATAAGAATATCTGAAAAACACCAAAATAAAATCTGGGGGCTTCAAAAACAAAACTTAAAACCAGATGAGACCACCATCTGAGCCTTACAATTTCCTTAACCACAATAAGTGTTGGTTTCTCCTTTCATCGATGTGGGTTTCTTATTGAGGACAAGATATCATCTCTTTTCTTCAAATCAACAACTTTCTCACTCTTGCCCTACATAAAGGAACATATTCACTACTACCTGGATTGATTGGATGGATTAATGCTGGGTTTTCCAGTTAAGCACTGTGGTTTTTACAACAGTATACAAATAACAAATTGTTAAACAATCAGAATGTAATAAAAGATACTCAGCATGAACTTTAATAATATAAGGTGTTTTCCTTTGAAGACCCTGGAAAACTTCACTTGCATTCACTGTCAGAAATATCAGTTATCATTATTAGTCAAGGTAGAGTGATGGGCAGCTCAGAGACCAGTAGGAGGCCACTAAATCTCAACAGAGGGCAAAGTACCTCACTTATCCACTAACTAAATCTCAACAGTGGGCAAAGCATTTCATTTCTCTGGGTTTTTGGCTCTCCTTATTTATAAAGTAAGAATGGTATACAGAGGCCCTTTAAAGTCTATCAGCTCTGACAGCCTGTATTTCTTCAGAAGTCCTTAATCTCATAAAGCTCCATTAACAAGGCATCCAAATAGACTAGATTTTCTATCCCTCTTGAGCAATCTTCTATCAGATGATAATTCTCAAGGCATCTCCATAAACAGGAACCAAAATTGTCCACTGTGATTTTATTATTAAAATGGATGATGAGAAGTTGTGTGTGTGCCCTTGGAAAGCATCTATACATGAAAAACAATGCACTTCCTTTTTACATCTAAGTGAAAAATCTACTGCCACATATGAAACATAATCAGAAAATAGAGTTTCAGAATATTTAAAAAAAAGAAAAAGAAAAGAAAAGAAAGAAAACAGAGTTTCACAAATAATTAAGAACCTAGGTTTGGGGACAGCGGGTAGCCTGTCCAGTGAAAAATTAAAGAGAGAAATAAGATTCCCACAGAACACTGAAAGTAATAATTCTCTATTTTCAGCTTTTTTCCTTCCAAGACGAGTGTATTGCTAAAGACACAAAAGTGTCTTACCAATCTAATATTTGAATTGTGACACTTACTTAAGTCAAGACACCTTGACATAGGTGACTTCAACCAAATTGTGAAGTATGAGACCTCCATCTCTGTATCTCCACCCAGATTAAGACCTGAAAAATTACAAGAGGTGGCTCAGGACTCAGTTTAGAGTGTGGTCATTTCTAGAAACATCAGCATTTTTAAAAGCACAAACCAGAACATGACCTTCCCTCAACAACTATCTAAATATAACAATATAAACAAACACCAAGATTCAAGTTTTATACAATCCTAAAAAGTTCTAACATCAAAGCTGGCTTCTCGTCAAGGAAGTAGGCCACACGAACAAAAAAGGTGGTCTCACACATAGACTATTTAAAAGGGGTTAGCGCTACCAGGGACTCCTTATTGATTTGGTAAGATTCCTAGAACAGAGAAGCAGAGTGAAAGCATTATCAAGGACAAACTGTGGTCAGACCAGTTTTACCTCTATTAAATTCCTACACCACTATCAACTGTCAGAGGGTTAAAGATACTGAGACTAACATAGTAACAAATGCAACCAACTAAAACACATTTAGGCACCCAAATGTTGTTCACAATCTTCAGAATCTGTCCCTGCAGTACACACTCTATCCTGACTCCAATTCCTGTCCCTCTCACAGCCTCACCACAGAGCAATCAGCTGAACTACTCTTTCCCTAGCCATCTGACCTGCAATCAAAGTACAGGGGCAACACTAGAGGAACTGGGATAGAACAGCTCATTCTCACCACGTAACCAAATACCTGATTTCATTATGCCCTCCAATCTTACTTGGTTCCTTTTTGCTTAATAAATTAAAATTAACTGATTAGATTCTCAGCCCTCATTCCCTACCCACCCACCCATCAAATGCCCCTCCCAGGCAAGTTATACATTTCATAATAATAATACAAAATTTACAATAACAACAACCAACAGATATTGAGTGTTTACAATGTCTAAGGCACTGCTCTAAATAATTTAGATGTGTTGATGCATTAACATGGTGTAGACTCCAATCATACCCCTTTCCCAGACAAGGACAGTGAGCACAGACAAAATAAGGTCACACACCTCAGCTGTCAGACTAGCATCCAGAGTCAGGCAGTCAGTCTTCAGAACCCATGTTCTTAACCTCTCAAGAGAGGCAGCCTGAATGGAAGACATACAAACTCCAAAGCAGGTATTTGTACATTTTATCTATTTATTTATTTCAGGAGTCACTCATGAAATTTCTTTTTTGTCTATTACATACTGAAGTTTTATAAACAATAAGTATAGGAACAGAATAACAGGGCGACAAAGTGGCACTCTTTTCAGCCTTGTCCCAGACACACTGGGTGACCTTTGTCACTAAGTGTACCTTTGATTCTCCATTTACAAAACAGGAATAAAACTTCCTCATCCTATTTCACTCTGTTGTTAATGGTAAATACATAAATTAAATATTTGAAATATGCTGAAAACATATATTTAGAAAAAATATGAACTTACTTTGGAACTTAAACCATCTATGAAGAAAAGTATGCTCTAACCAAACAAAACAAAACAAAATCACTAAACGGTTCTTATTTCAGACTTCTAAGTTTCAATATCAGATTCTCATTCTTGGCATAATAATCCATATCAATCTCCTTTTGCCTAAGAAGCATATGATGGAATAGAAACTAATGTCAAAAAGTTGATGTGAATTCTGTTGTAACTAATCCACATCGAACCCCAGTACTATTAGTTGGCAAAGTTACTCTATAATTATAATAAGACCTTTCCACCAATAAGAAATGCAGGCTATGGACAGAAACACAAATATAGCCTTATTCTGACCTGATTTTAGAGCCAAATTCTTGTTTTGTTTAACATTCAGCCAACCAGACCAAGATAGAACCAAATTCTTAATGAGAATCTTCCCTCTTGTGACAAGCAACCTGTGTGGACACAAACTTGCCCATGGACATTGGTGAGGCTGGCTTCTGGCTAAATTAAGGAAGCAATCGGCCAGAACAGCCATGATTATTTCTTAACAGGTTTCTGTCTCTCCATTAGGCTCCTAAATATATATGTCTGACAGCAATACAAGTCTGTCTTTAGCTCCCTAAAAAGACTGCCACGTAGGCATACCATCTTTCTAGGTTCAGGGAATAAGGTCATACAAGGATCATGGCTCCCTTTAATATAATTCCCAGCCAGCCTGTCATTTCCCTTTCTTTACTAACTAAAAGTACCAGGGACAGGCCTGCCAATTTCCTTTTTTAGTGCCACAATCTCTTGCCTTAACCAGACAGTCTCCTTCTGTGTCCCACTAAAGCACAGAATACAATCCCTGTTTCTAAAAACACAGTCCTTCCAAGGACTTTTTTTTTTTTTCAGGAGAATCTAGTGCTAGTAACATCAGGGAAACAGAAAAGTAGGCAAGAGGGCTTAAGCTGCATTACCTAATCGAAAGCATTTACCAACGACTTGATTCTAGGAACAAACTCTAGAAACATGATGGGTTTTAATTCAGTCCCTCTGAGCTAGCTATGAATGGAAGTAATAGCTACTGGTCACCCAAAAGCTAATATAAAATGAGTTACTGGCAGTCCACAAATTCCCAGTGGTTCCCAGCATAGCTGAGCCCAAAAATCACAACGGGTATTTAGCTGCCCTCTCCAGCAAAGAACTATTATTAATTCAGGTATCTAATCCTTCCTTGCAACAGACAAACCAGAACCAAGAAAGAGAAGATGCCAAAAGGAAAGACACTTAGCTCTCAACACAGTTAATCGCCATCTCTGGCTCTCTAGGATTCCGGCCAATGAATTGTGCCACATCACTGTAAACCTTTCAACGAGTGATGCCACCTCCCAGCTTGGACAAAGAGTATTTGTGGAGGACTGCCTGAGGACAAGCAGCTTATCCTCTCCTCAAAATGTTCTCAATGTTGTCCTTGGCTCAAGCCAGATTCACAGAGCTGCCTATGTGGAACACATGATCTTGACCCCTTATAGTCACTCTGTCTCTAAAATCACACTTTGTCTCAATATTATTAAATTTGCATTCATAGACCATATAAAAACAACTGTTTCATAAGTCACTGCTGTGTGGTTTTGGGGAGGTTGTTTTTGGAGATGGAGCCTTGCTTTATCTCCCAGACTCGAGTGCAGCATCACAATTGTAACTCACTGCAGCCTCAAACTCCTGGGCTCAAGTGATCTGCCCACATAACTAGGACTTTTAGAGACCAGGTCTCACTCACTTTCTTGCCTAGGCTGGCCTCAAGCAAACCTCCCACTGTGCCCTCCCAGAGTGCTGGGATCACAGGCTTGAGCCAGTGAGTCTGGCCATTGTTATTTTGATGGACATATTGAAGAGTTCATGGCCTCATCCCCTCCACTGAGGAAATTTCTCAGGAAAAGCTGTAAATATTTCCCTCTTTGTTCTGCCCCGAGAAGCTAAATATGTGACTCACCTCTGCCTATTACATTACGCTATCCTGTGTGTTTTCTGCCCATTAGCTTTAACATGGTCTTACTGTATTGTATTAATACATATTTCCTTTACCCCAATTCCCCATCTCATTTTAACTGTTGCACCGTACATGTTTTTGTATACCACCTCAAGATTTTTCTGAATGACACCAAAAATGAAATGAAATAGAACAAAATACCTTAATAATTATCATTTCCTACATAAACTGATTTATCCAACAGCACCTTCAGGACCTAATCTATCTAATCAATGGCCACATCATTCATCATCAACAACCTAAAAAACCCTGAGATTTACCTCTAACTTTCACACACAGATACTAGGCTGCCAACAGTAAAGAAACACACACACATATACACCGGCAGCAGCCAAAAAGCTAAGCATTTTGTTCTAATTCCTGTTCACTTCTTTTTCATATCTAAGTACCACCTTATGTACACACTTTCCTACATGCATTCTTACTTAATCTGTGCAACAATGTTATAAAATAGGCTAGGCAAGCATTATTTGCCATTACCCCACTCTACAAAAGAAGAAACTGATTTTTTTTTATTTCAGGGTATTTTGAGGGTACAAACATTTTGGTTACATTTTATGTCTTTGCCTCTCCCTAGTGAGGGTGAGAGGCATGCCCTTCCCCTCTACAATACTCACCGTGTCTTTTAGTTGTGAGTTTACCTCCCCCAACCCCCTAATCCCTGGAGAATATTACTACCATGTGAGCACCATAGCGTTAATCAGTCAGTACCAATTTTATGGCGATCCTATTCTTCCAATCTTGTGTTACCTCGCTTCGGATAATGGCTCAAGCTCAATCCAGGAAAATATAAGAGGTGCTAGATCACTGTCGTTTCTTATAATTGAGTAATATTCCATTGTATATATATACCAAATTTTAATAATCCACTCATGAATGGACGGGCACTTGCGTTGTTTCCACATCCTTGCAATGGTGAATTGTGCTGCCATAAACATTCGGGTGCAGATGTCTTTATTATAGAATGCCTTTTGCTCTTTTGGGTAGATGCCTAATAGTGCTATTGCTGGATCGAATTAGGTATTTCTATTTTTAGCTCTTTGAGATATCTCCAAATTCTTTTCCACAGAAGTTGCACTAATTTGCAGTCCCACCAACAGTGTAAGAGTGTTCCTGTCTCTCCACATCCTAGCCAGCATTTGTTGTTTGGGGATTTTTTTTGATAGAGGCCAATCTCACTGGGGTTAGGTGATATCTCATTGTGGTTTTGATTTGCATTTCTCTAATAATTAGAGATGTTGAACACTTTTTTATATGTTTGCTGGCCATTATTCTGTCTTCTTTTGAAAAGAGAAACTGATTTCTTGAGTCATTTGCCCAAGGCTGTGTAACTAAGGAGTGTTAGGATCAAGACTATTACTCATGGTCTAGGTAGAAGTTTCTCCTCCACCAGAAACCCTCTATGCAGGCACTAAGGAGGCATGCAGAAGGTGGTAAAAGTGAAGTACAAGCAAATCAAGTAAAAAAAAGTGGGCAGCCACACTGCTTAATTAATTATGTGTGGGGAGGACACATCTGTCCAGAAAATTTTTCTTTTTATATTTTCCTAGCAAAAGAACTTAACAGTCACCATTGTTTCAGGACCCAACATTCACCTAAAAAAAAGGTTTTATTTTATTTTGGTCTGATCATGAATGATACCAGATGTTTCTGGGGCCCCATACATTTTTCTATGCCAAAATATTTCTAACTTGAAGCTTAAGCCACAGAAATGTCTCTCTCCAAATAGAAACCCCAAAAAGCACCTTTTTTTTTTTGAAGGAACAAGTAAAAAGAAGAATCATTCCACTACTGATTTTGTTTACAAAAGATGAATATGCCATCTGATTTCCTGGGATGGGCAAATGCACTTTTCTCTTTTCTTTCATTCTTAAGTCTGTATTTATGTTCCAGCAAGTGTTACAGCAAGTGTTACAGAAATTGACCAGGGAAAGAACTGAGTGGCACACAGAGGGTCGGAGAATTAGCCTTTATTCAGCTGGCGGGCTCAGAGGGGCATGCCACCAAATTCTGAGCACCGCTTCCTTGTTCTCCTCCAGTTTTATACACTTCTTGGGGTTCCACACAACCAATCAACTATGAGCATGAGGAGTTATTCAATCAGCGGTGGGATTCAAAAAGCATCCAATCAGCAACAAGCTTTACACCCAATCAGCAGTAAGTTCAGCCATGGGGCCCCGGGGTGGGGGTTTTTCCCTGTCATCTCCCCCTTTTGATGCCCTTATCAGTTTACACAGCGGCATCAACCTCTATGAATCTAATAACTGCACTGAGCAAGCAGGGTCCCATGGTTACCATCAGCCGGCTAGGGGCAATAAATTAAAGCCCCAAGCCTGTTCTAACTCCTGTTTTCTCTTGTGGATTCTTTCTTTTAGCCCTTTGACTTTGGTAGTTACAATTCCTGATTGGTTTACATAGTAACAGCATTCTTCCTCCCGGGGGAACACAAAAGTCCCCCCCTTTTCTGCTGTAAGTCAAGTGCCCATCTATTCTGCAGGGTTTGCCAGTGAGTCTAGCTGACTCTGAAGGGGTAGCAGGGAGTCCTATCCCAGCTGCTATCCCTCCCCGCTATAGGGCTCATTTGCTCCAGACATGGCTTGAGGGGCAGTTGGTTGTGTCTATTGGAGCAGGGGCCCAGAGAGCCCCAACCAAGAACAACACAGAGGCACCCCATGTAGACCCAGAAAAGGATTACCAAGAAGCAAGTTAGCCCAGTCTCTCGGGGCAGAGGCCCTGAGTCCAATTCCCAAGAAGACTGTCAGTATTCCTGTAAGAGTCCAGGCCAGTGGTCCCATTCAGTCCTTGGCTTCCAGTCAGATTCAGGGGCAATCCGTCCTGTTGACTTTGTTGCACCATCCAATGGCTGGTCGCATCAACTGTCTCGGCTCGTTTCACACCAGGGGTGCATCTTACCTGCAGTAAGGCAATGCTTAACATATCCACTTCTACATCCTCGAACGGGGACACCCCAGTGTGCTGAATTCCTGGGGCTGGCCTTGGTTTAGCCACTGCGTTGTTCCTGGCACAGGTCTGGCACCGGGCGCTGTCATTGCCACTGAGGTGAGTTTGGCTATATAATAGTATCGGGCAGGCAGCTGGGTGAGGGCTGTTTTTCCCAGATGAGTCAGATTATGATACCAAGACACAATGGGATAGGCCAGCTTTCCCAGGATGAAGACGGTTTGGTTGGGCAACTGCCACCATCCATCTGCGTTTTTCTTGGCCTGTTCCTGCTCCGCCCATTGGTCTTCCTCTGGTGTGTACCTCGGTTTCTCTGGCCACTCGAAGGCCAAGAGGATCTGGCATTTGGCAGTGAGATCCTCTGGTTGTCCCATACTGGCCACCTGTCTTGCTGCCTGGTCTGCCAGATGATTACCGTTGGCGACTGAGTCTGTGCCCTTCTGGTGCTCCCTGCAATGGATGACTGCAATCTCCTTCGGTGCCCACACTACTTCCAATAGGTGAAGAATTTCTTCCTTATTCTTGATTTCTTTTCCGCCCGCGGTCAATAGCCCTCTCTCCTTATAGATTTCCCCGTATACGTGCACCGCAGCGAAGGCATATTTGGAGTCTGTATATACATTGGCCCTTTTGTCTTGGGCATACCTGAGGGCTTCGATGTGCGCCCATAACTCTGCCCTCTGGGCTGACCATCCCTGAGGCAGAGTGGCTGACATAATGACTTCGCTCTCTGTGGTGACTGCGTAGCCCGTCCTCTGGTTCCCCCCTTTTGTGGGGGTCTGGGCAGCACTAGCTCTTGGGCTTCCAGTTTTTGTTGGATAGTCCCAAATGGGGCCCTTCCTTGCAACAGGTGACTTCTCTTTTGGTGGCATTCATTCTTCCAGTGGCCAAACCCCTTGCAATTGGTGCACTGGTCTCTTGCCAGGGGTGCCTGTCTTCTGGTTCCCCCCTTTCGTGGGGGTCCAAGCCGCTTGGATGGGTCAGGTCTACCGAGGGCAGCAGCCAGGAGGGCGACCTTTTTCTTCATCCTCTGATCTTTCTCTCTTTGAGCGGTCTGCTCCCAGTTGACGTACACCTTCTGGGCCACCTCCATTAACTGTGTGATGCTCATGCCTGCGAATCCTTCGAGTTTCTGCAGCTTCCTCCGGATTTTGGAGGCCGATTGCCCGACGAACGCTGCATTCACCATTCTCTGGTTTTTGGCTGCCTCCGGGTCAATAGGTGTGTATATTCAGTATGCCTCACAGAGGCGCTCGAAGAAGTCATTGGGTGACTCCTCTGGCTACTGGGTAATTAAGGCAACCTTGTTCATGTTGGTCGGCTTTTTGGCCCCTTCCCGCATTCCTTGGAGAAGGGCCTCGGTACCGCTCAAGTACCGCTTGTCCTTCTGGTGCGTTGAAATCCCACCCTGGGTTGGTCTTGGGCACCGCTCATGATACCCATTGTTCCGCATCCAGGGTGCCTTCCAGCGCCCATTCCTGCAGCCACTTCCAAGTTCCAGTCATGATCCGACGCCATCCTTCAGTACTGAAGAGGGTCAGTAGGAGTTGCCGGCAATCTTCCCACGTGGGACGGTGAGTCTGGAAGATAAATTCCAGGATGTCGATGAGGGCCTGCAGTTTCTCTGATTAGGATGGGGTATGGTGTTTCCAATTCAATAGGTCGGTGGTAGAGAAAGGCTGATAATACAGGGCAGGTTGCCCCGGCTGGATGGTTCCACCATCCCGAACCTGCGGTGGACCTCGCATTTCATGCAGAGGCATCTGGAAGGCCGAGGTAAGGGGTTGGGCAGATTGCAACCGATGGATGAGTGGTGCAGATGCCGGCGGTGGAGAAACTGATGGTGGCGGGGTGTCGGGTGCAGTCCCAGTCACCACTCTCCATACTGAATGTATGAAATGTATCAGCATGCACCTCAGAACTGTTGGCTTGGATTAGGACCCTCCCATGTTTTAACTGGTTTAACCAGCGCTCCCATTCCCTACACCACTGACAATACTCTTTTCTGAACCTTGTCCCTGCCCAGACTCTGGTCCCTGCTCCAGCTCCTCCCTTTCTCTATCGTCGCAAGACAGACAAGGGGTAGGAGCTTCTCTCAGGTATTCGCCTGGCTGCATCCCTCGTGGGAACTTAGGCGTATCTTGGCTAAGGTGTACTCGTATAAAGCCTGGGTCCAGTCATTCCCTATCATGGGGAGTGAATTGCCGTTATGCCATACAACGTTGCCACAGAACCACAGGTTAGGACTCACTCAAACCTTGTAGCCGAAGCTGTGGGGCCACAGACACAATGACTGCAAGCAGTCACTGAGTTCCTTCCACTCACACATTCACGCAGAGGTTACACATTCCTTCCCCTGGGAGGGTCCCTATCCTTAGGAGGTGATCAAGCTCCTCTCCCGTCTCACTGACAGGCCTACCCTTAGGAGGTGATCAGGCTCCTCTTCCGTCTCGCTGACGGGCCTATCTCGGGCGGGTCCCGGGACCCTACCTTGTCCGATGTCCTGGCCCTGGTCTGACTGGTCCTTCCCTCTGGAGTATCTGGGTGAGTCCGAGGCCCTGTGGTCGGCGGGAGCTCCCGAGGAGCGAGGATTCCCACAAATGGTGGTTCGGTGCTGGCTCGTCTCTATCACAGAGGTCCCGCCATCCGCCGTGCTCGTCCCCGATCCGGTGGCTTCATCAAGGGGCCAGCATGGATGGCTTTCCCGGTCAGGGAACCAAAATGTTCCGGCAAGTGTTATAGCAAGTGTTGCAGCAATTGACCAGGGAAAGAACCGAGTGGCACACAGAGGGTAGGAAAATCAGCCTTTATTCCGCTGGTGGCCACCAAATTCTGAGCACCGCTTCCTTGTTCTCCTCCAGTTTTATACACTTCTTGGGGTTACACACAACCAATCAACTATGAGCATGAGGAGTTATCCAATCAGTGGTGGGATTCAAAAAGCATCCAATCAGCAACAAGCTTTACATATCCAATCAGCAACAAGCTTTACATCCGATCAGCAGTGAGTTCAGCCATGGGGCCCCAGGGTGGAGGTTTTTCCCTGTCATTTATACTCCAAAGTTTAGATGGCATCTCAAAAGGAGGACTATAATTTTCTTCCTCTACTACAAATTTAATATTTGCAAAAGAATTCAGTATTAGGATCTCCAGAGGCTCAAGTATCAGAAAATCACAGAACTTTAGAGCTTGAAAGGACCTTAGCAATTTCAGAAAGGAGTTATTGCATTGCAAATCCTCTCTCATGCTCACACTGCACATGAAAAGGTCATGTCCATTTCTGCCCTATTCACGTATTGCCCACCACCAAACATGGAATTCCACGACTCCAACCAACTTAAAGAAGAACATACATAGAGTCTGGGGGTGGAGGAATTGAGGGAGAGACAGTAAAGTAGCAACTTCTCTGGTATATAAGCTCTTAAATGACCTATTTAATAATATGAGCACGGCAAAGTAATCCAAGGGGAAACTCAAGAGTCTATGGACTGACCAATATCCCAAGCCCTACTACTCATTACATCACCAGACTGTGAAAGCAGAAACCAGGTCTCCATCTCTATTTCATCAGATCTAGAACAAAGCACCTGGCATACAAATGGTATTCAATAAATGAGTTTTATAAGTGAATGAATAAAATAATTTCACAACCAACAACAGAGTATAAAGATGTCATGGGCCATCTCCTACTTACAACAAATGACACACACCTCCTTCATAGAGGAAAAAAAGTAAAAATTTTTTCAATTTTCTTTCAGGGGAAAAAAATCATCTTTCAAATAGCATTTTAAGCCAGAGTTATCCTGTCCAATAAAATTTACCTTTTATGACATTTCTGCACACTAAATAAAGAAAAGTCTACTTTAGCCTATTTAATTCTAAATACCTACAAGATAAATAAGTGTTATTTATAATATCTAAATATTAGAAACAAATCAATTTTGAAAGAATAGAGGGTTGGACAAAAAAATATATATCCCGACAATGGTACTGTATATAGCTATTAATTCTACAGAATCCCAAACCTAATGTCAAAATATCATAATAAATCAAAAAGTCAGGTTTATATACACATACATGTATATATGTATTTTTTATTAAAATCTGAACCCATGGAAGTAGATATTTATTATGATATGTACATGCCCCTAAAATACTGGGAAGATTTATGTCCCCCAAAAATGATTATTTCTTTGTACATAGGATCACTGATAACGTTTTCTATTTTGTGCTTCTTTGCGTATTTTCCAAATTTTTCTCCAGTAAACATACATATTTAGTAAGATATATTAATACAGAACACTGTAGAAAACATGTATATTTTCTAGAATAAAATGAACACATTGCAATCATAATCATGATTAATCAATAGAACATTATGATACTTCAAAGGCCCCCTTGGTGTATCTCAATGATCAAATCTTCCTCTCCCCACCCCACCCCCACAATTATCCTGACTTGTATGTCGTTACTACCAACAAATGGTTTTCACATATATGATCACGAAAAAAACAATAGGTTCTCACTATAGGTATAAAGATACCGTGCATATGTGAAGGGGAAAAATGCACACACAGACACACACACACATCACTAATTGGCACTTTTAGTAGAACAAAATAATTTTGGTATCTTTTCCAGGAATGTAACTTGTATTCAGTCATACCTCATCTAGTCTAACCATATCGCTGACCATAAGTTAAGAAAGATGGGCAGCACAGATAAGGCTAAAGCTGACTTAACTCCAATACCATTTTTCTAGCCAACTGACATAACCAGCCACAGAGTAATCTTAACAGTTTTTGAAGGAACTGTAAGAGAATTGGTTGCTGGGTTAATGGAAAAGAAAGAAGATTATTTACTTCTCTTGTTTGACAGGACATCTTAACAAAGATTACCATGTGCTAAAATCTGTTGGTCTGTATATTTTAAGTACTATATAGTAAGAGTGGATAGGTAGTTTCCCTCCTTCTTTGAATAATGTTTAAAGTGGGCCAACCACAATTACTACATTTTGATAGAGCATGGCATAATATATGTGTACTTTCTAAGATGAGCCTAATACACCTGGGACTCTCAGAAAATATTATTTGGTGATGATCACTGGGAATTACTAAAGCTACACAATAATCGTAACTTTCTTCATTACTTGGAATCTACCATCCCCAAATGGAAGCCATACAGCCTACATGTATCAAAATTAAGTAGCAAAATAGAGCTATAAAAATTTAATAGAAGCAAAATAAGTCAGATTATAATCACCAAGAATGAGCTAGCGAAACAACAAAAAATATCTGAACAACCCATTCCCTCCAACCCACTGTGTGGCACCTATTAGGAGAACCACCTGGATGGGCACATCTGTTGAATTACACACCATTTAAACATTCATTTGTTGCTTGCCATCATCTGTCATACGACAGTAACTAAGATTCAGGCAAAAGACTTATTGAACAGCAAAAGGATTATTAGACTTGGTGGTATTTTTGGAAGGCTGCTGTTACATCAGAAAAACAAATGAGAAAAGTATAGTCATTTAGCTGATGAGCAGCAGTACACACACAGCTTTTAATAAGAGGTAGAGGTGGAAACTAGGCTATAGAGAGATGATCAGGAAAATAGCCAGCCTCACACCCAGGAGGTTTATCCCAACACTAGTTACTGCAACTGAATTGGAAATGGGACCCAGGTGATCAGAAAGCACATTCATTAAGGTAATAAAATGCAGAAAAGAGGTACAATAAATGCAGTTAAGTCCCCAACTACTACTCCTACAGTATTATCGTCAAAATCCTGATTTTGGCACTGCTTTGGTTTAAATGTTTGTCACCCCCAAATTTATGTTGAAACTTAATCCCCAATGTGGCAGTATAGATAGGTGGGGGCTTTAAGAGGTGACTGGGCTCTATAAATGGATTAATCCATTCATGGATAGATGGATTAATGAGTTATCATGGGAGTGAGACGTGTGGCTTCCTAAGAAGAGAAAGAGAGACCTGAACTATTATAGCAAGTTCAGTCCCCTCACCATGTGATGCCCTGTGCCACCCTGGGACTGTGCAGTGCCCTCCAGCAAGAAAGCCCTCACCAGTTGTAGTCCCTTGACACTGGACTTCTCTGCCTCCATAAACATAAGAAATAACTTCTTTTTTTTTATAAATTACCCAGTTTCAAGTATTCTGTTAAATGCAACAGAAAACAAAGACAGTTACTTCTTTTTCTTGTTCACTATGTACTGTCTTAACACCAAGAATCTCAGATCTTACATGGCAGGAACCATATGCATGACTCCTCTTACTGTTCACCTACACATGTGTTCCAGTACAGATGCATCAAGGCTTAGAAGTCAGTTTTTAACCAAAGAAAATCCTGTTAAAAGTAGGTGGAGAAAGTAAGGGGGGGCGGAGCAAGATGGCGGACTAGAAACACCGCCAGACAGAGTGTCTCTACAGAAAAGACAGCTTCTAGAAGATATTAGAAGAAAGAAGCAAGCAAACGACCATATATCGGACGGGTGTTGGACAGAGGGGTACCGGAGACTACGGGAGACTCCACAGGAGGAGATTGAGGAGAAGAATTGGGATAAGAGACCTCCCGAGTCAGCGGCTTGGAGACCAGCTGGCAAGGGTAGGTGGAGCGGTTAACTTCCCCTCCCTTGCATCTCGGACTGCTACTGGGCTCCCCAGTGGTTGGAGACACCTGCAGACACCAGTCCAGAGATGGCTGC
>VBSM01002153.1:30668587-30687370 GCA_008086735.1 Cheirogaleus medius | reverse complement strand
TGTACCCCCATAATATGCTGAAATAAAAAAATAAAAATTAAAAAAAAAAAAGTAGGTGGAAATTAGCACTCACCAAACAAAAGAGTAATAGTACTTGATCACCAAGTACTCAGAGTTAGTATCTAAAAATGGTTACTAAGTCTGGAATTTCCAGGGAAATGCAATAGTTCTTACCTAATTATGTAATATGTAAGCAAATGAGTCTTCATTCAACAAACATTTGAGAGTAAGTAGAACGTATACATGTTGGTCAGAAGAAATTTTTTCCTGGCATTGAATTCTTAAGAGTTTTTTATATTCATGTGTGTTATAAATATATGTGTAAATATATATGCATATGTATATAGGAAACATTAAGACATCAAATTAAGGTTTTTCAAAAGACTGAAATATTCTTTAACTATAGAATACTGAATTCTTAAATTAAGGGCTATTACTCCCCATTTACAGAGGACACAGCACTTAACTCCATAATGGCAATTATCTGAAGAACCAAAATAATATGGTCCAGGTATGTACATTTTTAATGGTCTAAATTCACATAATGATAGAACTCAAGAGAGCCTAAAGAAAAGTACAAATAACAACATGCCTGATACACCATTTATCTGTAAAATCACTTGTAAAGCTGGCTTTCTGACAAATGTGGCAACTTAAAACTTATGATTATACTCTGATTATTAACTACCTCAAAAATACTGATTATATGAATAATTTATTCAGAATCTGGTGCTTAAAAAGTTAAACAAAAGTAATTCAGGAGGGAGAATAATTATACAGAACAAGAAGGAAAGCTAACACAGGGAACCTAGGAAGAAACAACTGAACAAGGTAACAAAGAGATCAAATTAGGACCGCACACCTGGAAATCTGGATAGATCACAATGTCACATGATCCTGACTATGTAAGTGCAAGACAGATATATTTCTGTTGTTCAGATGCTGCAACCCAGATTCCCACAGATCTAAATCTGTGAGGAAGATCTTGTATCAAGTGTCATACAACCTAACAGGTGAGCTCAGTCTAGGACCTAAAAAATCTGTCACTATATGAATAGTTAGAACAGGCTGAATGTTAACATCATCATTTCCACTGCACAGCATGAGTCTTACCAGTTAAAATATCCTCCAATGGGATTTAAATACCACTGCTACCTTGAATTTATATAGTACCATGACCCAAACCCACAGTGAAGTGAGAGTGAAAGGCTTAGAGGAGGGGAGAAGAAAGACATCCCAATCTTTTAACAAACTGAAGTACATTATAATGCGGGCATATGTGGAAAGTGGGAATAAGGAAGAGTGAGAGAAATGCAAATCTGTGTATTTAAGTACCTATAGATAAATACAGTGAAATTTTACTGGGTTTCAGTTTTACCATCTGCAAAATGGGATATGGTTTTACCAAACTTAGCCTGGTGCCAACCTAAAGAACCTCAAGAAATAAAGGTGACGGGTAATCCAAACCTTCCCTTTCTTCCCTTTGATTCCAGAACATTGTACCTATTCTCCTAAATTAAAACCACAGAATTTAACAATAATGTCACAATCCCCACTGGCCAAACCCTTTTAATCTAAGGATCTCATTTAATATACTAACACTAGTTTGGAGCCAAATGGAAGAAAGACATAATAAATTGATTCTTGCTGTGTTACATTTTTAACCTCTTCAACCTGACAATTTATAACAGATGCCCAGCCTTAACTTGATAGTCTGATCAGGAGAGGCGAGGATGTTGCATAAATGCTCATCTATGGAATGTGCTCTGATTTGCAGGTTTTCTTAGTAGTAACATGAGATACAGAGCACTTTCCACCTACCACTTGCCATGTTTTACTTGAACAAGCAGCAGCTCTGAAAACCACAGCAATATTGCCATGGTTAATGTAAAATATTAATGTCTCATTTGTTCAACAGTTTTGTGGAAATTAAAACTTTTAGGTTAATCATATACTGAACAATTTTAATTAAAACAGTTATGAAACAATTAATCCACAAGAGCTAGCTTGGAACTTTGCCAGCCTTATTGGTTTAATGCATGTAGGCAAAACTCATTTTTTTCCTTTCTGACTTAATGAATGCTAATATGTGACACAAAATATGCATACTAAGCTCCTAATACAGTTAGTCCATCTGGTTTTTCTTGCATTCTCTATTTGTCATTTTTCTTTGATAGCAAAATTGAAAATGAGTTCCCTGTGTTAGAAATGATAATGATGCCATGTGCTGTGCATCATTAGAAAGTGTTCCTTATAAAAATCTTCCAGGATGAAATAAACACCTTAAGTACCCTCTTTACTTTACATGGCTAGGAATGAAAGAAAACATAGGCCCACAGACTGGGTCCAGAACCACAACGGCAATATGAGATAATACTGCCCTTTCACTGCCATTTTAAAGAGATTCTTTTCTTTCTAAGGGTACTATAAGGACATGGAGGATAAAATATGAGTTTAAATATCTAAGACAAATCCTCAAGTATTTCCATTTGTTCTGCATTACAATTTGTTTGATTCATTTTGGGATCCATTTGTTTGCCAAAGTAAGCATAGTTCAAGCCCTTTGTTGAATATTTAATGCATGCAAAATTACCTTTTTAGCACAGGCTAAGAGGTCTGTTATTACCAATAAGGCTTAACAACAGCATTGTGTATGATCATTAAAGTATACTAAGGTGTTAGCTTACACTACAGTTCACCTCCCCATCGATCTAAGCCTTGCCATAAATCTGAATATTCTAGGCTTTACAGTTTATCAAGCTCCAGAAATACAAAAAATAGACACAATCCAACCCTTCTAGTAAAAGCACAAGCATGAGTACTTCATCTCAGCTATCAATTCAAATTTAAGCAACTACACCAAATCCCGTCAGAGTTGAAGAAATGAGTTCAACGTAATTCCGCCCTCAAATGGTGAAAATGATCTCCAACATAATTATATTAGCTAGTACCTTCACAACTGGTGTGTATCTTATTATTTCTGGTTGGGCACATCACATGTGAAGCATATAAACCCATAAAAGGTATTAGATTTCCTTCTTAACCACCTCTCACTCAGGCCAAAAAAAATATTCTCCATTCTCATTTATGCTTAAAGCATAAATAAGCAGTTGGAATAGAAGGCTTACCAATTTAATACCAATATGTCAGCCAAGGCACTCTGGGAAGTCAAAGTTTCCCTCATTAAGGTAGCAGACCATAAAGCTGTTTGACAGTAACAGTACCAGCCTAGACCTGGGAATATTAAAATAAATACCAACATTTAAAAGCCTGATTCCAAATAACAGACATTTGAAGCTCAGACGGTCACCTATATCACAGTCAGTTCGAAAAGTAAATATTTGGTGGGGGCGGGGAGAGACCAAAAAAGGAAATATTTTTATAAAAGGCTGTTCTGATAAATTCTCTAAATATGAACATTTAATAATTTCCAATTATAAAAAAGCAACTGTTTCTTTCTGGCCTGATCTATTTGTGGAAACCACACTGGATAGAACTAATAAAAGTAGACTAAATGATCACAAATAAATTTTCAGCTCTCAAAGTCTGTAATTCCATAAGATATCTGTTATAACTAAAATCATAAAATGTGAAGGTTGGGAGAAACCTCAGAGATTATTATACTACAAACCTCCTCATTTTGAAAATAAGGAAAAATAACGCATCTACATTTCTAGCGTTAGGAAATTGAAGCCAAGTGCTAAAATGATATTTATGGATTATACAGGAATCTCAACAATCTAAATATGCCTTTATCACTGGTATTTGAGAGGTTCTTTTACTATACCAAAGCACCTACATGAAGGCTCCAGCTCTAAGAGGTTCCTGGCTACCCTCTGCTTCAAAGAAATCCCTTTTCCTCTTTCTAAGACAGAAATTCTCCACCAGAGTTATCCTGCTCCTCATTTGGCAATGTCTAGAGACATTCTGGTTGTCACACTTCAGGGATGCTACTGGTATCTAGTGTGTAGAGGACAGGAACGCTGCTAAACATGCTACAATGTACGTACTCCCACAAGAAAGAACTATCCAGCCCAAAACGTCAACAGTGCTGAGCACCCTGCTAAGGGGTCACTGCCACCACTAGCAACATTCAGAACACACCTGGAACCAGAAAACAATGCCCCCAAACACCCCTCACCCTTATAATAAAATGGTTGGCTCTTCCAGGAAGCAATTACTATCAAATGGCCCTGACTTTTCACATCCCCTACCCAGCACTAAAAAGTCTATTCAAAGAGCACTAATAAAAAACAAGAAGCTCCAAATGCCTTGACTCTTACTAGGAAGGGTTTTCTTTTAAGGAAAGAAAGAGGGAGAGGAAGAAGGAGGGGAGAGGTAGGGGAAGAGAGAGAAAGAGAGAAGGGAATAAGAAGTACATATGGGTGGTGGGAGGAGAGGTAATACTGGTTTCAGAACAAGATAAAAGGAGCAAATAAAGAAGAAAAATTACCCTCTCCCACAAACCTGTGAAAGCATTTCAAATCATTGCAATTACATACGCCCAAGAGAATCCCCCTTCACATTCATGGGGTATTTTCTCCTAACCCTCATGCTTATTTCAAGTTAAAATAACACTGTCACGGAGTCGTTGTGCAGCACCATTATAAGTGATAAATAAATAGCAAAGACAGACATAGCCCAGAACGTCTTCCACATGGAACAAATACACATGCAGCAATGCAGCATGTTTTTTATCATTCTCAAGGGCACCCTTTTTCATAATTCTAAAACACACAATCCTAACCTTTCTTATACTGTAGAATGCTACCTTAGCAAAACCATGAGAACACAACAACACAAATGTCACAGTTTTCAGATAAATAACTTTTTATCCCCTTGGTCATGAGCCTTAGGCCCTAGAGATTTAAAAAAGTATCACACCACTTACTGTCCCGGTTAAGCTTATACACAATTTATTTGTAGAGGCAGGTCACATGATATATGAAACAACCACCAACACCAAATGGTCTAGGTACTAAATATTATAGTACCTGCCTTTATAGGAGTGAGAGAAGGAACTGATCACTGGTAGCTGCAGTAGCAGAAAATGTTTCAAACATTTTGCCCCAATGAACTTAGTTTATGGAATGGCAAACAATGTGGATAGGACACGTTCCATTTTCAAATTTTACTCTTTTAAGATTTTTCCCTTCTAACAGTTCTTGCTAGCTTGATTCAATTTACTTTTCTTTAGTATTTTCACAATATTTTGGTAAGGCAAGTTCACTCTCAAGAAAATGTCTTTTCTGAATCTTTTTACCTCACAAATCAATTTTTCCAGGCTTCCAGTCTTTACTCTTCCCTAGTCCCTTCAATTTTTTAAGAGATCAAGAAGACTGCCTGCATGCACAGAATTCTCTCCAGACCTAGGTGTTACCTATGAGCAGGGGGCAAGAGACTTTCCAACAATCATTTCTGAGTTATTCTTTGTTAAACTGCCTTGATTGACAGGCTCCCAATGTCATCGGGAGGCCAATAGTGGCTTTCTATATCCTCTGTGCAATGAAGGTTAAAAAGTGGAAAAGCACTATTTCTTTGCACTGGCTCATCCTTGTTGTTACATCAGCCATGTCCAATTCAGTATCTTTTCCAGATCAACTTCTCACTGACATTACAGAACCACTCCCCAGAGTAACTTAAATTTGTCAACCATTAGGATCTGTATCCGAAGAAATCAATAGTAACTGATTTCCATCAACAATGTCTGCCTCCTGACTCTTCCTATAATTTATCTTGTTCTGTTTTTTTCTCTCCTGGAGGCTGCCACCATGAAATCCAAAATGGTTCAGAAGTGAACTTATTAAAAATAAATAAATAAAAGTCTATAGCTGTGTCAAACTTCAAATTTGAAAAGAAAAACTCAGTAGTATAAATGATGAAAGCGCCACTATAAAAAGCCCCAGGAGTACTAACCACATAGTTATAAAAGGAAAACAGCAGGAAAGGAGAAGGCAGGTGGCCCAGGATGGAAAATCAGTATGAAAACACAGGCAACTTTCAATGTTGCCAAGAAGTCTTCCAACAGAACCCAAGGAATGTGGAGGCTCTAAGCCTGGAATGGTGTTTGTCAACTCTTCCTTTTAGAATACCCTAGAGTCCCAGGGCAGAAGCATGGGGCACATATACCACCAGTGACAAACCAAATGTAATTTTTCAGTTGAGTGCAGGTTACTTTTTATCCTCTATCTGAAGTTTCTCTATATTAAGTAGCAAAAGCAACTTGATAGTGATCAAAATGGTTAACATCTAAGGGGACATGGGAAGCTTACAAATCATAGATGTTGTACAAAGTAACCAGAAAGAAAAGACAGATGATAGCTGAGTCTTGAAATATAGAAGAGATATATTCATACTAAGTGGTGCGGTATGGCTTTCAGCTGGATTTATGCATCTAACAATGAAATCTTTGGGAAATAACCACTGAAGAAGTGGGATAGTAGTAATAACATAAGAGCTGGAGGCAGACAGATTTGGGGTTGAAATTTGGCTCTGGCTGCTAATTATAAAATCTCAAGCAAACCAATTAACTCTCAGCTTTCCCACCCCCAAAATAGGGGTATTATCCCTATTATGCAGAGCTGTTGTAAAATGTATTAAGTACTCACCCCTTGGTAGATACCCAATAAGTGGCTACTGTAGTGTTTTGAGAAAAACATTGCTTCCTAAAGCACTAAATTTTGGCCCTTTAAATTATTTAATAAGAGACAGGAGGAAAAAAATCACACTCCACTAAAGGATTCCACAGGAAACAATGCATATATGGACAAAATTTAACAAGTGTCCGACCTTAGATTCCTAGGAAAGCTTAAACCTGTATTTCTTTGCTCTATGCATCTCCTAACCTTCCTTCATTCTTCCCTGACAAATTATTTCACTCCCTCAAATCCCAGCAAACTATATGACAATATTTCAAGTTAGTAATGTTCTATAAATTACTGATTTCTCACTTTCTTCCTAAATACTCCAATGTTCTCCAACTCCTCTGCGCTGTATTTGTGGCATGGGTCATTTTAAAGATACTGTCTCAAAACCAAAGCTAGATTTCAATCATTAAGTATCTGACAGTCACTATTTTGTTTTGTTTTACTTAACATTAGTGTCTTAAAAATAAACTTTACCTATATCTCATCTGTCTTCCTTGAAGCATATTCCTTAACAGTCAATGGAAGTAGAGATGTGAATATCAAAAGCATAATAATTTAATTCACTAAACAATTTCATAGTGATTCTCGAAAGCCATACTGTTTACATTTGGTAATTGATATCATTCTCTGCAGTTTACTTTTTAAACTATGGACTTATTTTTTTAAATGAATTTCCCTGGTAATGAACTGGAGATCCTACAAAGATACTGATGTCTATAAGAAATAATGTATTATCTAGTACTGGACAGTAGTTTGCTCATGAAAAGCTCCAGGTTTATTTGACTTTTCCTTCACCACAAAGAATGGCCTCAGCAAAGAAAGAAAAGGATGAATACATGAAGAGTCATGCCATTTCCTTTTTTCCTTTTAAGAGACAGGGTCTCACTCTGTTGCCCAGGCTGGAGTGCATTAGTCCAATCATAGCTCACTGCAACCTTGAATTCCTGGGCTCAAGCAATCCTCCCACTCGGCCTCCCAGTAGCTAGGACTACAGGGAAGCACCAGCATTCCCTGTTAATTTTTTTTTTCTTATTTTTTTATAGAAATGAGGTCTCACTATGTTGCTCAGGCTAGTCTTGAACTCCTGGCCTCAAGCAATCCTCCCTCCTCAACCTCACAAAGTGCCAGGATTACAGGCGTGAGAACCACTGTGCCTGCCATGCCATTTCTTTACTGTGTGCTTTGATCAATTTAACCTTTCTGTGACTTTTTATGTCTCTGTATCCCATATACTTGGTTCAGAACCTGGAAAGCTAATAATAATTAACAGAACTCTGTATATTTAAGTTTCTCAGAAGTACCCTATAACTGTCTAGCTCTAAGAAATGAACCAGTACCACTAAGACCTAAACTTAGGGTTACAAATGAATAACAAGAGAAACAGATCATTCATTAATGCAACATTCACTGAACACTTTTAGGATCAGAATCTGGAAACTCAGATTTATATGTGAAATAATGCAAACAATAAGCATTAACTATATGCCTACTATATAACAGGAAAGGAGTCAACAAACTACTTCTGAAAAGTGCCAGATACTAAATATTTTAGGCTGTTTAGGCCATATGGTCTCTGTTGCAACTACTCAATTCTGCTGTTGTAGCACAAAATGCAGCCAAAGACAATAACGTAAATGAATGAGCATGGCTATACTCCAATAAAATTTTATTTATGAACACTGAAACTTAAATTCTACATAATTTCCATGTGTCATAAAATATTCTTCCTTTGATTTTTCAACCATTTAAAAATGTAAAAATCACTCTTAGCTCACAAGCCTATAAAAACAGTTAGTGGCCTGGTTTGGCCTATGGACCATACTATGCCAACCCCTGTACCTGCCCCAGGGTGCTGCTAGGCATCTGGGCAAACATCAAGAATAGTTAGACAATTTCCCTGCTTCTAAGACAGAACAAGAGAGGCAAACCAACAATTATAGTACAATATGATAAATGCTGAGAAGAGAGGTGTGCCGCCCAGTGTTACAGGAGCCAGAGATGGAGCAATTAAGGAAATTTCTCCTAAATTGCCAATGAGGTCTTGATATAAACACTCTAAAGCAATTCTAGGTTGGCTTTTCTATAACAAATTGTGAAACGTTACCTTAATAAACAAAGAAACTGTGACTTTAAAAAAAAAAAAAACAACTTCACCACCACATCTGCTAAGACTTTATCAGAACATGCCTGGGTGTGTTTTGGAATGTTCTTCTTAATTATTATTCCAGGCCTGGACCTCCAGCAAAATCCATTCTCCATTGATCTTCCAGAAGGCATGCTCAACCCAGGTGGTAGCTGACTGATACTCTTAAGGAAAACTCCACAGGTCTCACCTGTTATTTCACCTAAGTCCTTTAGTTGTCACAAGTAACAGCATCAAGTACTTGGGGACAGAAAAAAATCAAACAGGTTTTTCTCCCCACGTGAAAGGTCAATGGAATAATCAGCTTGGCCAGAGTCTCAAATATTTGCCTGCACCCCACTGGTTCTGCCTAATCAAATCAGGTTTATTAGAGGGTCACCTCTAATCAGCACTACAGTTTTATCTGCATGTGGAGATGCTTAGGCAGATTTATCTTAATTACCTCAGAACAAACTAAGCTTTGGTCTTTAGACTTAATTGTCACAACTGTGTGCCGGATGTTTTGTTCCAACCAAGAGCCAAGCTGACATCATCAGCTGTGTATTTAATTACAGCAAGATGAAGGCCAGGCACGGTGGCTCACGCCTGTAATCCTAGCACTCTGGGAGGCCAAGGAGGGAGGATCGCTCAAGGTCAGGAGTTTGAGACCAGCCTGAGCAAGAGTGAGACCCCGTCTCTACTAAAAATAGAAAGAAATTAATCGCCCAACTAAAAATATATAGAAAAAATTAGCCGGGCATGGTGGCGCATGCCTGTAGTCCCAGCTACCCAGGAGGCTGAGGCAGAAAGATCGCTTGAGCCCAGAAGTTTGAGGTTGCTGTGAGCTAGGCTGACACCATGGCACTCTAGCCCGGGCAACAGAGTGAGACTCTGTCTCAAAAAAAAAAAACATGAAGGGCAGGCACGCTAGGGAGGATGATTGGTCAGCCTTCCTGTCCCAATACAAAAAAGGCTACACCACTCATGAAAATCTAACTGGCTTAGACCCTCCCACTCATCTGATAGAAGGACCATCTTTCCTGAAGTCCAGGAAAAACACCACAATGTGAGCCTCTGACTTCTCCATGAGCCCTGAATGTTACATAAAAGGAGAATCAGCAGCTACCACCTCCTAAAAGCCAACAGGACACAGATCCTTTAGAATAAAACAAAATCCAAAATAACTACATATACCCACCTAAGCCTGATGTTGGGCTTGTGATCCAACAACAAATCCAGGTATCCAAGCAAGTTCTCCTACTTAAAAACACAGACAGAGTAAAGTGACTCCCAAGATGTGACTGGTTCTTTTCTTGGTCACTTTCTTTCCCCAGAAATTAGTCTCTGTCAGGTCAGGGAAGACAGGAGCTATGTCTCATTCACCCGTTTATCCCTGCAGCTTTCCCATGCTATTTTAGGTGATTAAATCAAAGAACAGGATACACTCACTGGCTGACATGCCCTATGCTCTTTTTTTTTTACGGGAATAAGAAAACCCAATATTCTGAAAGACAGAAAAAAATGTGACCAAATTAAATTTTAAAATGAGCAAAATTAACAATTCTGGATTAAAAAAAACAGGAAACCACAGGATGAGTGCTCCTGTTTATATGAGGATTTTTCCCCAACAGAGAGACTATCAGCCTCGCTACCCAAGGAGTGTCAGGAACCTGAGCCTTTGTGGTAACGACACTTGAGAATCCATTTCACTCTGGTGGCACATTCTTACTTCCGAAGGAGCCTTTCCAGGAGTGGTCAGCTATGCAAAGAGTTCTAATGGCTCTTAAGTGAATTTCTATCACTGTGTGATCACCACATAGTGGGGAAGGCATAGAGGGGCCATTTGCCAAGAGGTCACAAGAAAATTATTAAACAATCCCATCTGCCAAGATAGCTGGAGGGAGGAAAATAAGGAAGAGAGAGGGGACATACAGAGAAAAAAGATATCTGCCCAGCCACCATCTCACTGCCATCTTACCTTTCAGTTTTTAATGACAGTTCGTGACAACTGGAGCACATTACATCAGCAGCAATGCTAAGGCTCTGCCTGGGAGACAAGATGGTCTTAGCTTCTGTCTCCCTGCCTCTTCTCATCTGCCCGGTATGACCTGTGGGCAGTACAACAGCCCACGTGGTGAATGAAGCACTGAAATTGTTCCTTAAAGATTGGCAATAAGCCACTGCTCGAGCCCCTTCTCCCCTCTAGGGCCCCAGGAAGGCACAGGCCTCCTAGGAGACACTCACCCTCAACTTCCTGACATAGTGGGGAGACACACTTCAGCCTTCTCATATATATATATATATATATATATGTTGTTTTTTTTTTGAAGGAGGGTTGGCGGGGGGTGGGGGTGGGGCGGGGAGGAGAGTTTCGCTATGTTGCCCAGGCTGGTCTCAAACTCCTGGGCACAAGTGATACACCCACTTCGGCCTCCCAAGTAGCTGGGACTATGGGCACACGCCACTGTAACTGGCTTTTGTATATTCTCAATGTTATTAATACATCTCAAGCCAACTATCTCACCCCTGCCCAGAGAAGCCTAGTGTTCATCTTCAAGTGGGGGCAAGAGGGGATTCCAGTTCCCTTCCCCCAAATTACTCTAACCACCCCCTAGTAGTGTTTCTCAAACTCTAAAGTACATCAGAATCACCTGGAAGACTCCTTAAAACATAAATTGCTAGCCTCATTCCCAGAGTTTCTGGTTCTGTAGATTTGGGGTGGGGGTCCAGGAATCTGCAATTCTAACCAGTTGCCAGATGACACTGATACTTCTGGACTAGGGACCATAATTTGAGAGCCACTGCAGTAAATGAAAAAAACAAGAAAGTCAAGCAATTGTTCTTTTCAGTTTTTAAAAAATACGACAGCCCTCAAATTAATATAAAGCCTAGAGCTTTTCATATGTACAAAACAGCTGCCAAAATCCTGAAGTGTTTGCTTTGCTGTATAAGCAGCCAGTTGTGATTTTGCACTCAGCCACAGGATTGTCGATTTTTTTCATTAACTGGAGGATCTGCCTCATGTCTGTATTATTGTTTTACAGTTTCTAATTAATGGGTTGTGAAGTGCCAAATGGTCAACAAGCTTCCCTATTGTTATTCAGGTGCACCAACTGAAGTTGAAGAGTGCCTTGTTTTATGGGACTGCTGGATGACACACTTGCTGCTTATGGATACTCATGTTATTACTAAGACAGGAACACAAATTAACCAGAGAAACACAACCTCTACCAATTAACTAATCTTTCCAAAGCAAGAGCACTTATGGCCTTTTTTCCTTGTCAAGAGCCCTATCATTTGATTGCAGAGTCAAACGGGTACTACAGCTAAAGAAGACCACCTCTACCATTTTTCTAGTTCTTTAAAACACAGCTGCCATCATCAAAGACTAACCCAGAACACCACACTCAGTAAGTGAATTGAAAATATAAAGACAGCAAGTGTTTAGGTCAATGTAAAAGGGGAGACATCCCAGATAAGGAAAACTACCTTAAGTCCAGCTATCCTGGCTATGAAGGGGGCTGCCTTATTTGATAGAATCAAGTGATTCCATCATTTGATTGCAGCTGTGTACATATAGCACATTACTGAACCTCTCTGGCCATCAACAACCTCATCTGTAAAATGAGGACAATGATAGTACACAAACTTTATTGAGCTGGCTAGAATATTTTAAGAGATAATTTATATAAAGTACTTGACACAGTGCTGGGCATATTTTAAGTACTCAGTAAGCTTTAGGCATTATTTTTGCTCCCTGTGAAGGTCTGGGGCAGGACATGGAAGGATCTGTGGCCCTGCTTCCCCTTGAGGATATCAGCAAACCACAGAGAGGATGGCTTCTTCTGTCCTAAAGAGACCAAGCAAGATTAAGAACTAGACCAAGAAAGACTGGGTGCTGCTAGTGTGGAAAGTCAATCAGGAAGACTTTAAAAGAAAGGAGAAAGAGTGGGCTTTTAAAGAACTGGTGGACTCTTCCAGATAAACTGGGCAGGGAAAGCAGAGACAGTGAAAGGGAGAAAAAGAAGGCATAAATGTCTGTTGGCCAGTAAAAGCATCTCTCAAAGCTCGCCAGACCAATGTCTCACATTATGATTCCAAAGCATCTGAAAACTATTAGCACAGAATACAGAAGTTTTATAAATTTCTCCTAACCAGATCCAATTTTCCTCCTCATTCAAATTCCCTCCCCAAGCTCTGCCCATCTGGAACTGCCTCAGCAGAAATAGATACTAAGTTGAGACAGAGAAGCAAGGAGGTAGACTTCATTGAGAGGGAACAACAGGCCCAGAAAAACAAAGCTGGGTTGATACAGAGGAGGTAGCAGGCAGGGTGAGCCTCAGGTCAGAGGGGCGAGGAGAGTAAAGGTCACAAGTATAAAATGAGCACACATTCTTCCAGCAGCTGCTTCCTAACAAAGGTAACCCTGAAAAGTGTGCAATCAAGAATCCATAAAAGTAGAAAGGGAGCTATTCCTCCTCAAGGAGCATGAAAAAAAAAAAAAAAGCACTACAATAGTGTGAGCATGTGCATGCAAATACAGAGAATTAAAGTTTCTTAATACACTCAGAGAAAATTACATTTCTGGCTTTCTGGCGTCAGGCTTGTGTACTCTGCTACACTCTGAAACTCAAGAGTGAGAAGTATTCTGTCAATGACCCTAGCTCTTGAAAATACAAGTGCTATACAGGAAGAGAACACTGTTCACTTGATACAGAGGAGTGTTAGAGATATTATCTTCACCCGATGGGCTAGTGTACTTTTATTCCTGAAAGTACAGCAAAGCCACTAATCAATCATAACTGTTCTTTAGGCTCCATGTCTGGCCCACACCTGAAATTTCTTTAGTCTTTGGGAAGAGGACACAGATGCAGAGCTGCCCCACTAGAAAGGTTAAATAAAGAACTTAGCTTAACTCACTTCTTGGCCTAAGAAGAGTAACAGGCAGAGCCCAGGTGGAGGAATAAATTAAGAGCCAGTAAGTCCACTACTAGGCTCTATCAAGAAGGAAGTCCTCACTCCACAACAGCACTGGAAGTCCCAAGGTCAGAGTGTCACCTCAGTCCCTTTGATGCAGGAACCTTCTCACAGATATTCACAAAACAGCCAGATGCACCATCAGATGCCTCATTTTCTGCCTGTGAACCAATTAGCTCACAGGATCTTAATGGTGGACCCTCAGCCTCCTAGCTAAAGCACTATGAACCTTATTTTTAAAGATGCTGGGGGGCAGGCGCTGTGGTTCACACCTATAATCCCTACACTTTGGGGAGGCTAAAGCGAAAGGCTTGCTTGAAGGCAGGAGTTGGAGAACAGCCTGGGCAACACAGTGAGACCGCCATCTCTACAAAAAGAAGTTTAAAAATTAGGCAGGCATGGTAGGTAGCGTGCACCTGTAGTCCTACCTACTGACGAGGCCAAGGCAGAAGGACTGCTTCTGTGGAGTTCAAGGCTGCAGTGAGCCACAATAAAGTCACTGCACTCCAGCCTGAATGACAGTGTGAGACCCTGTCTCTTAAAAAAAAAAAAGATGCCCAGAAAAAAATTCCCTGCCATTCTGACAGCTAATCCAGTATGTAATAATGACTTGTGGGTCTTGAAATTGTTTATATCTGACAAAATCACCTTTGGCAAAGATCTAAGTCAAATTTATCATTTTTTTCACAGTTCCTCCATCTACTCGCTGTAGATGCAAGTAAGCATACTTTCAGACCTGCATGGTCCCAATATCTTACTTTTTTTTTCCTTTTTCCAAAAGACATTAAATCTATAATAAAATTTGACATCATTTATGTCTTTGTAAAACTTTTCCTGGCAATAAAGTTACAAATTGGGGGAAAGCCTATGACAAAAAAAGGATGTTTGGCTTCATCACTTGAAGCAAAACAATGGTCACTGCATCTGTAGAAATAGGCAAGAGCCAACTAGCACTTATAATGAAACTATAAACACACTCAGAAAATTACAGCTAAGGATGCCTCCAACTCCCAAGTTCCAAGATTTTTTATCTTATTCCCAACATCTGGTAGAGTGTCTCAACCATACTACTGACTCAACACATGATTCTTAAGGACACCCTCTAAAATAGATATAGCCTATAAGGGATGATTTCACAAAGCTTAAAAATGAAGCTCCCACCTATCCATCTACCCCTATACCTGCCACAATGACACAGCAGCCAATTTTCCAACTATTTACATACATCTCACCTGACTCTCTTCGCCTAAGCCAAGACTAAAAAAAAGAAAATGTTTGGCACAGGCACTAATAGCCACCAAGCCGAAGGGCAGCCAGGATACAGCCTATTTTTCTACCTGGAATGTCCTCTCTACCAACTGCAGGTACCTACTTTCAAGTTATTTAGATGAACTTGCCCCAAATGAGTAAAACCAACCTAATCCAACAAAGTTAAAATTACAGCTCACCTTAATAACCAGAGACCACCTTAGAGAGTTTAAGGGCAACACTGCTTTATGCAGACCTAAAATCTTCAATAAGATTAACTTACCTAATAGGATTTAGGGACACTATGAAGGCCATTAGGGTGTCTCCTACAAACTAGAGGCTCCAAAGGCTTTAACCATTTGATTTAATCTAATCTAGCCTAATCTAATCAAGGATGTCTCCCTGCATTCTGTCAGTGGACTTTGAACAGTAATCTAAAAAATAAAGGAAAAACTTACATTAAAATCATACCATGTAGACCAAATTATATACTAGCCTTTATCTATAACAGTACAGACCTAGTTACAAATATGTGGGGGGAGGGGTCTTCTGCTGCCTTAATTTACTAATTTCTATGATCTACCTAGGCTGATAAATGATTTTACCATCCACTTGATACTTAAAATTCTGATTAAATGACACAAGGAAGATTTCACATGTTGATTAGTGACCTTACTCAAAACCCACATCATCCTTCTTAATTGATTCTAAGAGGAACAAGGGTCTAAGTCACCAAACTCTGTGCAGACAGGAGGGAAAAGCCAAGGCTGACTCAATAGCAGTGAAATTCTCCTTGACTAAGTCCCAAATCCCTGTAATAAGGTGGTTTCTGTCCCCATAAGATATGACAAGCACTACCTTCAGATTCCCAGAACAAAGACAGAGGTCTACAGAAATCCAAGTTGTAGGATTCTGAGTTCACCTGTCCCTTTCAGAAACCTGGTATACTAAAACTACTAAGTCCACCTCACATCCTCCACTTTCCCAACACTGTATCATCGTACCAATCGCCAATCTCCTATGCTAACTAGTATGGGTTAAAGCAGCCTAGAAAGGAAGACATGGTGTGTGCACCTGTAGTCCCAGCTACTCTGCAGGCTGAAGCAGGAGGATCACTTGAGCCCAGGAGGATCGCTTGAGCACAGGAGTTTGAGGCTAGAGTGAGCTATGATGACACCACTGCATTCTAGCCCAGGCACAGAGCAAGACCCTGTCTAAAAAAAAAAGAAGGAAGGAAAATAAAAATTAAATGCACTGGCTAGTATATTCTAGACCTGTACTGTCCAGTATAGTAGCCACATTGGAGAGAAAAAAAAAAAGTAAATATCTCATTATTTCTAGAATATGTTGAAATTATTTTTTTAATTTTATATATTAGGTCAAATAAATTACTAAAATTAATTTCATCTGCTTATCTTTACCTTTTTATTTCTTTTTTGTTTTTTAGAGACAGGGTATTGCTATGTTGCCGGGGCTGACCCTGAACTCAAGTAACCCCCCCAACTTAGCCTCCCAAGCAGTGAGGACTACAGGCACTTGCTTCCTTGCTTGGCTTTCTTTTTACTTCTTTACTGTGGCTACTAAAAACGTTCAAATCACATATGTGGCTCACAGTTGGACAGCGCTATTTCAAACAATCTGTTCACTTTTCCTCCTCAAAACATTCCAAAAGAGAAGTACATATTTCATTCCATTAACTCCATCAGATCAAGTTCAGATGATAATCCTCAAAGTAAGAAAAGAATATCTCTGGACAAATATTTATTTGCTGAGGCTTCAGGAAGAGCAAAATCCATGGATTCCAATTCCAATTCGGTCACTAAATAAATATCTGACTCAATCTTGAATACCCTGTTTAACTTTTCTGAACTTGTAGTTGCTGGACCATGAGATGAAGAGGTTTCACTCAACTTCATAGCTACCTCTGGTCACCTCAAGGCAGAAATATAGTTGTAACCACCTCTATAAACAAATTTCAATGGCAACTATATGTTTTTTATAATCCTCTCCCTCTCATGTTTTACATTCTCAGGCCAGTAGGGCTTGATGACCTTTCTAAGTTATTTCCCAGAAAAAACACAATTTCTAGAAGACAAAGGAGTAGAGATTCTGAAGGCCCCTAAGCAAGCTTCCTAACATGAGGACTCACCAACCCCCACAATATGCCCCAATGCACATGGCCCCTCATTAAAAAGCCCATGATCTCCATTGGTTAGGAAGACAGATTTGAGGCAGCTTCTTCTGTTTAATATGAAAGACATCTTTTATATTTTAAAAATTCCTTTCTTCCTTGGTAATCCTCATTGTCTCAATAATGGATCTCATGCAGTGAGCAACTGGACATAGGCCCTATATTTTCAATAACAGCTCTTTTAAGTATAAGAGGCAGGACCTAATTTCTTACCCTATAGAGCCACAACTTCATTTCCCAAGTGCATTCAGTTTTGGGTAATTCTGTAGAACACACTAATTCAAACAATCCAGGAATGACTAGTTTCAAATATTAGCCACTGAGCAAAATGGCCACCTTCCTACCGTAAGAAACATCTCCTTAGGTTCTGCTAACAGCACATTTGAACTTCTGGCTCAGAATAAGCTGTTGTTCCCTGGAACTCAGAGGTCAATGAGAGCTCCAGAAAGAAAACACTGGTTATCAGAGGGATGGCACAGCTATCAAGTGTGTCAACCGCAAAATATGCACAATTTACCACAGATGTCATAAGTTTGTCTCACAACTCGTTCCTCACACTGTCTCCACTAGTCCTGCCCAGGTAGCTCTGGACCCTCCACACAATGCTGCTAGGGCAACACTGCCTCCAACACCTCAATCTGAACCCAATCTGCATTCCAATGCCCCATGGCCTGTAACATAATTAGGTTTTAAGAAAAGATTCAAGTTAAAGTATTTTACTCAATACACTTAAAAGAAGACTAAGGCAGAGCCTCGGCTAAGGGCAAGGAACACAAAGATGAAGAAGAGTGGATCTGGGCCTTCAAAGCACACAGTCTTGTGGTGGTGACTTGCACAGGATTTCTGATATAATATATGCAAAAACTGAGATAAGCCCAGGTGAGATAAAAGAGATGAAATACAGCATTCTATACAATGGGACCGAAGGGACAAAGGCAAAGAACAGTGTAGTGCACAGAAGCAGTAAGTACTTCATTACTGCTGGAGCATTTTAAAAAGGCAAATAGGAGTGGTGAGCAGGGTCAGCCCCAATGGCTTACAACCAGCACAGTCCCACAGCGCCCCACACACATTTGGGTTAATGCCCTACTGTTGCCGTCCCAAGTTCCTAATAATTTTTTTAATACAGGGTTCCGCATTTCCCTTTTGCACCAGGCCCCAAAAATTATGTAGCTGGTCCTGACAGTGACAGATGGTAAGAAATCTAGCAGGGACCACCCATGGGGACTAAAACAATGAAAGTCCTCCTCTTTAAGCTCCGAGTGACCCATTGGCAATCCATGCCTTCATGGCAGTGGCTCTCAGTGGAGTGAAGGTGGCCAGGACTCCTACTGCTAAGATTATAATAGAGGAGCAAGATAGCGGACTAGAAACACCGCCAGACAGAGTGTCTCTACAGAAAAGACAGCTACTAGAAGATATTAGAAGAAAGAAGAAAGCAGACGACCATACATCGGACAGGTGTTGTACAGAGGGTTACCGGAGACTACGGGAGACTCCACGGGAGAAGGTGTAGGAGGAGAATTGGGAGAAGAGACCTCCCCAGCCAGCGGCTTGGAGACCAGCGGTAAGGGTAGGTGGAGCGGTTAACTTCCCCT
>VBSM01002153.1:30631684-30666832 GCA_008086735.1 Cheirogaleus medius | reverse complement strand
ACATAACCGTAATATTTGTACCCCCATAATATGCTGAAATTAAAAAATAAAAAACTAAAAAATTTAAAAAAAAGATAATTCAGCAGGTATGGGAGAGGGGGCTATGGAAAGTGCATTTTTAAAAGGCACCTGGCAATTTTGATGTCAGAGGTTTAAGAAATTATATCTAAAAAGTAAAATATCTTAATCCTTTGTTGTCTCCCATAGAGTACAGAGAAGCAAGTACCTTTGCCAAATGTATCTCCCCCAAGCCCTTAACATAGTACAGACATACAACAAGGGTCTGTGGGTAGTAGTAGGTTTACAAAAAGGTCATCAGAGCACAGTTTAAGAGAAACAGCATGGCAAGAGTCCAATTTATTGAGTTAATCCATCACAATAAACAATTTTACCATCTGTTGTTATCTAGTTTATTTTCAGCTTTTGACTCCTACCCCCTTTTCTCATGGCCCCCAATCTCTAACCATCCACAGTGTAACAAAACAACTGGCCCATTTTGGATGGCTAAAATTGTGCTACCATATGAAATTATGTGAGGAAGGAAAAGGGCAGAGAAAGGAACAGGAAAAAGTGATTTCATGGTATATTTCATCTCCCAGAGATGGGATCTCACTATGTTACCCAGGCTGGACTCAAACTCCTGGGTTCAAGCGATTCTCCCAGTCAGCCTCCCAAGTAGCTGGGACTATAGGCACCATCATGCATGGCTATCATGGTATACTTCTTAGGAAACAATGTTCTCTTTTCTTCCTCCTTCCTTGCTAATTCCTAATGATCCTTCCAGATTCTGCTCAGTGTCACTCTTCAAGAGCCTTCCCTGGAACTCTAGACTGGGTTAGGTCCCCTTGTTATATGCTCTGTGTCTGTAATTATCCTTTATACCCCTCATCCAATTATAGCTATTTGGTTATTGACTTTAGCGCCTTTTTTTTATTGTTTGTGTCCTCCACCAGACAGTTCTATAGCATCAAGAACTCCATAATTCACATGTGCCCCCTACTTAGCACCTAGTAGGTACTTAATAGATACATCATACATGAATGAGAGAGGTTACAAGTCTTTGGTTTGGGGTCAGTCATGGAAAGGAGAATGAGGTAACTCTTTGTTCACAGGGCCAATAGGGCAAAAAAACAGTGAGACTGACAATGCTGCGGGGTCCTCAAACTTTTTAAACAGCAGGACAGTTCACTGTCCCTCAGACCACTGGAGGGCTGGACTATAGTTTAAAAAAAAACTATGAACAAATTCCTATGTACACTGCACAGATCTTATTTTGAAGTAAAAAAACAAAATGGGCAAAAACACCTGGCGGTCCGGATAAATGTCCTCGGCAGGCCACATGTGGCCTGCGGGCCGTAGTTTGAGGGCCCCTGCTGCAAACAAAGAAGGCATAACTGGACTGTGGGGTGTTAGCAACCATTTCCTATCTCCACTCTTACAACAGCCCTCAAACAGTTTTACCCACTAGAACACAAAGCTGTGTGTAACCCACAAAAGGCGGCAGTTTGGAACCCAGCTCATTGGGCTGTAGAAGCCAACATGTTTGTCAGACACTTCTAGCTCCCCAAGTACCAATACAGTAAGATAAACTCTCCCTTTTTTGTTAAGGTTTCCAGCTCATGCAGGAAACCCCGAGAGGTCCAACATATACGAAGGTCTGAGACAAAGTGTAAACAGTGAAAGAATGGCAGATTCTCTAACAGCACCACGTACACATATGGGAAGAGACATTAACCCACAGCTGAGCTCAGCGAATGACATGGAAGATGACTTATTTCTGGAAGACATCTTGTTCATTTATTCCTTTATGGGTTCCAGGCTGAATGCTGCTCCGTTCTACTTATTTAACCATCTCTGAGTGATTAAACCCTTTCTCCAAACATCCAACTTAAATAGTGCTAAGGTTTTAATTAAAGCACACTATTAAAAATGATGAACAACCAAATTCAGGTGCCTTATAATTTATTTACATTTATGTAACAGTTTCCCCCAAGGAACTCCAGGCATTTTGCAAACTTAAAATTATCTGGCAGATATTAATCTTCACAAAATCCCCAGGAGAAAGACAAGAATGTAAGGTGCATAATCAATAATAGGCCCCTTACCTTCACACACACACATCTTCCCTCCCACAAATCTGACTGTGCACCACTTTAAGTCTCTCTGAGCCATAGATCTAAACTAATTCAGAAAATTATACCAAGTGCAGGTGAGATTTTTCAGGAAACTTCACAAACAGAAGCTAATGACTGTTCCATCACATTTTGAAAAAAGTTATTAAACCTTTTCTTGTATGTTTTAGATTCTGTAATAGAAAAAAATTCTCAACCGACTCCAAAGTAAAATTTTCAAGACCAACTTAAAAATGCACCTAGGGGAAAGGGGAAAAAATTTACCAAATTCTAATATAAATTATTGTTCCAAACCTCCGTGACCTAACCCCTCAGAGGAAAATCTATGTTTTAAACAAACGCCCCAGGCTTTCCAGGGCTTTCAAAGGTATTGGTAATGTTTTATTTCTTAAGCTGAGTGGTAAGTACTTAAGTTTTTTATTTATTTTTCTTCTTTAAACAATTCATGTTTATATACCCTTATACATACATATATGTCTTATGATTTTTTTTACTGCTCCTGATGAATTCTGTACAGGTAGGTTAGGAATCATGCTTTGGGAACCTGTGCAGGCTGGATCAAAATCTCCTAGGTGCTTTTTAAAGTAGAACCATGTTAAAGGTTGAATTGTGTCCCCACAAAAAATATATGTGAAAGGCAGGGCCCAGGTGATTCATGTGCCTGTAATCCTAGAACTTTGGAAGACCAAGGCAGGAGGATCACTTGAGGCCAGGAGTTCAAGACCAGCCTGAGCAATATAGCAAGACCCCATTTCTACAAAAAATATAAAAATTAGTCAGGTACAGTGGTGTACTCCTGTAGGCCCAGCTACTCAGGAGGCTAAGGCAAAAGACTGCTTGAGCTCAAGAGTTTGAGGTTGCAGTGAACTCTGTCATCCCCCCCCCCACAAAAAAATATATACACACATACACACACATATGTATGTTAATGTCCTAATCCCCAGCCCCTCACAATGTGACGTTACTTAGAAATAAAGTTGTTGTACATGTAATTAGTTAAGATGAGGTCATACTGGATTAGGGTAGGACAATATGACTGGTGTCCTCTCAGAAGATGGCCATGTAAAGACACACAAGGCAGAGCTTGGAATTGGACAGCTGCAAACCAAGCAATGCCAAAAACAAACCATCAGAAACTAGGAAGAGGTAAAGGATTCCCCTACAACATTTAAGAGGGAGCATGGCCCTGCCAATATCTTGATTTTAGACTTCCAGCCTCCAAAACTGTGAGACAATTTCTGTTGATTTAAGCCACCCAATTTGTAGTACTTTGCTATGACAGCCCTGGGAAACTTTAATAATGCAAGCCAATATACTAAGAGTGGTATTGGAAGTATCTGATCTAATTTTGAGAAGTCTGCCACAGGTTCTAGAACCCTAAGAACATTTGTGCTGGAAAGACCTCTGATTGACTTCCTTGTTTTGAACATACCATGTTTCCCCGAAAATAAGACCTACCCATAAAATAAGCCCTAGCAGGATTTCTAAGCATTTGCGCAATAAAAGCCCTACCCCGAAAATAAGACCTAGTGATGGGCGTGGCTATGCAGCGTATCTGCACAACCCATGCATTTCGTCGTGGAGCGGTAAAGAAGATGAGCAGCCCTTCTCATCTGCCCCATGAGAGCTCTATTGCTCGACATGAGAGACTGGGGAAAATGGTTCTAAAGGAAATAGAGTCGCAAGAAATTCAGGATGGAATTCGGTTTGGAGTTATGATGATGTTCCCCTGAAAATAAGCCCTAGGGTGTCTTCTTGAGGAAAAATAAATATAAGACCCTGTCTTATTTTCGGGGAAACAAGGTAAGAAAAAAATTGAATCTGAAATCCTCATCATTAAAACAATAAAAATTGTCATCGAGAGAGTGACAATACTTTAGGATCACTAAAATACCTGAAAGATGAGTGCCTTTGTGCTCGTTGGTTTTGTGAAAATAAACAAACAAATATTAATAAATACATAAAGCAAGCAAGCAAACAGGAAAGAGAGTTCAAAGACTAATAGAGAGTACAGACAAAGACTAGCCTCCTGGGTCTGCAAAAGGACAGAAAAAAGGCCTCAGGACCAACATTGCTGTTCAAGTAAGTTTTTAAAAACTTATCTCTATTACTCTCACTAGTCTCAGTTATTAGCCTCTGTTCCTATTTGAAAATTAAAAGGTTCAAGAGAACCCTGACCTATTATGTCTGGTTAGGTGTAACCATATTTGCCAAGAGCTAATATCTGGAGGAAAGTAGTAAGGAAAAAGCTATTTGATTCCACTATCCAACCATCCGTCCTTTTAAGTGTCTGACTATAATCCACACAGACATACTTAGCAAACTTTAAAATACAGCCTCTCAACATTGTTACAATTAAGTCACTCTGAAATGTCATGAAAAGCAATCTAGTCCCATTAAAATCTTCACACTCTCATTAAAAAAGCACTTACAGACTTGAAAATGTTCCTAATACATTATTTAAAGACACAAGATGTACAGTGACTAAAAATCCTTGTATAAGGAAGAATAGTAGCAGCCTACTTTTTTAAAAATGTGCAAATTTGTGTCCTAATTGGGTAATTGGCAAACTGCAGGTAGCAGTCAGGTTGTAATGCACTAGTTTTTAAAAGGCTTGGGGGACCTTTCCTCTTCCCTGAAATTTCGGCCCACCCAGGGGCCAATCACATCAACAGTAATTACAACACATCTCTTAGTTTAACTAACAGTCCCTCCTCCTTCCTTCCAGGATTTCCAAGCACAGGAAGGGGGAGGAGGAAGAAGGGGAAAAAATTTCATACTATTTTATCTGACACCCCCAGGCCACTAGTAAAGTCCTGACCTCTGGCCCATTTGGTCTCCTCCCTTTCAATTAAAGGTCATTGCTATTTATCTGTTGCCATTCAGAGACCTAAATGTGTTTTTTACAGGCCCTAAATACCCTAAGGGAACAGCAGGAGCCCAGGACGGGAAGTCTCTTTTCTGCCCCTGCCTCTACCTTGCCCCTCAACACACAATTCACCTTTAACTCAGGAGCTAAGTTTTGAACACTGAGGGGGTCTGCCACTGGCAGTCCCAGCATTGCAATGCAGAAATAAGGCATGGCCTGCTTGGTCAGGCTGATCCCACCAGGTCAGTGGGCTTCACCGATCTAAATTTGTTTAATGTTTGTTTTCAATGAAATTACTGAAAATGTTGAGTTTGTATAAAACATAAGATTTACAACTACTGTTTCCTCTCCCACATAACTATACATCACTGCTCAATGCTCTCAGTCTCCTAAACTATAAAGTGAAAAGGATAGAATTTCCACTCTAAAATCCTCCCTCTAAATCAGGGTCCCCAACCTTTTTGGCACCAGGGACTGGTTTCATGAAAGACAATTTTTCCACAGACCGAGGTGGGGGGTTGGGGGGGTGTCATGGGTTGGGAAGAAGTGGTGCCGAGCTCAGACAGTGGTATGCGGCTGTTTCGTAACAGGCCACGGACCAGTACTAGGCTACGGCTGGAAGGTTGTGGATCACAGCTAACTCATTTGTGAGTCCTTACAGATAGGCATTTGTTTCTTAATACAATTAAGCACCAGGTCAAAAAATTAACTGCACTACTTGATAATTTTGATTAAGATTTTTAAAAACTAATTTTATGTGGCTTAAAAATATTTAAAACCCCTAAAAATTCAAGATTTGAACGCCTGTAATTCCAACTACTTTGAGAGGCTGAGGTGTGAGGATCACTTGAGGCCAGAAGTTTGAGAACCAGCCTGGGCAATGTAGCAAGGCCTCATCTCCATAAAAAAAATTTTTTTTAATTTAGCCTGGCATGGTGAAGCTCGCCCATAGTCCCAGCTACTGGGAAGGCTGAAGCAGGAGGATCGCTTGAGCGCAGGAGTTCAAGGCTACAGTGAGCCTATGATTGCACCTACTGCACTCCAGCCCAGACAATAAAGATTGTGTCATTCATTCATTCATTCACAAATAAATAAATACATACATAAATAAATAAATAAATTCAAGATTTGTTTTCCAGAAAAAGAGAGATTGTCAGATTTTCTTGGTTCCTTTTCCCACCTCAAACCTTTCTCGGAGATCTTTAATACATACCATGCCATTGTTGGCACAATGAATGAAACTGAATAAAATAATGAAGCACATTAGTCATTCTTATATAGTCATATTGTCATGAGTGACTATTATGTGCTAGAAGCTTTACATAATCATCCTATTCTTTTTAGAGAGACGTGAATGTTCCAGTTTTACCAACATGGAAACTAGGAAAATAAAGCAAGTTTACCAAAGTCAGAAAGGTAGAAAACTGGGGAAAGCTACTGGATCCTCTACCACTTGACCTATGAGTGAATGAATGATGAACAAAGAAACTTTAAAAGTTAAAAAAAAATAATAAAAAGACTCAGGAAGAAGAAATTAAGAATTTACTATATAACTTCACACCATCAAGGCTTTTCAAGAGCAACATTTGTTTTCCTTAAAAACTCCTGTTTGGCAGTTCAATGCTTAAAAACTAAGAGCAGTATGTATTGGATCATCACTTTGTTCAAGGAGAAAAAAGTCTAGAGGCCCTATACAAATAGTTATGACAAAAGCTCAGTAAAGAACGGGGATGGCTGCAATTAAACACCGCTTGCCCTGGTTCACTGGCTGCCAAGGGGTCACTGCCATCCTGCAACCTTTGTGCTTAGCTGTCTATCTCTTGCTGCACAGAGAATAATAGGGTGGTACAGCAGGACTGCCTTAGTTAGCTCAGGCCACCATAACAAAATACCACTGACTAGGTGGCTTAAACAACAGAATTTGATTTTCTCACAGTTTTGGAAGCTGAAAGTCCAAGACTAGGGTGACAGCACGATAAGGTTCTTGTGGGGGTTTCTCTTCCTGGCCACTTTCTTGCTGTGTCCTCATATAGCAGGAAAGCAAGCTCTCTGATATCTCTTCTTATAGAGGCACTAACCCATCATATGGGCTCTACCCCAACCACCTCATCTAAACCTAATTATCTCCCAAAGGCCCTATCTCTAAATACTGTCACATTAGAGGTTAGAGCTTCAGGATATGAACTGGGGGTGAGGGAAGGAGATACTATTTACAATACTTCAACAAACACTTAATGAGCACCTAACACCTACAAGTGTTCTGCTGGGCAGGGAGGCAGATGAATGAATAGGCCTCAAACTCTACCTTCACCAATATCTGTGGACTCAATAAAATGAGGGCTTGATACAAATACATACACTGTGGGGATGAGTAGTTTTAACTGAGCAGAAGGATTTTCAATCAATGAATGTTTATTGAGGCTTTAATGTGAAATGATGTTTATTCATAGATCCAAAGGAAGACACAAATAAAAAAATTTAAATATGGTTTCTGTCTTTGTGTGGCTGACAAATGCTTCAAGTGGCCCCATCATCCTTGCCTCCTGGTGTGCCATGCCTTTGTGTGTTTTTCTACCCTCAAGTATGAAAGAGACCTGGGACTGACTTCTACCCAGAACAAAGATGATGGATGTACATGAGTATGTGATTACATTACAAAAGACTGCAGCACCTGCCTTGTTCACTCCCTTGTTGGCTTGGAGGAAGCCATCAGCCATGCTGGGGAACCTCACATGACAAGGAAATGTGGCTGCTTATAGGAGCAGAGGGCAGTCCCTATCCCATAAGAGAATATGGCCCTTCGCCCCTACAGCTGCAAGGAAATAAACTCCAACAATCTGAATGAGCTTCACAGAAGAATCATTCCACAGTCCAGCAAGTAGGTAAGACTCCAGACCTAGGAAACATCTTGACTGCAGCCTCGCAAAAGCCATGGCTAAGCTGTGCCCAGACTCTTGGCTCACAGAAACTGTGAGATAGTAAAGTATGTTATTTTAAGCTACTTAAGTTTGTGGTAATATTGTTATACATCAATAGATAACTAACACAAGATAATTTTCTTGAATGTACCATTTAAAGTGTTTTAAAGTACCCCATTTCCTTCACAAATCAACAATTGTCTTGGATTGTGTGGGGAAGGGGTGGGGATATTTGTTCATCTCTCAAGGAAGAGAACAGGAAGGAGCCTGAAATAAATGCCTAGAATTGTTTAATCACAGAGCTATTAGTAATCAGAATGATCTCAAATCTAACAGTTGAAGACACTGTCATCCAGAAAGGTTCAGTGATTTATCTAAAGATACAGAGTACATTCATCACAGAACTATGAGCCAGCTTCTATATGAAAGTCCTTTCCAATCAAGGCAACTTTTTACCTCAATTCTTGATGAAAATGCTCAAAATGTATCTCAAATACAATTCTTCCTAGATTTAGGATGGTAAGCCAACCAAATACTTCTTTTTCAGGAAAGAATTTGCAGCACATAGCTGGGAGCACAGGCTCACACCTGTAATTCTAGCACTCTGGGAAACCAAAGCAGAACCAACCTAGCAAGCTCAAGACCTCTTCTCTACAAAAAAATAGAAAAATTAGCAGGGTGTGGAGGTGCACGCCTGTAGTTCCAGCAACTCAGGAGTCTTAAGGGCAGGAGGATCACTTGAGCCCAGAAGTTTGAGGTTGCAGTAAGCTATGATGATGACACCACTGCACGCTAGCCCAGAAGACAAAGCAAGACCAGAGTATCATTTATTATGTTTATATACACTAAGTATACAGAAAAATGGAATTAATTTATCCTGATTCCTGGATATAGAGAAGCTTGGGGGAGGTTATTTTGTCATTTTTTTCCCTTCCTCTAAAAATAAAAAAAAAATAGGATAAAAACTGCAGCCTTTTGAGAGTTCCAGGTAATCTGGTTTTATTCCATGACAAGCAATCTTATTGCTCCAAAACAGGTTAAGGAGAAAAAAACTAAATGAATAAAAGCCATTCAACCTAAAAATTATCCACTTTTAAACCACATCCATGGAAGTGAATCCTCCCCAGAGAATCATGAAATGTCAACATTAGAAAAAGACTGTGCTAATTCTGATCCAGCTTCTCCAGTTATTGGAAGGTTAGGTGACTTGCTCAAGGTCACAAAGAAAATTAACTACAAAACCAGGTCTGATTTCTAGTTTAGTTATTTGCTGCACCATACTGGGAATCATTCTACCCACAAATTGCAAATGAATACAAATACTTTAAAGCCGCAGTCCCCAACCGTGGGCCTGTAGCCCAGTACGTGTCAGTGGCCTGTTAGGAACCCTGTTGCACATCTCTGCCTGGGCTCCACCTACCCCTCCCCGCTCCCCATCCCCAACTCTAACCCTAATACCACACCCCCCATGGAAAAATTGTCTTCCATAAAACTTAGGAACCCTAGGAATCAGGCCACACAGCAGGAGATGAGCGGTGGGTGAGCCAGCAAAGCTTCATCTGTATTTACAGCCGCTACAGCTGCTCCCCATCGCTGGCATCACCACCTGAGCTCTGCCTCCCCCAACCCCTGTGGAAAAACTGTCTTCTATGAAACCAGTCCCTGGTGCCAAAAAGATTGGGGACCGCTGCTTTAAAGGAAAATGTCTCCAATCAATACCCTGACCTTGGCCTTCAGACACAATCACTAATGGGGTACAGAATACCAAAATGAACTTGTTCACATGGTATTCCAAATGAAATACAAGATAGAAGAGTAGGGTTCTGCAAAAACTACTGAATACTGAACATTCATATGAAAGAATACTCCATGATATGGAAGTATTCCTAAAAAAAAAAAAAAAAAAAAAAAAAAAAAAAAAGTAATTGAAATCTTGCAACTTAGATCATATGTAAGCACTCTGGGAGAAAATGTCAATGATACCACCACTTTTCATAAAACCTACTTTTATTTACTCAATTTACTTAAAGTGAGTAACTTTCACAGCCCCAATGTCTTGCCCCAAGTCTAATCAAAGCTGCCAATATTACAGTACACACTGTGCATGCAGGCCTCGCGGAAAGAGGAACAGACAACCCTGCTCTGCTCTGTCCTCAAGTAGTTCACATACAAAGTAGACTGTGATAAGGCCTATGACAGAGGTGTAAGTCAAGGTTCTGCTGGGAATACAGATGATGCAATTAATTATGCATCACAGAAAGTATAAAAAAGCCAAGTCATTTGAATCTTGATGTATGAGTAGAATTTTGTCTGGAGGATCTACAGGGGTTCCAGTTAATTTGGTTTGGGTTTATTATATGAACAGCAACCCTGTTTCAAATTAGGGGAAAAAATGCCATTCCTTCCTGTGTCCTATTTCTGTTCATTACACATTTGAGTACTTTATTGCTATAATCTGTTTACATGTCTGTCTCCTCCACTGGACAGCCAGCTCCCGAACGAGCAGACACAGGCTCCCTTTCATCATTATTTCCCTGCAGTATCTGACAGGGCAGCCCTTGACACAAGTTAAAACACTACCATTCAACTTCTATAACTGTAAAATAGCTATTAGGTCACTTGCAACTTTCTTTAATCTCTCTACCATCTAACCTTAAATCTGTAATGAGGCACAGACAGTCATTTAAAAAAAAAATCTACAGGTCTATGTTCATTTCACACAGGGCTGTCAGGATTAGTGCTTAACATGTATGATCTGTTGTGTTGAATTAATTATTCTTAACTAATGTTGCTGCTTCTATTTATTCCATATTACTATTCCCTATATCCACCTTTCTACTTCATAAGTCAAAGTTCTGAAGGATATGAACAAGTATTCCATGGGAGAATGGAATGGACAGAATTCTAGAGTCAAATAAGTTTAGAAAATGCTAGGTTAAACTAATTTATTTGAAGGCGGAACTCTCAGTGCATTCAATAAGCTAATATTAAATTTAATCTCTAAGAAAGGAATAGAGTATTTATGGTCTTTTTCTTTAGCCTCAGAGCATCTTGGCCCCATTCTTCCATGGAAAGTGAAGAATCGTTTCTGGGAAATTTATTCAAGTTAACAACAGCATTTATAGTTTGAAGAAAATAATAAATCTCAGGGGTATATCTTCAGTAAATATAAGCAAGACTGACAACTGGGTTCATTCTTTCATTAATGTAACCAATGTTTACTGAACCCTACACTACTTAAAAGAAACAAAATTCCTGTACTCACTGAGATTAAATCCAGTGGAAGGGAAGAATGCCCTCCATCCCCTGCTTAGGAGATAAGGAAGTCTTTGTCTCCTTAAGGCTATACACTATTACTTTTATAGCCCCTGAGCACCTGGTGGATGCACTATAAATAATTGCTAGCAGCTTGATCACAGTAAAGTCTGTAGACATTTTCCAAATTCGCATGAAAACCAATCAAAACAGTAATAAAAATGGACTGTCAGTAATTCATATTCAGTTATTTGATCAAGTGGAAAAACTTCTATAAAAATAATAATTCAAGACCTGGAAGGTGCCTTAGAAAACATCCACTTGAACTCCCCTTGAATTTCCTAAGAGAAAACTGAGGGCCAAAATATCTAAGAGTGTAAGAGGTAGCAAAGAAGCTGCCAGGGGATGTGACCATCTGCTACCCGGGGCTTTTCCCAGTCCAGAGTCAATTGTTTTACGAAATAACAGTCCCCTTACTGCCTCTTCACTGCTTTCTTAAAGAAGAAAGAAGTATCATCAGAGACAGTTCTCTAAGCATTGTCACAACACAGCTTTCATTTCAGTTATATCCAAACCCACCCTCAAAGAAGCATAGAATGACCTGAGCAACCAGGAAAGTGAGCAAGAGGGAAACTTTTAGGTGCCTTTGGACACACAACAGGTTTCAAACCAGCAAAATATCACAGAGTATGTTCTTTTAAAGAGATATTAGACTAAATGCTTCAACTATAATCAGAAAATGAAAAGACACAGCAGCGCAGGCATTAAGTTCTAGGTTGTGCCCACAGCTCTTTCTCTACCCTGCTGAATGACCCTGAATTATCTGTAAAATAAAAGGTTGGACTAGACTCTCTGAATGTACCTTAGGGCCTCAAATTCTAAGATTTTGCTGAACTTATGCCACCAACAAGGAACTTTCCATCAAAAGATGAGCCTGTCTCCTCTCTCTTGGGTTATAACTACTTTTACTCCTTTTTGAATCAAGATCAGCTACATTTGCATCAAGTACTCGATGTTACAGGACATAAAATAGATAAGTACTCTCTAGGTACATTTTATTATACTTCCCTATCATTTAACATACAATAAAGAGATATACTATGAAATATTATGGAACCTAAGAGTACAGTATCCCATGTTGGTCTAACTACCATGATGTCTAATTTCCAGAACTTACATTTTAATAAAACTCCATAATAATTCACTAAGAAGAGGGAAAACACTAAAATCACAAGAAAAACAAATACAGAAATGTTAAAACGTCTCTTTAATTCCTCTTTTCTCCTAGTTTCTCCTAAACCAAATTTCACTATAGACATTATTCAGCACTGGCAAACTGAAAAGTTCCAAACAGAAACTATTCAGAAGTTACTTTCTAAAGGAAAACAAGGCACCTGTGCACCTCACTGTGAAACCAAAGACAGGCAGCAGACAGGCAGTACATGAACCTTTGGAGTAGCCTTTGCTTTACCTGTCTCAATTTCTGTCTAAATCCTTTGTTTCCCAGAAGGTGAGACCTTTACCTGGATCTCCAGGTAAGAGGTCAATTCAATGCATTTTTTTTTCTAGGCTCAAACACATCTTTATTAACCAAAATAGGAACAATTACAATCAACACATTTTTGCCAATGAGAAATAAGTTTGCTTATTCCTGTAGCATGAAAATCCACTTGACATCCGCATGGTAATACCGCTTGGAGAAAATTAAAACCTCCACTGAGAATGAAATTGGATAGGTAAAAAGAAAGAAAGAAAAGAAAGAGAAGGAAGAGAAGGAAGAGAAGGAAGGAAGGAAGGAAAAGTGTGTTAAATATTAACAAAAACTGAGGCTCTTTCCAAGTAGAGAAAAAAAGGAGAAATTAGGGAAACTATTATATTGTATTTGAAATGAGAATTTTAATACTGATTTTAGAAAATAAACACACAAAGTACCATCATGGGAATAACAAACAATTCTAGTACTTTAAGAATCTGGGAAATACACTGATAAAGAGAACTCCAACTTCTGCTGGGATCATTAACTTGCTTTTGAGCAAGATGTCACTTAATCTTTCTGAACTTCAATTTCCTTAGTTAAAAACTTAGAAGGAGGGTCCTAGATGACCTGAAAGATCTTTTCCTTTAATCTCACTCTCCTTCATGTCTATTCTACTCATTCATTCACTCAGTCAACAATGAGCACCTGCTATTCAGATGCTGCAAATACAGTCATGTGCTGCATAATGACTTTTGGTCAACAATGGACTGCATATAAGATAGCATAACAGCTTCTCTAAGGCCACCCTAGATGGAGTACATCTTCATATACTAGACAAAACTACTTCCTGCTTTGATTGTAGTCTATTTCTTTAGAGTTGTCCTTATTCATATGAAAAATAGCATTTCAGAATCCTCCCTTGGGAAAAACAATGGCACTTTTGTCTTAAAGAAGCAGCTAACTGCTTTTATGCTAAAACTTTCAAAACTAAATAACATTTCATTATTAAAAATAAGTAAAGCCATATTATACTATATGACATAAACTGGTTTCTTTCACCTGATACAGGGAAAAGAAGATTTATAATGCTGACATAAACTTTAGGGGCAACAGCAAAATCACTAATGAGGACTTAACCCATCTCTGAGTTAATATTCTCTATACTGTACTCAAATATTAAGAATAAACATAAAGCTATCAAATGCTGCTAAAATTTCACTAAAGTGAAAACTGGTGCAATTTGGCAGTATGCATCAAAAAATTTGAAAACATGCATGCCCCTGTCCAAGTGATTCAATACCTAGGAATTAAGACTTTTCAAACCTTTAGTTATAAGAATATATATCACAATGCTGGTTACAGTATCAAAAACTTGGAAAGAGCTCAAGTGCCCAATAATAGCAGATTAAATATGCTTTGGTACATCCACCCAATGGACTACTATACAGACATTTAACACGTAGAACAATATTTTATGAAATGACAAAGTGCTATTAAGTAGGAAAAAATAGATTACAAAACAGTATGGTATGATCCCATTTTGTAAAAACAAAAGATAAAAACATGTATGCATTCCCTTATACAGAGAAAAAGTATAAAAAGACAAATACCATGTTGCAAATGGTTTTCTCTTCGTTTTAAGATAATGTGTAATCTTTATTTTCTACTTTGCTTATCTATCTATATCTTCCAATTTGTCTACAATAAACATATGTGGCTTTTGTCATTTTCAAAGTTTTTTAAATTAGAAAATTAAAATAATGTCCGGGCATGGTGGCTCACGCCTGTAATCCCAGAATGTTTGGAGCTAAGGCAGGAGGATCACTTGAGGCCAGGAATTCAAGAAAAGTCGGGTCAACATAGCAAGATCTCATCTTTATAAAAACTGTAAAAATTAGGCAGTCATGGTGGCATGTGCCTGTAGTCCCAGCTACTCAAGAGGCGGAGGCGGAAAGATCCTCTGAGCGCAGGAGTTCCAGGCTGCAGTGAGCTATGATCAGGTCGCTGCACTCCACCCTAGGTGACAGAGCAAGACCTTGTCTCTTCAAAAAAACAAAAAAAACACAGCATTTAGTGCCTGACTTTGTAGAAGGGATAGAGAACCGGCTGTCCATACCAAGGGAGAACCCTTGTGTCCTGCCAAAGAGGAATGTAAATTGTTTGGCTGTCTCTGCTACAACCAGTTCAATTAGCGTCAAAACAAAGGCTCTTTAAAAGGCCAAGAACACACTGTATGGGTTGGAGTCTAATTGAGCTAGTTGTAAATTAATTACCTAATGTTGTCAAATGGGGGTAGGGGAGGACTCTTTCCCTACCTAGTGCAACCTGAAGCTGATCCTCAAGGTATGCAAAAGAGAAATGTCAGTAGCAGCAAATGTTTTAGTTTTATAAAATACAGGGAACAAAGGCTTTCCAAGTCATTACTGATTCATGACAGATTTCCTTGCCAAGGCTTGATTTGTTAACGTCCCCTCCTTTCCCAGTTTAAGTACCTCCTCTGGCACAGAAAATGATGCATTCCACTCTCCTCTTAATCCTTAAAACTTCAGTTCTGAGATGAACAAATCAGTGCCACGCTGAATCAGGGCCCAGAACATTAATCCAGGTGCCCCCCTGGTTCTGTGAAACTTGAGAATTCATTTCACCTTTCTTAGTAAGACTGACCCCCACACACACATCTCTACCCCATGCTTTTCCCCCTAAATCCTCTTTTTACAAAATATCCACTTACTGTAATGATGCATCACCAATCTAGGTATGTTTAACTGAAGACCATCTTATTACTCTCAGATGTATTTTCGGCCATCACAAAATACCTTTTCAGTCCCTTAAAACTAGCAGGTGTTTTTAGTTTTGTTTTGTAGAGAAAGAGGTGAGGGAGCACTATGGTAAGTAAAGTATGAACATCTTCCTTAATGATTTCACTTAAGTGACTTGAAATGAAAACTTATGGATCCCAAATGAATGAACTCAATTCCTATTTTATTAGCAAACATGCAGGCAAATTCCAATAAGGAAAATGCCAAAGAGTGCTTTCAAATAATCTTAACTTTAAAGAGTTCAGATTATAAGAAGAGACCTGGGGGAATGGACAAGTTTAGTTTGTTCCAATTCACTATACATGGGGACTATGGGATTAAATACAGCACTCAAGACTGAGTTCTTTTAAAAATTAAAAAAAGTTGCAAGGAACAGATCTAGACTTTGAACCATGACTTGATTTACTTAGTAAACCGCCATGAAAAATCACATAATCATAGTCTCTTTGGGAGAGAGAGACCTCAAAGGTCACTAATAGCCAGTTTTAAATCTCATCACAATAATCCAGGTGAGTGATAAGTGAGCCTGTTTGAACAGATTCAGTAACTGGAATTCAAGACCTTGAGACGGCACTATTAGAAAACTATTCTTTTATACAGAATGCCAAATTGTGTCTCCAATGAGAGTAGGAGTGACCCCTCAGATCTAAATCCCTCTTACTGAAATCAACCCTGTAAATATTTTAAGACAGCCATCACATATCACCTTCAACTGCCTCCTCTATAAGGTAAGCATTCCCGGTACACTTCTTATATAGCATGATTAGTAATAAATCCCTGACAAATCACAATTCAGATCCCTCTCCTTCAAGCCTACAAATCCAGATTTTCCAGATAACTATTAACAATCATTAAAAGCCTCCAATATTCCCTCCACCCAAATACAGCTCATAACACTATATTTGATTAGGACAGATTAAGGGTGACATCTATTTGAATACCAGATGTCTTTTAGTAATCAAGCCTGTGGTGAGATCTCCTTTTTTTTTTTTAAAGTAATAACCAGAAACTGTAAAACTCCTAGAAAAGAACACAGGGGGAAAACTGGACACTAGCCCTGGCAATGATTTTTTGGATAATGCACCAAAAGCTCAGGCCACAAAAGCAAAAATAAATATGTGGGACTACATCAAACTAAAAACTGCACAGCAAAGGAAACAAAAAAATGAAATAAGAAAAAATATAATATTAGTAAAATATATATCTATTAAGGAGTTAATATTCAAAATTTATAAAGAACTCATACCACTCAATAGTAGAAAAATAACCTGATTGAAAATGGGCAAAAGACCTGAATAGATATTTCTCTAAAGAAAACATAAAAATTGCCAATAGGTATATGAAAAGGTACTCAATATCAGTAATCATCAGGGAAATGCATATCAAAACCACTATGAGATACTCATTAGGATGGCTATTATAATCAAAATGTCAAAAGATAACAAACATTGGCAATTGTGGAGAAAAAGGAACTCCTGTATATTCTTGGAATGTAGATTGGTACAACCATTATGGAAAACAAGTATGGACATACCTAAAGAAATTAAAAATAGATCTACCATATGACCTAGCAATCCCTCTTCTGGGTATATACCCAAAGGAAATGAAATCTCCACCTTGTGAAAATATCTGCAAACCTATATTCACTGCACATTATTCACTACAGCCAAGATGTAGAAACAACCTAAGTGCCTATGGACAGATGAACAGATAAAGAAACTGTGGTATTATCTATGCAATGGACTATTACTGAGCCCTAAGAGAATGAGATCTTACCATATGCTACAACATGGATGAGCCTGAAGGACGTTATGCTAAGTAAAATAAGCTAGACACAGAAAGAAAAATATTACATGATCTCACTTATATGTGGAATCTTAAAAAAAAGTTTTCAAATATACAGAGATAGAGAGGTCAGAGGATACAAAGTAGAAGGTAAAGGATGACAAAGTCTAGAGATTTACTGTATGGCATGAGGACTAAAGGTAAAAAAATTGTACTGTATTTGAGATTCATGCTAAATGAGTAGATTTTAGCTGGTCTTGCCACAAACAAAAAGTTGGTAATTGTGTATGATGGATGTGCTAACTTGCTTCACCTATTACAGCCTTTTCACTATCTATATGCATCCTATAACATGTTATATACTTTAAACATACACACTAAAAATTTTTCAAATAAATAAAAAGCAATAACCAATAAAAACTTCTCATTTAACATCTTCCAAATGAAAACTAAGTGTTACCATTCTACCTTAAAATTCTTTTTAAAATTCTCTTTGTAACTGTGGAATTCTAAATACTTAAAGTTTTAAAAAACTAGAAAATATGAGCTGGCTCAACTATATGTGGGGGGAGAGAGAGAAGGGAATGAGGGGAGCAAGGCAGCCTAAGAGGCAGACTTGATAATCTATTTTTACATTTCTACCTTTCTAAGCATGTATCAAGTTTTAACTCCAGATTTATTCCATCTTCTGGTCTTCCAGGGATCTAACACTCAAAGGCAAGACTAATCAACATAACCAATTAATCAAATATTTACTATCTAGTATGTGTCAGTATGCTAAATAATGGCAAGACTATAAAGACCTAAAACACATAATCACAAGGTAAAAATCAATAGAGATAAAAGGTCCACTTTAAAAAAATATATTAATAATGAGCAATGCAAGATAGTATACGTAAAAGTTCAAAATAAGTGATATAGACATATGAACAGCCTAAAAAGACATTACAAGATTTTACTGACAATGAAGACCTCTAAATCCCTCCCAGCTCCCAAGGAACTATACTCAAGTAAACAGCAGAAGAATTTTATCCATTAAAAAAATTTAATTCCACTGACTGCCCTCTTCTTCCAAACCTAACCAATTCTAAAATATAGCATTACCAGAGCAACAATATTTGAAGAATTTCTGTTCCTCAAAGAAACATGAATTCACTGGGTGGTACATCATGGAGAGAAGAGAAGAGTAACAAGAGGAGGAAAAGACGACCCTTAACTGAAATTCAATTACAAAGTTATCCTTAGGGATAAGAATATTATGCATACAGGGTTCTAGTATTTTGCTAAGTAAACTTTCTGCAGCAGTTAAAGACGGTCTTCCCTAATATCCAATTCTGTTCTGTTACGAACAGTGTTATTTGGGGATTTTAGGAGATAAGGAAGAATGTATCAGCAGTACAGCTGGCAAAGTTATTTGGGAATTAAGCAATTCAATGGACATGCTGGGGCTAGAATGCAACAAAAATAAGACAATTAGTCTTTATGTGTATCCATGGGGTGAAAATTGTTATCCATAATTTGGCTAATTATATACTGTAAGAAAACTGGGGTGAAACTTGCCTATGCTATCCAGCTTAAGAAATTCCTCTATCAGGCTGACCACAGGGCTGTTTCATTGTCAGCAGCTCTTTAACATTAAATTTGACCCAGTTCACAGAATAACTATTTTCTATCCTTGGTCTTATTCTGACCACAACCCAGATGTCAAACTATTTTTTCTTATTAAATATCTTAAGTGGGGCAGAAAACAGGTGCAACCCTCAAACTGCTTTTGCCTCTCAAAAGGTCAAAAACATTAAGTGGCAACAGAAACACTGCCCTCTTCCACTGTTTCCAGAACAGCTGTGCAAGCACAAGATCTTGGTTCTTAACCTTTTATGGGTCACTGACCCCTTAGAGAGTCTGATGAAAGCTTAAAAAAAAAAAAAAGTGTATACACAAAATCTTCTGCCCATGACTTTTGGGGAGCTTGTGAATCCTTTAAAGCTCAATCCCAAGTTAAAAACTTCTAAGCCAGCCTGTAAACCCCATGGCACAGGGATCGTGTTATAATTCTTGTTTCTATGCCTACTTCTTAAAATGACCAATGCCTCAAGGGTAGCCAATTCTGATCTACTCAAGACATGGATAAATGAATAAAAATACATGGATATTTGGACCACAGGGAAGAAAAATAATACATAATGGATGGAAAATACAATATTCTCATTCTCTATTTCAGCAGTTTTCAAATCTGATCTGATTAATCATAGAATCACTTGGGGTGCTCTTCAGACTGGATTTCTGGGTCACACCCTCCAAGAGATTCTGATTCAGTAGGTCGAGTGGCACTCAGGAATCTCTAATTTTTATAAAGTTCCAGGATGACTGGGAAAACCAATATCTTAACCAAGTGCAAGAAAACAAACATTTTTTCCTAATATGTTACTAAAGATACATATCATATCCACACCTTGATCAAACAGAAAGAGGAAAAGGAAATTCATGCTAAATGAGTAGAGTTTAGCAGCTCTTGCCACACACAAAAAGTTGGTAACTATGAAAGGTGATGGATGTGCTAACTTGCTTCACCTATTACAGCCTTTTCGCTATCTATATGCATCCTATAACATGTTATATACCTTAAACATACACACTACAAAATTTTTAAATAAATAAACAAAAAGCAATAACCAATAAAAACATCTCTCAAGTTTTACCACATTTAATGTTTTCCAAATGAAAATTAAGTGCTACCATTCTCAATTGCTCCAAATGGGCTTGAAAAGCTGTTAAATACCAAAGTTTACAATCCTGATACTAAAGAAAATCTGATTCGTGTGTTTGGTGGTTTGCTTGTTTTGTTTTCCCTGAGAGGTCACGGTGTGTTTCACAACCAGACATTTATTCATTCCTAGTTTACACGAAGATGTTTAGCACAGCTGTCTGTGAGATCTCCACATCATTAAGAAGCACAGCTTCACTAAACCTTCCTGACAAGTCTGTTCCAAAGACTCAAATCAGAAAATAGGAATGAATATACTCTTAATTTAGAAGAAATTTCGGACGTGTATAAAATTTTGTTTCACAATAAAAATATGCTCTTAACAGAAAGTATTGCCATGCAACACCTTCAAGGGTAAAAATTATACCTAATTTGTAAGACCTGGTGATTAAGAGACTGGGCTTAACCTACCTGATCAGGCGCCTCAATTTCCTCTTTCCTACAAAACTGAAATTTTAAAAATCCTGTTCCCTTTCTCATTCCCATTTTCTACAGCTCAACAAGGTTGTTCACACCTTGCTTCCTTCACACAATAAATGATACCAGACCCAACATGGGCTAGTTATCCCATCTCTCTGCATAATGTAAGGTGAATTCCACAGACAGCAGCAGGTCCTCTGCCCTCGTGTGACTCACAGTCTACTGTCATCGATTATTTTAGGAAATCATTTCACAAAAACACAAAATTCCTTACTGGATCCACTACATTTGCTACATTACTTACTGGACCAAATGACAACCTGATGAGTCAAGAGAATCAGGACTATAGTTTCTAATGAGAAGTTGGGGCACATCTCATTATAACATTTTCCTCAACCCCAGCAATATAGTATGTGTGGTGCAGAGAACCAGGATTCAGGGGAGCCAAGAGGCTGGAATGCTAATCCAGGCCCAGCTTACTGTGTGACCCCTGGCTTAAACCAACTAATAAGAAGAGAGCTAACAGTTATCCGTCAGGTACTTTACAAGCATTATCTTCAAAACAATCCTGAGTAGAGTTAGAACTACAGCTCCAAATTACAAATAACAAAACATGTTCAAATAAATTAGATAAGGTGGTAAATAGTAGGCTCAAGATTTCCATACAGGTCTCACTCCAAACTATATAAGAATTTCATAGTTTACAGACACAAAGTTTCCTCCAAACTTTACTGTGAGGCCATGGTACATTTTATAGATCCTGAGGCCCAAAAGTAGTGAACTGCCTTGACTGAAGCAGTAAAAGGGCACAAAACAGCCACCCCAAAATTTTCAGTCCAAATTAAGCTCACCATGATGCCCTATCAACTTCTCATACCCTACTACTTCCCTCTTTGTTCCTATAAAAGGGAGATGTAATAGCTGATGGGTCTTTCTCAAAGAGCTGTTGTAAAACACACAAATCAAAATGAAGTGGTTTATGCAACTGCAACTGAGAGCTTAGCCTGGATCTACACTGCTACTTCCCTTCAGACAGGTTCATGAACATCTCAGTGCCTCAGTTTCCTCACCTGTAAAATGAGGATATTAAGAGTGGCAACCTCAGAGTTATGACAATTAAAAGTGCTGGAACACAGGAAGTGCACAACAAATGTTCATTATTATCACCATTATTATAAACTTCCCGTAAATTCAATTGTCCATGATTTAGTACCTTAGGAATAAACAAGCTCCACTATTGCTAAAAACTACAGGAAACACAAAATTTATTTACTGTAACACATTTGTTTGCAAATACAACTTTTTAAACTATGAATTAAAAATAAGATTTAAAAGTTTCCTCTCTCTGCTAGTCTAATTTGCCCACAACAAATAAACCCAGGCTACAATCACACCTCAATTAAAGAGGAGTCGCTAGCAGTCAACAGGATCTATTCCGCAGCCTTTCACACCACCAAAGAATATGCATAAATAGTCTTCTTGCTTCAGAGGACAGTTCTGAAAATAAACATTTGTAATGCCCTTTGTAATCTTTTGACAATGATGCTACATAAGCACAAGTTACCATAGGCATTATGAATTAAGTATGTGGTTACATACAAATATATAAGAAACACCTGAAACATCTTGCCCTCATCCAAATAACACCTCCCCTAAGAAAAAATTCTATTGCATTATCCCACAAAAATGACACAACCACAGCCTAAGATTATAATGTATAATATATGTGCTATACACCATCATAAGCACTTTACATATAACTCATTTAATCCTCACAATAACCCTATGAGGGATGCATTACTATTATCCATTTTATAGATAAGGAAACTGAGGTAAAAGTTCACACAGCTAGGTAAGTGGCAAAGCTAGACTGTAAACCCAAGTAATGCGGCTCCAGAACACCTACTCTTACTCCACACGATTATCTCAACTTCCAGAAGTAAACTCTTTCTTCCTAGCCACTCCTCCCCACAGAAGTGTACCTGTGCTTATTAATACTACCACTTCAATACATTTCAATAATGATTAATAAAGCATCTGGTTTAACGGCCCCACTATCCCAAAGTCTCTTTGAGGACAGGGCCCCTTGTCTCCTCAGCATTTATAGAACCTCATTCCTTCTAAACATAGTGTTGGTGCTCAAGAAAGTGATGAATTAATTAAATGAGTGCTACCATTAGGCATCGTATCAGTCAAGGAGACTTGTGTCTTTTTCTACTTCTTATATTGCACTTTAATATTAACCTGCATTTGTGGGTCAATATTTTGCTTTTGTTTTTTTTCCTAAGCAAAACTAATCTTATTTTCTCTGCTCAGGCAATACATTTCATTAATTACTAATTCAACAGACCAAAGAAAAACAAGCTATTCAGCTGTCAGATCACACAAGACCTTTTTAATACTTCAGTCTCATTGAAATTTTTTAAGTAGGATTTTTTTAAGATCCCATTTCTGTTTTAATGACTTAAAAAAGAAACTGCCCTTATGGGGGAAAGGAGCATATAAAAGGTAATAAACATTTAATGATCCAATAATTGGTTATATCAGAGCAATCACTGTTCAGTAATTAACTTCTCTTTTGGCTTGTTCACTTGATATTTTGAGCACCTTTGATAGCCCTGGAATTATCCATATTATTTATATAATAAGCTAAAACCTTGCGGAAGAGTTCGAAACACAACAAGGTTTCCAACCACTCATGCTTATCTCAGTGACTTTCTAATTCTGCCTTTTAAAAAACTAAGTGATTAGCAAAACCAAGAGCATCCCAAGCCCTCAGCACACAGTGGGCACCAAAGCAACAGAAAACACATTACTGCTAAACTGTGGGGCCTATGGTCACAGCAACCAGGAGGGGTTAAAGAAAAACAACAGAAAATTAGAGCTTAAAAGATAGCAAAAAAATAATTAAATCACACCACCAGGAAAGAATACAGTGAACAGCTGGTATGTTGTTACTATGCAAAATTATAATTAAGCTCAGGTTAATGTCATTTCCAACTAATTACCCACAGTCAGTTGGAAGAGACACACACTAAGAGATTTCACTTTACCTACTTCAACAGTTTTCCCTATTTATGTTCTTCTGCCATCCACACAGCCACAAAGTTCCTCTAATTTTTCTTTTTAATGTCCAGCTACTCAGAAGCACCCACCTCATTTCTGTCAAAGAAGTCCCCTCCTCCGTGGTAGATATTAGGAGCTGCTATTTTAACATCTCCCCCCTTGGTCACACTTCTCTCTGCATGCCATTTCCTTCACACCAAAATAAGATTCACAGTGTCTTCTCCACAACCCTCATTTCCTATGTTTCATTGTCATTTTTTCTCCTCCTTCCCTCACCCCTCCCTGTCTGGGACCCTTTTTTAAATCCCTGCTATGAAAAGGAAAATTATGGTCACTTCACATTTGGTGTATAAATCATTCCTTCATACTGAGGTGCTTAACAGCTTACACCTAAAGGATTACACATGATACTTTTTAAATCAGTCTTTTTTTTTTTTTTTTTTTTAATCTACATGTTCCTTTTAAACAGCCCTCCACCCGGACCCATTAAAAAGAAAGGAAACTTGCCAGTACCACCATGGCTAGAATTCCTATCATTCCACAACTGGGCCCTTCATGAGGCCCTCCCACTGACCACTAAGGCTATCTGCCCAAATAGTGAGGGTCTCTCCAGCCACTGCCATTTGAAAGGAACATGTAAATAAACACAACAGGACCAAGTCTCTGTGAGCAGAGACTGGCTGACAGCAGACACACAGAAGGCCAGAAGCACCCTTTTCCTATAAAGAGAGAAAAGCTAATTTGAAAGACTTTCCTTGAGTTCACTTTTGCTAAGTAAGAGCTGAAGGGAAGAGACAAAGTTCCAACAACACCAAAGCAAGAAATAATCTTCTAATCTAAATCACTTGGGCTCTACTATTATGCATCCACTTGGGCACTGCCCCAACGGCATGCCTCACCAAAGAGCATAACACCCCCCCTCCTGCTTCACAGGCACCTGAAAGCAGAGGTCAAATAATTTCTCTGTTACTGGCACCTTTGAGAATCTGTGTGGTAAAGAGAAGAAAAGGGATTGTGGGGAGGAGGTTGAAGGGAGAAAACTGGCAGCAGTTTCTCTGCTACCAATGGACAGATAACTGCAGAGTGCTATAACAGATTTCAGTTTCTTTGTGAACATAGGAATATTTATTTAATCAACTTACTTTAACAAAACAAGCCTCTGGTGTACTTTTGGAAAGATGGAAAGCCATTCAGAGTAGGGTGACTGGAGTCTTGTCACCTGTTTAGTTGATAGTGGAGATCACCAATATGGGGGAGTATGAGGCAGAGCAGGAGAAGGGCAGCAGCTCTCACATCCACAGAGTCCATGTGCCTGCCAGCAAAATACAGATGTGCAGCTGCTAGCAGGTGTCCAGAGACAGGTCTCTCCCTCCACCTACACACAGCTTAAGTACAGGGTTTGCTCCAGGACCCTTTACTATAAGCTTCCCTTTCCAAAGAAAACAGGCAAGCTTGCTATTTAATAATTCCTCAGTGGAAAAAAGAAGGAAAAGAAAAAAACCTCAAGGAAACTTCATTTTTGGCTTTAAATGCTCTGGAATGGAATAGAATGGAGGAGAGATTATTCCAGGGTGAACAGAGGAACTTCTTTTACTTTTGTTAAGCAAGAAACTGCCTTTTACCATGGTACCAGATAAAGATACTTGGCTACTAAGACATGTTTAGTAAGTTACTTGGGCAGCAATGATAAGACTCATTTGTTTATTGAGTTACAACTGCCAAGACTGGTTATTGGTCCTTACACATTTTTCAAAACTATCATGAGAATATTTTCAGTAGATTAGATTTCAGAAATGATCGCTCTTACAGCCGAATCATGATACATGCTGTGTGCATTAATAGACAGTCACTGTCATGAACTGATTTAAGGTGAATCAAAATATAAACAATACAAACTTAACATTGCCAAAAATTTACAGTAATGAGAGTGATTAAAAAAACACCAAGTACAGTGAGGCAATGCTTTTTTCAGTTCTACCTTATAATAGTGTTTTATCAACCTTTACTTGTGTCTCTACTTTCTTGGGATTTGAGGAGAAGGGGTGGAAGAGGAATTTGGGGGAATTTAATAAAAGTCAGGTGTTTCTTGGCAATTTTTTGTTTCTTTGCCTGGGTACTGGCTACTTCCATGTTCACTTTGTGATAATTCACTGAGCTGTACACTATACACTTTCAGGATGTGTTCTCTTTCACAATGGATGAGGTTTTAAAACTAAATATGCTTGAATGTTTTATTTTAGGAAAGTTTAGTAGCAAAGAAATTATTTTAAACCACCACTAATACTGATGTCCCAATAAAATATTCAAAAATATTTTCTAAAATAGTAATTCCAAAACTATACCGGGTTTGCTGTAAAAGAACTCCTGGGGAGCCTGTTTAAAAAACAAATGTTCCAGAGCCACACAGCAAGGATTAACTTTTAGTAGATCAGAGACAGGGCCCAGGAATCTGTATGTTTAACAAGCTGTCCTACGGTGCAGTTGTGCAATGGGTTTGGAAATCGCTGCACAAGACAAGAACTTGTGATGTGCAACAGTCTGAAACTACCTAATCCTGATTCTCCACACCCAATGTGAGTGACCAAAAGTGTAATTATTTGGAAAAGTTTTACAGACCCCTTGATATTATAAATGAAAGGGTGTTCTCTCACCAAATACAAAAAATACTTGGCCAAGGCTTTCATGAATATTTTTCTCACAATTATACTATCTCCCCTAAAAAGGAAGCTGATATGTTATAATCACTAAGTTAACTCCTACTGGGAACCCCATCTTGCAAATTTAGGAATAGAAACTGTGAAATCAAATTACTTGTCTGTGGCCACACAGGGTTCTAGGTCATAGGTAAAATCTGAACATGTGCTTTTCCACAGCACAGTCTGGGAGCCTTTCCCTATTTTCATTACCATTATTGTGCCATCAAGATTTTAGACTTCCAGAAGTTTAAAGACAGCACCAAAGTCATTCAGGTAAAAACTCAAAGATAACCTGGAGCCCACAGTTTCTTTTTTTTTTTTTTAAATATTCAAACTTCTTTTGTTATGGAGCCCACAGTTTCTAACCCCAGATAAAACTCTACTCAATACATTCCAGTTTCCCATTAGTGCCCTTTGAAGGGTTACAGCCAATCTACACTTCCCCTTTCAAATTATATTCTATAGTTTTAGATAACCACATTAATCTGGGTTGGAAGCTTCAGGCATGCATAGGAAACCAAAATTCAAAGGTAGAAAGAGCACTACCCTGGGGTCTTTTATCTGAGAGCACAATTGGGAAGCCAGCTGGATAATTTGTTTTAGAATACCAGAGCACTTGTTTTTAAACAAAGCATTAGCCAAGGCAAGAGGTTACAACAAAAGGAATCACAGGACCAAAAGAAAAAACAAATAAAAACAAAAAAACAGAATAGAGGAGACTCTAAAACACCAAGAATCAAAGTGGTTTTTCAACCCTCTTTCTATATCTTATTTGCCAGACAATAGCTAAAGAAGGCTTGTATTGAGGCCTTTTTTTAAAGATTTAAGTTAAAAGTTGTATCCCATTTGAGGTTAAAGTAAAAAAGGCCTAAATGAAAAAAACAAATGCCCTTCCATGAACCCACATCACGCAAGACTCAAGTCTGAGAATGGCTTTTGTCTTTCCTCTATTAAATAATTTTTCCTCACTTTTAAGGAAGCCTACCAAAACCTAGAAAGACATCCTCAAGAGTAGGTCAGATAACCCCAGAGGCAAATTTTAGTTTCTAAAATGTCTACCACCCTCTTCCCTAGGGCAAAATCTCAAAGTACCTAGCTATTTTAACCCAGTTCATCCACAGGAGTACTGGTGACACAAATTAAGTTTATAAATGTTTAGTTCAGTTAAATGTTTAAAATATTTTTAATGGAAGCAATACAGTGCAGTGGGAAAAGCAGTGACCTATATATCAGGAAAGTTAGGTTCCACATCCCTGTCCTACCACTAACTCACTAGGTCATACAGAAAAATTATATAACATAATTTTCTAGATCTCTGTTTTCTCATCTATAATAAGGTCAGTCTAAGGAACATAGCCTCTGATATCCATAGATAAAGCAGGGGTAGGTGGGTGGGGTAGAGTAGAAAAAGGGGTGAAAGCCCCAGGAGAACATCAGTATAAAACTCATAAGAAGCACTTATTTAGTTCCATTATGTAGTAGTTCAAGTCAGGCTCTGGAGCCAGAATGCATGGGCTCCACCACTGACACCTTGACCTGGGATGTAAACTCTCTGTGCTTGTTTCCTCTCCTATGAAACAGGGATCATAGCAGTACCTAACTCATAGGAGCACTGTGTGAATGAGGATTGCATGAGTTGATTTAAGCAATTAGAACACCAAACACTCAATAAACACTTGTTCCCATTATTATTATCATTGGTGCATCAATACAAGGCCTACGGTGAAGATAAAGTTGACAAACAAGTACTTTCATGTCCTATTCTTTCTAATCAAAAGGTAAACAAAAAGATCTTGTATCTCTCTACATGAGTTTTGGTACATCTTCATATCCGTGAACCCTCAGGAAGTCCCTGCCCTTCCTTATTCCCAAACCTGTAGATTCAAGCAGATACACAAGTACTAGATTCTCTATTTGCATGCATATACAGTCCCCAAGGATCCACAGATTTCTAAACCCACCACGAAAGCCCAAACCTGAAAAGGAGAGTGTTTTAGTGCCTTTGAATAACAACAACAACAAAAATTCATTCCCTGCCCATCTTCCTACATCCTGAAGTCAAAATATACTTTAGGAATCCAAAAGCTGATACCACAACATATTCTTGCTTCTTTATTATTTTAGATGATTCTTTTTAAGAGCTCACAGGTATAAAGAGTTCTTTCCATGCTGGGAAATTTTTTTTCCTCTTTAGTTAACAATGCCTGATGAAGATGATGATCCAGAAAGGAAATCATATCAACTACTGTTTTCTTCCTCCATCTAACCCAAAAGCTTTAAGATTTCTTTTTTTTACTAACTTTTTTTCCCCCTCAAGCTTTTGATTTTCTTCTCGAGCTTTCTATTGACTAAGTGCAAACATCATCTCTAAGGCATCCCCTCTACTCAGGGGTCCAGTGGTATTCATTAGTGTCCAACTGCCCTGACTGCTGGGGATGACTGTAACAGATTTAAGCTTCACTTGTGATTAAGTCTTTCCAATGAAGGTAACCTGATAGCCTTGCCCTTACCCCTAGAAATAAACTTTCGTTTTCTGCCCTTCTTTCCCTCAAATTTATGAGTACTTGATGAATTCCACTTCAAGCAGAAAGAAAATCAAGTATCATTATTTCTTCAGCACCTTCCCTAAGCTTGTACGTTAGCTGTGCATCATTTGCATCACGTTAAGCTGTTAACTAATAAAATAAAATCCAACCAATTCCAAAAGTCCCTCCAAACTTTAATGCCCCAGCATTTAATTCCTATTCATGAAGGCATTTGTAACTGAAATCCTCAGAATCAAAAAACGTAACTTAAGCCAAATTAGGCGAAAACACTCTCTACCTGCCAAATGGTTCCCCTAGAGCTTTTCCAAAGGAGGATTACAGCTCTACCACACCTTTATCTGTGTTAGACATGTCAAGAAACAATGCAATGTCAGAATGTAACACCACCCACCCACCCACCTCAACCCCAGAATGTCATTCCTTGAGGGCAGGGGCTTTGTTTAGTTTACTGTTTTACCCCCAGTGCTTAGAACAGAGCCTGGAACAGAGAAGAAATTCATTAACTATTTGCTGAATGGTGGAGTGGGCTCAAGAGGAGGGGTGCTGTGAGAGGCTAATACCCACAGAGGATAATTAGGTCCCACATAATCCATAGTTGACAGCACTTCTGAGAGACATCCTGGTTGCCAATGTATCCACAGAGAACGGACTGTTCTGCTGACAGCTCGTATCTTATTGTACATCTTACCACATATCTTACTGATAAAGCTGTAACACAGACCAAAAAGGCCTTCAACCACCATCCCACACAGCTCAGAGCCTTCCTGTAAAGATATGTGTGACTCCAGGTTTTCTAAATGAAACCCTGTGTCCCCACTGACTTCCAAGACAATTCTACAACTTTTGCTCACCCCAAACACTCAACATACAGTAGCTCCCAACACTTCTGAATTTCTCAATCCCCTCTTTAAAGCCTCACTCCTGGTCTCTAAGTACCTGATCCTTTAAAACAAATATGTATCCCCAGCTTGTTTCACATGGTGATAGGAGATGGAAGACAGTGTGAGGAGAGGAGCTCCCCAGGACAACACCACCCAGAATCTTGGAAAGCAGAACCACATTTAAAAGTCCAATAGAGGAAATGAAAAATAAAGGCCAGGAGTACCGTTCACTAATCACACGTGGCTCAGTACCAGGCATCTGAGAGAACCCAGTGAAGAAAAACGGACATACCCTCAAAACAGTGGGTCTCTACCCCAACTGCACAATAGACTCCCCTGGGGAGCTTTTAACAGTTCTGTTAGAGGCAGAGGCTTTCTCCACCCTCCCAGGGGTGTGGGGACTTTTTTAAAGCTCCCCAGGGTATCCCCAGAGTATTCTAATGTGTGGCCAAGTTTGAAAATCCCAGGCTGTAAAGCTTACTGTTGACTGTGTTTCTCCTCAGACAGCACGTACATAAGAATAACCTACAATATGAAGAAAAGTATGGTAAAATGCTAACATTTATTAAATTTGGTGGTGGGTACATGTGTGTTGGTTATGTTATGCTTTACACTTTTCCATATTTACAAAATATTTCATAGTCATATATTCACATATAAACATATACACTCGTTTGTTTTCTTAAGAAGTACAGTAGCATGATCATAGCTCATACTATGTAACCTCAACCTATTAGGCTCAAGCAATCCGTCCACCTCAAGCTCCTAAATAGCTAGGGCTACAGGTGCACACCATCACGCTCTGCTACGTTTTTTATTTTTTGTAGAAACGGAGTCTTACTGTGATGCCCAGGCTGATCTTGAACTCCTGGCCTCAAGCAATCATCCTGCCTCGGTCTCCCAAAGTGCTGGGATTACAGGTGTGAGCCACTGTGCCCAGCCCATACACACACATTTTTACACAAATATATTTTAAAGCAAGCTCACAGTATATTTATCCTGCAAAGCACCAGTATTAAAAAGAAGATTTTTACATTCCTATGGATTATAATAGGTACTGGTGCTATCTGGGGCTTTTTTCATTGGGGGAAAAGATCAAGACCAATTCAACTAGGTTTGAGTTGAAAACACTGGCCTGCATCCTATAACACACTTCACAGTACAGGTCTTGAAAAATACCCTAATCAAACTCAGCTCAGAAAGACCAAAGATATCTGCTTAACCAGTAATCCACCTAAAATCAACAGAGTTATGAGGACAAAACAAGACTGGCTGTGAAATCCTGTATATAAACAAACATTTGGAGGCAGGAAAGTGAGTTGTGACAAGATGGTATTATACCCAGGGCTCAACTCTGGAACCATCTTAAAATGAGAGTGAGAAAAGCATATTCCAATAAAAGTTTGTCTAGAAACAAGTGCATCCCCCTCCTCTTAATCAGAGTGGCAGTGCCAGCCCTGAATTCAGACAGTCTGGGTTCAAATCCTGGCTCTACATCTTTCTATCTACATGAGTATGGAGAAGTTACTTCGAACCTCAGTTTCCTCATCTCTAAAATAAGAATGATAATGTTACCTACTACACAGGGTTAAATGTAATAAATGTAAAGCTCTGAGTACAAGCAGTAAGCCCTTGATAAATGTGAGCAGTTGTTGTTGTTGTTAAAATTATTATGCAAATGGTGGTGATTCTGGCACTGAAAAGCAAAGCTATTTCCCAATTTGTAGTGACTGGGCATTGGAACTCTGCATATTCTTAAAGTACATCTTTTGGGAGAAATATATCCATAAACAGGAAGAGACAAATCTACTGGTCTCCAAAAAGATGCCCCATGCCTCCTAAGGCCTGGAGTGGTTGCAGCAAGGTGGCATGAGAAGCTACCATAAAAGAATGTAATGTGTGAGTTCTAGATCTGGTTTTGTTTGAACATCAGCTAGGTGACCTTGGGGAAAGTCAAAAACACTTTTTCAGTTGGGAAATGAGGGCTTTAGACAGTTGCTTTCAGTTGTTTTTAAGCTTCTGGCATCACTCGTGTTTAAAAGTCAAAGTTCTTGCAGAACCTTCTCTCATTCCTCCTATTCAACCCCCATCCTCTCCCCCAGCTCCATTCCAGTTGCTTACTCACCAAGTCACTCCTTTTCCTTGAAGCCTGATTCACACTTGTTCTTTCTTCCCTCTCCTTGAATGTCCTTCTCCTAGCTAACCACATTTCTTCTTTTATTATTTTAAAAATTATCATGGGTATATAATAGTTGTCTATCTTTATACAGTATATGTGATGTTTTCACACAGGCATACAATGTGAATTAGTCAAATCAGGGTAAATGGGGTATCCATCCCTCAGGCATTTATTATTTCTTTGTGTTAGGACCATTCCAATTCCACTCTTTTAGTTCTTTTAAAGTACACCCTAACTTATTTTTGATTCTCGCTAACCACATTTCTTGTGCTTTACCTCCTTCAGGTTTCTGCTCAACTATCACCTTCTCAGAGACATTTTACCTAAACCACTCTCTATAAAATAGCACATAAGCACACAATACCTTACTTAACATCATAAGTTTATAAGAAATGATATACAACAAAACCAATTTTTCCATACATGGGGAGAAAATGCAAACTCCACACAGAGAGTTGTCCTGACCAGGAATCAATTTTTCTTTTCTCAACATTATAACAAAACAATGTTATTTGAGAACCTGCTGCACTAGGTTCTATCCCTTTACCCTGTTTTTAACCCTGTCACCTTCCAATATGTTATGTATTTGTTCATTTATTTACAATATATGGCCCACCCCCTGCTAGAATATAAACTCCATTAGAGCAGATACCTATTTTTCTCTTATTTACTACAGGGCTCCCTGTGCCTGTAACAGTGCCTACCTGGTACATAGAAGCTGTTAATAAATATTTTTTGAATGAAAGAATAACCAAAAGAATCCAAATACCTTTTTCTTCCCAAAGAGAATCTTACTCTAATATATAAAACAGGGAAAAGCATAGTTCTTCTGCTTGAATGAGGCTAGGACCACCCCTCAGATGACTCAGTGTCCCCTGAGGTACCCAAAACCACTGCCCAAGATTATCTCCAAAGTCTCTTACCACTCTGAAAGTCTCCAAGTCCACATTATTTCTGTTAGGCTCCAAAGAGAAACATTAAATTTGATGAATTACATTCCCCTCCGTGATTTCACTTAATATTCACTGGTAGCTGCAAAAAGGACCCTCAAAATTCAAAGGCTACCATGTCCCACAACCATTGCATCCCTAAAACATCTACAACCAAATAGTAAGTCTGTCTGGATGGCTGAAGAAAAAAATCCAACTACACAGGGCTGGAAGAGGGGGGCAGTCTCTTTTTATGCCCTGTCACATGGTCCCTGGGTCTCTGGGACCCACCACTGAACCTCTAGGCTGCAATAATCTCACTGCTTTTAACCAGGGAAATGAAGAAGGGTGGTGGACTTGAGACCCATGTACAGACAGGTGATATGCAATAGAGGACATATAGTCAGGCAAAATGGCAGCTACCAGGTGGTTTCTTGACTCCACTACTTAGTCTTTTTACATCTAAATGACCCCCAAATAAAATAACCTCTGGCTTAGCCTGCTCTAGGCTCACATTCAAAACAACAGAAGGTGAAGGAGTGTCCTAGAAAAAGAACAACTGCACCAGACATGAATAGTTGGAAGAAACACTCCTGAGAAGCCAACTGACTAAAATATAGTGATGGGGACTTATGCACAGCTAAAGAACCTTCTCACAGTTACAGGAAAGATATGAAATACACTCAGCAAACAAGTAAATGAGACCTGTGCAAATCTCTATCACCGAGTCTAGCAGTGCTGAACTAAGCAAAAGTCATGGATTGAAAGTATGGTGACCCACCCTCTAAAACTGTAATCTAATCCTTAAGCTAAAGATAATTTAATGTCTTTGCATGTCCATAAATTTTCTAATGACACCACTGCCATCAGCATGCTACAGGAGTGCTTCTTGGAAGGCAGAAGTAATGACAAAGCACATCATTGGGAAAGGCAATTATATGCAGTACTAACCATTTTACAATGGCCATACGGGCTATGTTTCAACAATGTAATTTCCAAATCAGGCTAAACATACATACTTCTCTGTCCTTAAGCTCGGGTACACCATACTAAACAAAAGAAGAGTATAGCTGAAATATAGGCAGGAACTGTAGAAACCTACAACAAGAATGCCAAAATAATGTTCACCTATAAACAGTAAATAGACGACACCCACACCCATCCCTGCCAGGCCTTTAAATTTCAAAGGACATGCTTTGACTTGGGTCTCCCCAACAATTGCAATCTGTAAAAACAGAACTCTAGTATTTCCATTTTGGATGCACACAAAATGGTAACTGTGCTTATTAAGGTAACTGGAGAGACAGGGGCAAGACCCAAGTATATCTCTCAAGCATGGTGGCTCCCAGAAAAAACTCCTGCCTCTCTTCAAAAAGAGAGAGATTGCAAATAAGTGTTTCACTTGTTTCACTTTATCTTCATATTCACCTAGAAATCTTTTGAAAATTCAGGCCCCATGAGGATAATTCTGTGTGTATGTCTTTCTAGTACCCCCCTTTCCTGAAACAAATGGTAATCAGCCAGGTCTGAATCCTGAAGTCCTAGAGGATGAACTGTGTGGAGGCTCATCTTAGCCCAGGGGAGATGAGGAGTCGGCTTCTCAGGATTTTACAGTACTCCAAATGCAGCTGAGATTTCCATAAGCAAAATCTAACAGCCACATTCATTAGCATACTATTTGTAGCATAAACAAACCACCACAGGGTGGAGTAGGGAATGGGGGAGAACAATTTGCCAATGTGCCTCAAATAATGAAAGGAAACAATCACAAGAAATAACTGTACTACTTGTCACTAGGTATCTTCAAGATATAGATATCAAGAAAAGCAAAGATCTATTTAGCATGGTATTTCACCAGAAAGAACGGAGTTCCTAGTAGTTAAAGGAAAGAAAAAAAAAACCCTAACAATAAGGTCTCTTTTATTGTGGAATAGATTCCCAAGAGAAATGCCATTTCCTAGAATAGTTCAAAAGTAGACAAGACAAAATACTTAGGAATCTGTAGAAGAATATAAGCATATATGCACGATAACCTGTAAGAGGGGTCCCTATTCCAATTTTTTACACTTCTATTCCAGGGGGCTGTTTTAAGAATTCAGTAAGACAAGTAGGTACAAGGGTTTAGAACAGGGACTGGCACACAACGGCCCTCAATATCATGAGCCTGAACCCTTGCCTTTGACAAAAGCTTAAAATCTACTTGAGTAATGTGACCTGGGAAAAGGTTAGATTTTAATACAGGGAGAAACAGTGAAAGAGACATAGAGAAAAACAACAATGAATATGCTACAGATATACCATATAAGTGGCAGCCATCTAAGTATAAATAAGCTCGAGCTTTTAAAAGGAAAACAAAATACTTCCTAAAATATCATAAGATACTCTCCCCTCCCTAAATCCTATTATTATTAT
>VBSM01002153.1:30595157-30609858 GCA_008086735.1 Cheirogaleus medius | reverse complement strand
TTTTTTTTAATTTTAAGCACCTCAAGAATTCTGGAGATGAAAATGTTCTTTAAGTATTTCTACTCTGGTTTCTAACTTGAAGAAAAAATATCCAGGAATAGATTTCTGTTGTGGTGGTGGTGCTGAATCCATATTGAAAACCAAGCTAAGCCCCCTTTCGCATGCATGTCTATCGTTAGCAAGGAGATTCAGGACTTCAGGGAAAGGGATGACAGTGGCATTTTTGCCATGAATGAGGGCTGCCCAATATCCCTCTCTTTCTCTACCAGTCCTCTGTGAAAATGAGACTACAGAGCAGAAGAAAGGACAATAACAACATTATAGCTCAAGTGACCTTAAAAGCAAGTAAACCCTATTATTTGAATGAAGTAATGGATAGGCCTGAGCATTATCAGTCACTCTGGATGTGACAGAAGTACACTTCTTGTTAGAGCATCAGAGTAAAAACCTTTTCAGCATTGCATTTGTCTCAAGCAAGCAAAAGGGAGGAGCTGTACAATACCAAGAGTGCTATGTTCTGTGCAATGTTTTTCAGAAATATTTCACATGGAGAATGAATTCTGACATAAAATTAATTTGCTTCATTAAACAGTCTCATTCCTCCTACCTCTTGAAGTTGCTTCTATTTTGCATATAATATGTGGAGTGCCTTAGAAACTTTTTCTTACCCTTGAAAAAGTCCTTGCTTTTTCCCCTTGAGATATTATGACCATCTTCTTCTCTGGTCAAATTTGGATGTGTTTGATATGTGAATAGTGTAAATATTTCTTTGTTTCCTTCCTTATGTACTATCTTGGCATGACTTAATTTTTCCTAGCTGAAATGATAAAACTCTATATTCAGGTATAAAGTACCATATATGGAAATACCTTCTACCCGGTGCCAATCTACAAATTCTTACTCTTTCTGGGAAAAAAAAAGTCATCTAGGCACATGTATAGTACTAAAATCCTGAGGCAAAGAAAAAAGACCTTGTTGATTATATTAAAAATAATTTTATTCATCCTCAGCAAGGCAAACCTGGAGGAAGATTAGGAGATAAGTTGCCCACATTTATCATCATACAGTCAATCAATACATTCACTAGACATTTCCCCTGACACTCTATTAAACCAACCCCCTCTACTAGGAAGATAAAACTCTTTAAATAGAAAATAAGTAGACAGTGATGAACAGCAATATTATCCCTGCCTACAATTTAAGTTCCCAGGACTTTGGTAAACTTTTGAATCCTCTCTGCTCTGGACATGAAATTATATTTCCCAGATCTCTGGGGAAGATAAATTGAGTGACTTGATCTCTTGCTCAAGTTTTATATTATAGGGCAGAAGAATGGCTCTTAAGCTTACAGTATAGATAACTTTGGGTTGTGAATATGGGCAATATGACACTATTAAATAAGGAGCAGGTTGCAACTGAAGTCCAGCTTCCTGACTCCAGGGCATTGATTTGGATATGCATGAGTAAATTTGAGGGTTCTTATTTCAAAGGTTAGTGTATTTATTAGTCTATATTTATATATATATGTGTCTATGTGTGTGTGTGAGAGAGAGAGAGAGAGAGGAGAGAGAGAGAGAGAGAGAGAGAGAGAGAGAGAGAGAGAGAAAGAGATTGATTTATTACAGGGATTAGCTCATGGGTGATATAAGTCCCACAATCTGCTGTCTATAAGCTGGAAACTCAGGAAAGCTGGTGGTGTAGTTCCAAGTCCACACATTAAGAGACAATCTGAGTCCGGGACACTGTCTTCCTCAAGTCAGGCCCTCAAAAGACACCCACACCTTTCAATTCTTTTGGTATATGCCTAGAAGTGGAATTGCTGAATTATCTAGCTATGTCTAGCTTTTTGAGAAACTGCCAAACTGCTCTTCATAGTGACTGTACCATTTTACATTCCTACCAGGAATGCACACAGGCTCCAATTTCCCCACATCCTTGCCAACTCCTGTTTTCCATTTTTTGATAGTAGCCATCCTAAGGGATGTGAATTGGTATCTCATTGTGGTTACAAGCTTTACGTTTTATCTGCCTTTCTCCACTTACCTAGTCTTCCAAATACTCCAACATTTCTGCCACATGCCTATCAATATATATTCCAGGCACTTGTCAGTTTCATATTTTCCTGAAACCCTCCAGTCTGCACTAGGAGCCCTCTCAGTTTGTGGCATCATTTCCCTCCTGAGTTTTTTGTTCACTGTCATCCCAGCACTTACCTTTGCCACTCATCTGAGTTAGATCCCATGTTTCTTGCATCCCAAATTCCTTCTCTTTCTTGGTTTTTCCCCTTGTCTTGGGCAATATATCTTCCAGTAGGAAATATGTATGTAAAATTTAAAATCCTTAATGGTTAAAAATGTCTTTATTCTATCTTCACATTTCATTGGTAGTTTCCTTGGGAACAAAATTTGAGGTTGAAAATAATTCCCCTTCAGGATATTGATAGCATTGATTCATTTGCTTTAAGCTTCCAATTTCACTGTTGAGAAGTCTAATGCCATTGGTATTTCCGATCCATTATATGGAATCTGTTTTTCTTCCCTGTAAGCTTTTAGGATATTCTCCTTACATCTTGTCTTCTGAAATTTCATGATGATATATCTTGCTATGGAATGTTTTTTATTTATTTTAATTTTTAATTTTTTTATTTTTTTGCTTTTTATAATTCCCTCCACTTCATTTTCTGGAGTTTCTATTATTCATATGTTGAAATTTCTGAACTGGTCCTCTTCTTTTCTTATCTTTTCTCTTGTAATTTTCATCTCTTTGTCTTTTTCTCTTACTTTCTGGAAGATTTCTTCAACTCTGTCTTCAAACCCTTTTATTGAATTTGCTTCCCAATTTTTAATTTCCAAGAAGCATTTCTCATTCCCTGATTGTCCCACTTGTAAGGCATTCCATTCTTATTTTGTATATGTATCACATTGGTTCTTTTCTCTAAGGCTGTTAGTAATCATTGTTGAGTTTTCCTTCTACCCTCTGAATCTATTTCTTTCTGTTTCCTTATCTAATTCCTATCCCTGCACCACACTGTCATTGTTCACTTTGGTTTCTGTCTTTCATGTTTGAGGCTTTTCTAAAATGTCTCTGGTTCCTTGGCTGTCTGTTCATATTAAAGGATGTGGCAATGACAAGCTAATTGGAAATCCAGGTTCCAGAGAAGAATGGTGCCTGGAGAGCTTCATCACATGGTGATGAGACTTCAAGCTGGTTTTGTCACTGGGTGGACCTATAAATGCTGGTATTTTAGGTCTTTTTTTGTGGGTCTGTTTAGTTTAAGCAGAGAAGAATCCTCTCCTGCTAGGCTGATTGTGGGGACGAGACAGGTGTAAGCTTGACTACTGGCATCCTAAGCATTTTTCTATGTGAGGATTATAAGAACCCAGAACAATGTTGTAGCTTCAGAGCACCTACAATTACTAAACTAAGGCGAATTGATCAGATTCTTTTTTTTTTTTGTCTTTTTCTCAATATAAATTCTTATTCAGAATGGAAAATTTCAGAAGCTAAAATAACTCCACTGAATATCTTAAACACAGGAACAGGTTAGCCTTTTGTCACAATGAAGCAAAATATCCTGAAAAAAAAAAAAACGTCTGCTCTTTCTGAAGTTTGCCAATTTGGATGTTTTTCATGCCCCAGAAACTGCTGTTGACAGCCCAGCATGGTAGGGTGAATAAGAAAGCCTGGATCTGCTTGTGGATATTGAAACTCTGAAGCTCAGCCAAGACATGAAGTCATTTTAGGGTCCAAGAGATGGAAGTGAAAGCTTAGAACATTACTAAATTGTAACAGATGAACTGGATTCTGACCAAAAATACAGATATCTTACAATATTGTGTTCATCAACAAATGTCTACACCATTGTACTTAGAGAGGCTGAGGTTTTACTTGCTGCTGCCAACCAAAATATATGTTCTAGAAAACAAAAGGAAAGGGTGTTTGAAGGGCAGAAAGAAAGCAGGTCTATCTAATGTTAAAGTAAACACACCTGCATCCAAGTAATTATTCAGCAGTATAAAAATATTGCCTGTACAATACACTCTGAATCAAAAAGAGCTTGGATCTCGATTTATATATCATAACATAGCTGATAGTGAGAGATGAATTTTTATCAGGAGTTAGGTCAACATTTTCTAAAGTATCTAAAATTTTGGAAAAGTCTCCAAATCTTACGTTTTATCCTTTAAAATTTAAAGACTGAGATTGAGTTTCTAGAGAGGGAAATTTGACCTGGGTATGCCTAGAAAAAGCAGACTATCTATATGTTCACTATTCTCTTTTGGGCTCCTCCAAACAATTTTTTTTAAAAAAAAGGATCTAATACTACATTCAGAGCCTTTTATTCTAAGGTGGTCCACGTGTTCTAAACAGTGTTTGATCAAAGTCTTATTCTTTAGAGACACGTTGTGCTCCATTTAACTTCTAGAACAAGATAAATGCTGGCATGGAGTTTGCATGTCATCTCCTTCTCTTCAGATCAGTGGAAGGCAGCTTCCCAGGAAATCTATCTTCAGTTAATAATTAAAGATACATACAAAAATTTACCTACAAAGGGTGATAACAGCAAAAACCTTGTAGGCTACTTAAATGTCCAACTCTTAGGGATTGGTTAAATAAGAAATGGGGATTCATCCATACAAATATTTAAAAAAAGAAAAAAAATACTCTTTCAGTTTGCTAGAGTTTGATTTATTGTGTTTATGTGCTATAGCTTAAATATGTAATGTTTAAATGATAGTAAAGCATATAAAAATATCTGAGAGAAAAATGGAGGTCCAATCAATCCTAAATGTCTGGTTTGCATGATGTCAACTGTCTGAGATTGTTTGTTTTTTTTTGGAGTTATAACTTACACACTATGAAGTACACCTATCTTAAGTGTACAACTAGATGAATTTTTACATATATAACCACCATCTAGATTTAATATACAATATTTCTAGCACCCAAGGAGCTCCCCTCCTGTCTCCTCAGTCAAATCCCAACCCATGTCCCTCCATAAGTAACCTCTATTCTGACTATCCAGGATTTTAAAAGTATTTGATCAAATAACTATATTTCTCCAGATACAAATTCATTTGTCTTGTCACACAAAAAGGTAGCTATGTGAGATTATAGCTATGTTTATTTGCTTGACTGTAGTAACCACTGCACTATCTGTATGTATATCAAAACATTATGTTGTACACCTTAAATGTATACAACAAAAGTTTTTAAAATTTTTATTCTTCTTTATTTGGCTTATTTCTCCAAGAAAGACTATAATTTTTTTTTAAAAGAGAATGTTTGGTATCAAAATACTTGGGCTTAATATTTCAATTTTCTTCCGTATTGTTCAATCCCAGTACTACACACATGGAGGGAATTAATTTCTTTCCTGGACCCTACTCTGTCAGTTTCTGCAATTTTTCACAAAGGATGGAAAAAACAAAAAATTTTCTTCCTATCCTTTTATCTTTTTTTATCCTTTTATTGGGAACTACTGAAATATCTCTTCATCTACTTGAATTTCTCTTTTAAGTGGCAGGCCAAGAACCGCAAAAAGAACTATTAACAATCACCAACAAAAAGTTTAATTAACAGTCATTTGGATAACTTCAAAGGACTGAAGACTACATTTAAAAGAATAACATGAACTACTTAGTTGGTAATTTTAAAAAGTCTTAAAAATACCCATGGCTTTTATATATCTAAGAATTTATTCTGAGGAAATATTTAAATATTAAATTTAGAAAGATTTGTATAAAAGGAGTAAAATATTGGTAACAACCTAAATGCCCAACAATGGGGGAATGTATGAATAAGTTATAGTGCATTTATATATATAGGAATACCATGGAATCCTTAGAAATGAAGCTATTGAAGTAAGTGTATAAACAGAGAGCCATAGTCAGGACATGTTAAAAAAGCAAATCACAAAATAATATACACAATTATATGCCATTTTTAGCATTAAAAGGCCCTAGGCTCTACAACTTACAATTTGTGTGATCTTGGATGAGTTACTTAATATCTCCAAGCCTCAGGGTTTTTGTTTTGTTTTGTTTTTAGAGACAGAGTTTTGCTCTGTTGCCCAGGCTAGAGAACAGTGGCAAAATCATAGCTTACTGCAACCTCAAACTCCTGGGCTCAAGCGATCTTCCTGCCTCAGTCTCCCTAGTAGCTAGTGCTACAAGGGTGTGCTACCATGACTGGCTAATTTTTTTTTTTTTTTTTTAGAGAGACAGAGTCTCACTATGTTGCCCAGGCTGGTTTTGAACTCCTGGCCTCAAGTGATCCTCCCACCTCAGCCTCCCAAAGTGCTAGGATTACAGGTGTGATCCACCGTGCCTGCCTAAGCCTCAGAGTTTTATCTGTAAAAGGATAATAATTGCAAAAATCTCATGGTGCCATTCTGAAGATTACATCATATTTGACCTATTTATGCACCCAAGGAGTTCCCTCCTGCCTTTCATCTCCTTAGAGATGAAAATACAGTTGGTTAGTATTGGTAGCTATGATTAATACTAATTGGGTATTTGCAATATTAATTTATTAATTTGTTAGCATATACTTATGTATTAATTATTAATACAATAACTGCATGCTATTTATGTAATTTCTGTGTTTAAAAATTTTAAATGAATTCCAAATATTTTCTCCATATAATGGCAGAAATACTGCCTTTAAAGCCATAATCTATTCATTCTTTTTCCTCTTACCTACTATATATCTGTAAATTTTTTATTATTTTAGGCTGTCAATAAATTGTAGTGAAAAATGGCACACTGTAAAATCATTCTAGAGATAAGATTACAATAATGACTTATTAAGATTAAGATTAAGTAAAAGATTATCTTTTAGAGAATAATAACCATACCTACAAGAGATTTAAGAAATCATGTAATTTCTTTTCATTCAAGGCTTTCATGTCATAAAGAGATGAAGGTACTGAAGTTCAATGACTTTGCTTAAAGTTATTTATACGTGACAGAGCTGGGGCTTGAACCTGGATGTTTATATTCTCAGTTCTATTTTCTGCAGGTACAGGCATCTAACAGTTACATGTGAAAGAGTATTCAATTAAACATTGCTGATGATAAATCAGAGAATTGCTGAGCTTCTTAGGAAATAGGTGAATAAAAATACTTCAAGACAGCTAAAAATAAGCACCATTACAAAATTTTTAATTTGTAGCTTCTTTCTTCACTTGTGCAATTTGGAGGCATAATGTCCCCAGTGGAGGCAGTACATTGAAAAAAAAATCAACTTTTAGTGAAAACACACCATATGATAATTCATTGTTATCCAATCTCTTTGGAGATTTTTTCCTCCTGAAATATCAACACTAAGAAGATCCTTTATTGAGAAATTACATTTAAGAATATCTCCTTTTCTAATCTTCCCACAGCTTTGATTTACACATCTTGCAAATATAATACGTACCTTTACAATTTAAATAATACTTGTGTCCTTTTGAAGGTTTTCTCCTGTCTCAGCCCTCTTATTTTTCTTATTTTAGATACTAACAACTGTCCTTCAAACTGTCTAATAAGTGGGAGTTTTGTACACCCTTTTCATTTTCTTTTTCTTTTTCTTTTTTTTATTTTTTGAGATGGGCTCTCACTCTGTTGCCTCAGCTAGAATATAGCTCACTGCAACCTCAAACTCCTGAGCAGCGATCCTCCTCCCTCAGCCTCTCAAATAGCTGGGACTACAGGTGTGCACCATCATGCTTGGCTGATTTTTTCTATTTTTGGTAGAGATAGGGTTTCTCTCTTGCTCATGCTGATCTTGAACTCCTGAGCTCAAGTGATCCTCCCACCTCGGCCTCCCAGAGCGCTGGGGTTAGAGGCGTGAGCCACCTCACTTGACCCCCTTTTATTCTCTTTCTCTGTTTTAAGAGTAATTCTTACCTTTCTTCATAGCTTGACTAACCTGGTTTTCTTGCTTATGCAAATGTCATATTTAATTCTGACCACTATTTTTCTATGTTTTCAATCACCCAAGGAATCTTTTTTTCTGTATAGATACTTTCCATTTCATAAACATCCAATTTACAAACAACTACCCTGCCTCTATACACCCACACCCATCAAAGTCCCGAGTCAAAACACTGGATCCTTTAGAGCAGTGGTCCCTAACATTTTTGGCACCAGGGATGGGTTCCATGGAAGACAATTTTTCCACAGACCAGGGTGGTGGGGGGGAGATGGTTTCAGGATGATTCAAGCACATTACATTTATTGTGCAGTTAAACTGCTCTGCCAATGAGAAGCTGTATTTTTAGCCACTCCCCAGTGCTAGCATCACCACCTCAGCTCCATCTCAGATCATCAGGCACTAGATTCTCATAAGGAGCTCACAACCTAAATCCCTCACGTGCAAAGTTTACAGCAAGGTTCTCACTCCTCTGAAAATCTAATGCTGCTGCTGTTCTGACAGGAGGCGGAACTTATGAGGTGATGCAAGGGATGGGGAGTGGCTGTAAATACAGATGAAACTTTGCTCACTTGCCTGCTGCTTACCCTCCTGCTGTGCAGCCCAGTTCCTAACAGGCCACAGACCAGTACTGGTCCCTGGCCTAAGGTGTTGGGAACTGCAGCTTTAGAGGAACAAAGGAAGGGATAAGGCTGTGAGAAGTACAAATGGTTAGGACAACTGTCTTAGAACATCTTCAATACCAGATATCTTCCTTTATATTTTTTAAAACTCCAAACATCTCTCCCCAGGAAGGTTAAGGGACATCAGTCGTGGCTGACTTGGAGTTGACTGTGAATTAGATAGTTTCCTAACACCTAGCAGAGACATTAGAACTGGAGGCAGGGTTTTGAAACCTGTGCCCAGTACAGGAAGAGGAAACCTTCCTTCGTCTTTCTTCTCCTTCCTTGTCCTCTTCTTCTTCTCATCCCTCATCCCTTCCTTCCCCCATTTTTCTTACTCTTCTCTGTTGCACTTTCTCACTCCCAGGACTCAGAACTCAGGCTGATACTATTAATAGTAGAATTATTGCAAAGGAGGCTGGTCTGAGTGCAATGGTTTTTATAACTAATTGATCACAACCGGTTAGAGATTTCCTTGTTCCTTCCCTACTCCCACTGCTTCACTTGACTAGCTATAAAAAATTATTGCGAAGGTAGCATTTTAATAGTTCAACAGATTTTGGTGGGTGTCTTTGGAACTTAGCCACCAGTTATGACATTGTTGCTGGGAAAAGTATTTCCCAGTTACAAAGCAAAACAATGAAAACAATTAGTGAATGAAAAGAAGCAACACAACTTATTTGTGAATTGTGAACTAACTTATTTTTTGTTTTTCGGGCTTAGAACTTGCATTCTATTTTCAAGTTCTTGCTCTTCCCAACTAAATATTTATGCTTTACATGTCTCCAAGATCATGTAAGCCTTTTAGCAAGTGCTTTGGAATTTCATTTAAATCTGTTTCTATCTGAGGGTGGATCATAGTTGCTTCTCTCCCTCTTACTTTGCCATTGAATCTGATTTTACTTTTTTTCCTAGACTGTCATAGCCAAATTCAGTGTGCAGTCCATTTTGGCCTCAGTTGTTTACCATTCTTCACTTTTGTCCTCCTTCTGCTCCACCTGTCACCTATCAGTCCTTGTCATGGCTTTCTTCTGGGCACACAAGTCCAATCCCCTTGTCATATCCTTGTGAATAATTTTATGCCCACCCATTAGCTCTTTAGTGGTTTGAAGTGCTGTCTCTGTCTTCTGCTAACCATCTTATTTTTTCCTTAACATAGACTAATCTTTATTAAATTTTAGTTTCTCTTGCCACCATTTCATTTTATGAAAGAGATCTACCAGAAAGGGGTATTTTTCTCTTTGTGCTTAAGGCTAACATTTATCTTTCTGGCAGATTTTTACATGTACTCACAGACTCCATTGTACTCTTTCTCCTCAATTCCCTTCCTCTCTGCCTCCCTTTCTTATCTCTAACCTCAACTCTGTTTTTTTGTTGATGTTGTGGGGTGTTCTCCACACAGAGATTTCTCTTTTCTTTCTCCTATCCCCCCCTTTTTTTAAGAGACAGGAGTCTTGCTATGTTGCCCAGGCTGGAACCAAATTCCTAGGTTCAAGGGATCCTTCTACCTCAGCCTCCCAACCCATGCCTGGCTTCTCTTATTATTTTTAAGTAAACTTTTCTTGCACTCACACATGTTCTCTGTCCAGAATTTTGGCCCTTGCTGGAGTCAGGACAACACCAGCTCTTTCCCCTAGAGCTATGTGGACCAGATGTATGATTGCGGCTTGAAACATTCTGCAGAACTGCCTTTGCTTGGGTTAATGTGCTCCCCAGGATGCCTTGCTCCATCCATAATGTTAAGCCTAGTAGAGACTGCTAAGATCTTGGGCTACTGAAAGCTCTGGTAGTTGTCAGCATCTGTCCCCAGACTGCTCACGGGTTACTTGAGCAGGATATGGATGATGACTTCTACAGAACCCATGGCCATCAATAATTCTGAGGTTGTGTTAACTCTCACTCTGTGAAATGATAGCCTCCTGGGGCTAACAGGAGAATAGGAAAGGTCAAGGACTAGGGAAGTATGTGATTTTTGTTTTAAATTCCAGAATAGGGAAAAGCAAGACTTCTGTTTTCTTGTATTAGTGGTGACCTTGGTGGGGGGAGAGGGGAAATCGTGTAGGTCACATGCATTTAGAATATGACAGCTGAGATAGTAAAGAAATAGAGGCACACTTTCCTCTTTAGGTTTCTTCTCTACAATAAACTGTCATTTTATCTCTTTGTCTTTGATTCTCAGGTGTGGTTATAATGGCCTTTACTTTCTGTTTAAATAACGCTATGACTCAATGGTGTATTATCAAAGATTATTGCCACTGAAGGTTTTGCCTTACTATACACTCAAGTACAGTTTAATGATATCCCAGTACAATACTGTATGGTGATATGCCTCAGTTATGGTTATTTTATTCCTAATTAGCACATTAATTTAGGCTTTTATATTTCACATGCATTTGTATTCTTTTTACAAGTTATTTTCCCCCTTTATTCAAAGTAAATGAGGCATTATGTGTTTGCATTGTATTTATCAAGCTCATACCATGAGCATTTCACATTTGTTAAGTATTGAGTGCCTAGGAAATTGCTTGGCATATTTTTTTAAATAGCTTTAATTCATATAACATACAATTCACCCATTTAAAGTGTACGGTTCAATGACTTCTAGTATATTTACAGAGTTATGCAACACCACAATCAATTTTAGAACATTTTCATCACCCCAGAAAGAAACCCTGTATCCCTTAGCTGTCGCTCCCTAAACCCCACCCCCATCCTCCTAGCCCTAGGCAACCACTAATCCACTTTATCTCTGTATGGACTTGCCTATTCTGGACATTTTATATAGATGAAATCATACAATATATAGTCTTTCATGACTGGCTTCTTTCACTTAGCTTAATATTTTCAAAGTTCATCCATATAGCAGCATGTATCAGTACATTATTCTTTTTTATTGACAAGTAATATTCTATCATAGGAATTAACCACATTTTATTTATGTATTCATCAGGCAATGGACATCTGGGTTATTTCCGCTTTTGGGCTATTGTGAATAATGCTGCTATGAGCATGCATGTACAAGTTTTTGTGTGGACATATGTTTTCATTTCTCTTGAGTATATACCTAAAAGTGGAATTCCCGGGTTGCATGATAATTCTATGTTTAACCTTTTGAGGAACTGTCAGACTGTTTTCCAATGAGGCTGCATGATTCTACATTACCAACAGCAGTGTATGAGGCTTCCAATTTCTCCACATTTTCACCAAAACGTTTTACTATCTTTTTGATTATAGTCATTATAGTGGACTTGTAGTGATATCTGATTGTGGTTTTGATTTGAATTTCACTGATAGCTAATTATGTTGAACATCTTTTCCTATTATTATTGGCCATTTGGAGAAACATCTATTTAGAAACATCCAAATAGACCTTTACGTGCTCATTAAATTTTTCAAATAATTATTAATTATAAAATTTAATCATCACAGTAACCAAGTTAAGTAGATTTTATTATCTTGATTTTATAGATAATGAATAGAGACTGAAATGATTTACCCAAGGCCACATTGATTGTCAATTGCTTATTTAGGTCTTTGGATCCCATCTCTGAAATATTTTGATCCTTTGGGTGATGGTCCTATCATATATTTATAAAGAACACAGCCACGGTAAGTGCCTCTGATAATGGCTACTTTTATATCTTGCCAGCTGAGTCCCACAAAAGCCTACAAATCAGAATGCTTATGCTTGAATCTATCTGTTTAGTACATTTCATTCATACAGAGTTAATTTGTTACCTGTGTTTTACTTGGTTAGTTTTTCAAGGCACATTCTAGGTGATTACAATCTGACTTATTTAGCCAGTTTCAGAGATAAGGCTCAAAGAGAACAGTTGAGTCTTGTCACCCCTTACTTTAAACGTCTGTAGGAAGACCATTCCTAGAGATGTCAAAGGTCACTTAAAAGATACATTTATTTTGTGATCAAAGAGGAAGAATATCAGCATTTGTATCAGTCTTTGTTTTAAAATGGCATAAAACACCAATGTCTAGAGTCCAGCTCTATAGAGGAAAAGAGAGTATTCTTTAAAGTCATCATTGTAAATCTAAATGTCCGTGAACACTGCTGAATCATTTCTAGTCCACCCCTTCACCCTCCTGCATGTTGCTTCCCTCTTCCTGCTTAGTCTCACTGTGAGGCATAGCTCTGAAGTTCCCAAAGGGTGACGGATTGGGCACCACAACGTGGTAAAGAGCACTGCGTGTTCTCCTTCACACTGCCTGCCGATGGAGGCTGAACAGTAACGATATGGAGCAACCCTGGACATCTGCCAACGCAAATGAATGGAAACACTCATCATTTGCCTACATTGCACCACTGACCTGGGTGTTGAACTGAATCCAGGTCCGATTGTACTTCCACTAGCCTTTCACTAAATAGCAAATGACTGAGATAGAATTTTTATTACATATGCCAATGCACTCCTCTTTTGCTATGAACTGGCTATGGAGCAATGTGTTCTTTTCATAGACCTGAAGTGTGTGTTATTAGAACTTTTTCTGTCTCCCAGATACGTTAAAATTGTTTTAGTCAAAATAAAACTCACTTCATTCTGGGCCAAGCAGCAGGAAAGCAATCTAACATCAGCACACATAGGGCAGTTTGGGTGGTGGTGGCTTTCTATGGAAAGACGTTAGCATGTGTAAAGTGCAAAGGTCTAAGGGATTGTGTTAAATAATATTTTAACCACTAATTCCAGAGCCCTAGGATCATGAAGCTCACAAGTCTTAGAACAGAACAGAACAGTATCTCATATGTAGCCTCTCATCCAGTGAAAAGTTGTCTTCACTGTGACCCTAAAAAATGTCCACCCAGCACCTGCTGAAATACTTCTGGTGATGGGAAACTCCCTCCTTGCAGAGGTCTGTTTCACTGCTGAAAACTTCTGTTCCTTACAATGTTCTTCCTTATGCTGAGCCTCACAGAGTATTCTCAGACTTTCTTTTCAAAGGAGGACTTTTATTCCAACAATAATATTTTTGGAAAAGCAGTTTGTACAGAAGATAAATCATTAAACTTTCCACTTGAAAATGTTCAATGGGTGGTGAAACTGCAAAATCCCAAAAACTGACTCCAAAACCAGGCATAAACCAATAACTCCACCACATTAGATCTTTGGAAATTAAAGATGCTGAAAGTACACATTATTCTGAGCACCTATGTTATAGAAAGTGTTATGTGTTCTAAATTCTCAGTCTAGGCAAATTTTTAGATTGAAGTTTTAAAATATTATGTCAGAATTAATGGTAATAGAATTTGTGTTATAGATTAAACGTTAATAGAAAACATTACTGGAAAATAGAGTTTAAAATGTCTAATTCACTACAATTTGGCTAATTAGCCTTGCTTTGTTCTTTGACAATATTTTGGTTCGTTTTTGCTTATTTACAGTAATTTGACTTTAATTTGAAATAAGTTTATGTACAAATTAGATAAATAGGCTAATGGATTGATAGCTGATAGATAGAATATATTTTGCTCTTTGTAAATTTTTTTACATCTCAAAAGTTTCTAGGAAATAATTCAATACCCCCTCCTAAATAAACTATCTTAAGTGATTCTTAATTTCTGACATGAGTTTGCTTCTGCCTTCCACTTCTGTAACAACAGTGAAATTGTGTTTAAAATATCTTTGCCAAGCTATGCATCCGATAAAGGGCTGATAACTAGAATCTATTTAGAACTCAGGAAAATCAGCAAGGAAAAATCAAACAACCCTATCAAAAAGTGGGCAAAGGACATGAACAGAAATTTTTCAAAAGAAGACAGAATAATGTCCAACAAACATATGAAAAAAATGCTCAATATCTCTAATCATCAGGGAAATGCAAATCAAAACTGCAATGAGATATCACTTATCTCCAGTAAGAATGGCCTTTATCAAAAAGTCCCCAAACAATAAATGTTGGCGTGGATACGGAGAGATAGGAACACTCCTACACTGCTGGTGGGAATGCAAACTAGTTCAGCCTCTGTGGAAAGCAATATGGAGATATCTTAAAGTGATACAAGTATATCTACCATTCGATCTAGCAATCCCATTACTAGGCATCTACCCAAAAGTTCAAATGGCACTCTACAAAAGGGACATCTGCACTCGAATGTTTATAGCAGCACA
>VBSM01002153.1:30558291-30595057 GCA_008086735.1 Cheirogaleus medius | reverse complement strand
AATATACGTAACTGTAATATTTGTACCCCCATAATATGCTGAAATAAAAAAAATCATAAAAATATATCTTTGCCAAAGTAGCTATTTTTTGTTTACATTATTGTCTTTGTTTTCCCAAGGGTGTCATTGAAAGTTTTGGGGTTACTCTTTGGAGAAGGGCTTTGTGAATCGCAGACTCCAGTGTACAAAGGCACTTTTGAGATGGCGTGCTATGCATCCTGGTTTACCGTGTAGGCATCCTGTCCAGTGTCCTAGCAAAAATGTCTTGGTTTTTATGATAAATGGTATGGTCTCCCTTCCTGAAGCTCATTTAGTCCAACATTCTCATCTCAGTGAGGGAGAATTGAGGAGTAGGGACATTGAATGACTTTCACAAGATCTCCCACAGCAACTTGGTAAGTGAGCAGGGGCTGAAATCTACAACTCCTACCTGCAAAAATGGAAGTCGTTCTTCTGTCTTCTCAACGAGCATTTGATATCTGGGGAACACCTTGTGAGTCACTACAAGTCAGATCACATGAGCAAGTTTTAAAATCAGTGCTAGCAGAGATTACGTGAGGTAAACTAACAGAGCCATGGGCACTTAGGTGATCTTTACCCCTGAAAGAACAGTGTTAGGTCACGCCTTTGTTCTCTGTTGTTCTTAAGCCAGCTTCTTTCACATGAAAGAAAACTTTATTTTACAAGCTTTTAACCACCCTGGGACCCCCATTTGAATCACGTCCAAGGTCCACTTTACTCATGTAACTCACGTAGGAATATACCTTCTTCTAAAGATATGCCTAAGAAAACTGGCTAATGATATTAGGCTGAAGAGATGAACTGCAGTGGCCAGAAAACAAGGTATGAATGACTAAACAATGGTAACTGAACCCTTAGTGAGTATAGGCTTGGAGACTGAATGTTAATGACTCACTCACTGCAGGAGGTCTGTGGTGGTGAGAAGTGAGAACATCCTGGTGTCAGGGGTAGGGCAGAAGGTCTCCTTTCATTAAACAATTTTTGTCTTCAGAGCAAAAGCCTGAAGAAAAGAAATCACTTCTTTTTGCTGATAGTTTCTTCCTCCTTGCCCTGACTCGAATTAATAACCAGAGTTTGATCTTCGCTATTCACATACATATACACATACAACAACTGTTGGCAATTCTTGCAACTCATAGGAAAAGCAGGAAACTTCCTTCAACACATCTTTACTTTGTATTTAGCTAGCAATTTGAGGCTGCTTCCCAAGGCTGCAGGGAGGATGTGGTAGTGGAGTGTGAACCCACCAAGGAGTGTCAGAGTGCTTTTCCTATTCCCAAGAATGTTAACTAAGACTGTAAGTGTCCTACAACGTCACAAGCATTGCCTAGAGAATGAAAGTAAAGAGTGTTGTATACATGTCACAGGCCTCTTTAGTTTTTCAAATCCATTCAAATACAAGATTTGTCTATATTTAGGGAGCTCAGTTGTTTAGATGATCGCTAAAGATTCAAAGAATTGTGGAGCCCTCAAACTTCTGCCGTGTCTCTAACTTACAGGGTGTTGTGAGAGCAATTTTTTTTCAGGTGCCCAATCCTTCCACTGCCAGTGGAAATAAGCAGAATTGGCTTCTTTTCCAGAATCTAATTAGTATTAAACTTCCCAACTGGTAGCAGAATAAATAGTAAACTATATGTGCCTTTGTACATGCCATTTCCTCTGCCTGCAGAGTCTTTGACCACTTCTCACTGTTTAAGACCAAGCTCTTGATATCACAGCTTCATTTTCCCAATTGGAAGTCATCTGTCCCTCTCTTGAAACATTACAGCACATTGTACCTCCTAATGTTTATATATAGCTATTTGTATGCCTTATTTCTCTGATTAAATACAAATTTCTTCGAAAGAAGATCTAAGTTTTGTGCATCTTCATGCCCCTTGAAAAGCCTAATGCTTTGGCATATAGTTAATACCTAGTAAATAGGTATGGAATAAATGGATACTAAATAGCAAATGCTTAATAATAAGAGTGAGGAATTAATACTCCTTATTTCTTCCAAGCTTCTTTTGTTTTTTAAATCTAGTTCTTACATGGGAATTCAAAGGAATTTTCCCTCAGGTGCTTCCACAGGACTGGGATGCTGGTAGTTGTCATATGAAAACTACAAACAATTTAATTATTTGAGGTCATGTAGACAGTGCCCAATTCACCCTGAAAACATAACAAGTCCACATTTACCAGGTTGTCTGTTCTTCCCTTGGCTGAATGTAGTTGAACCAGTGTGTATGACTTGGGCATGTTAGAAAGATCTGGAAGATTATTGTAGCCCTTCTCAAGTTGTAAGCAGAAAAATAACATTATTACATATGAATACAGTCTAATCTTTTACATGATGCTTTTTACCTATTCCTTCTTGTTTTGCTATCTTGTCAGTCTTTTAGGTAGGACTAGCATTTTTATCTTAATTAGACAATTACACATCATGATGCACTAATTTGTTAACCTATGTTCACAAATCATTTAATTACCACTGCTGGCTTTGATGTGCTGTTATTATTCAGTTATGAGAGTAAACAATTCGACAGCTAACAGGAAGAAACTCATTATTTTTTGAGAGATATTGTTGTTATTTTCAATGTTTTAATAACACTTTAATCAAAACTTTAAAAATACTTCAAACTTTAAAAAATCTAACATTGTTTTTATAATAGTAGTAAGTGCAAGTGTATTCATTGCTTTAATGTAGATAATTGTTTGGGGGCCAAATAATAGTTCCTGAACTTCACAATGAAAAAGATTCGTAAAGAGGGAAAACAATTTTCTCTTTTTCTTCATGCTAATTCACAATCTCCTATTATGGTGTAATTCATAAAATGCAGCTTCTAATATTGATTTTTGAAGCACTTTGATGGCTGGAGATAAGACTAACAATCTCCTTCCCATTTGATGCTGATACATACTATCGCTCAAACTTCCCTGATCTTTTAGAACTGTTAATTCCATTTGGTAAACACCCTGCTTGGTGCCACATCCTGGGAGCTATAGGTACTTTGGGGTTCTTTCTGTGTCTCCTTGATGAATAAGGAAACCAGCCTGCCAGGTGCAAACTCCCAGGGGATTTCACAACTGTTTTTGCTGGTAGTTTGCATCCAGGATCAATAATATCGTTATGCATTTATGTGCAAACATCAAAATTATTCTAAGCAATTAAGTTCCTACCTTCTCTTTACACCCCCACAAATAAAATATCCTCAGGAAGGGGGAGAGATTTCTATGTGAACCCTTGCAATAATATTACTGACTTGTATTGTTGTCATAATGCATGCATACTTAGACTGTTTATCTTTTAGGTTCTTGTCATTTCTCTTCAACTACACTGTAAATTTCTCCATGGTTGAGCCTGTGCCCTCTACCTCTTGGGATCTCTGTATTACCCAGAAAAGCACCTGCCACATAGTAGGTTCTCAAAGAAATGTCTATAGTTGTTAAGCAATAAAAGTGATTCAGAGAATAAACTAAGCTTTTCCCTTGTAACTTGAGGTATGGGTATATGTTTCCTTATTTTTCCCATTATGCCAAAATATCCTTTTCCTAACCTGGGACACTTTTAGATGGCATTGCATGCTTTCTTGGAGTAAAAACTCACTTTGCAACCACAGAAAAACACACCAACTTAACACTAATCCAAGGCGTAGAAATGCAGACCTTCCTTATGTCTCTTCTGTTAGGTTTAGAGAAAAGCTGATTCAGTAGTATTTTTGCATTCTTCTTTTATCCTCTGTCAGTTAGCAGCTTTACCCGTAGCCCACGCTTACTTTGTGACAGTTTGCGTCTTCATTCCCCTAGAACAGCAAGTAAAATATTAGCAGGAAGGGTTGAAGACAGTTCACTAACTCTTGAAGATTTTGTGGAGAAGCTTCTGGAACATCCTGTCTGCCTTCTGTGGCATTAAGTATAACATCTTTTAACAAAGCAGGGTAACACTAGTGTGATTCCTCCTGACAGAGGCACAGCGACAGGGCAGCACTAAAGAACATGACGCTGGGGCTGCCCGGAGGTACAGGGAATGGCATGTGTTTGCTGCTCACCATCACTAGGGAGGTGCTAATATTTCAGTGCAAGTCTAAAAGCCTTCCTTGTTGGGAATAATTTACCCCCTGGAACTGCAGCTGGAGACTTCTTCAAATGATGCTTTTTAAAAATTCATAAGCCATAGCTTGCAATAATGGAGCACTATATTTCTTGCTTTGATCAACTTACCTGGGTTTTTTAAGAGGTGGGCCCTTGAGATCATCTCATTAGAGGAACTCAATAACCTTTTCCACTCTAGCCCACTCTTGTGTCCTCTTCTTCCCCACCAGCTTCTCTTCTTAGAATCCTAATTGCAGAGCAAATGATGGTATGAAAATATTTGACCAATCCCGTTTCCTGGCAAGGAAATTTTAAAGCAACAGGGGACATCTTTTACCTGACCCTCAAAACACGATTAAGATCATTGCTTCAGCTAAGATCTAATTTTCCTCTCTTTTTTTGTAAAATATACATTCCTTGTTTGAAACCAACTAACAGAATAGTTACTAAATAGTAATTACTTTAGACATAAAGCTATTTTGGGTATTATGAGGTCGGGAACATTTAGGATTATTTATTCCTATGTATGTATATATGTATGTAGTGGGGTTTTGACAATCTCCTGATTATTACTTGCAATGTCATAAGCTGATTTGTAGTTAGGTCTTATGTTTGCAAATGCTTATGTTTGGAAACTTTTCCATAGATTAACTGAATTAGCAAGAGAATTTGTTAAATCTCTTGGTCTCAACTCAACTGAAAAATCTGCTTGTCACAGAGGAATTTCACTCTAATCTACAAATTTGTCTGACAGTGTCAACAGGGAAAGTTACTTGTGGCAGAGGGACTGAGAACGAGCCCACATATCTGAATGCTGAGACAGCAGTGATGACTAAAATCAGATTCCTTAGTCCCACCCCAAGACATTCTGAATCAGTGTTTTAGTTTGGGTTCTGCCAAAGCAGAGCTTAAGGCAGGGATTTGAGTGCCAGGAGTTTAGTTGAGAGGTGAGCCCAGTAGCACACTGGTAGGGGTCTGGGGAAGGGAGGCAGGGAAGGAAGGAAAGCCAGTAAAGAGGTCATTAACGGGAAGGTTATTTATCACCATGGCCACTGGGCTCAACACCAAGAGGACCTTTTGAGAGACTACAAGGCCCCTCACAAGTGTCTCGCCAACAAGCAAAGAAGCTGGAGCTGCTGTTCCTCATTGGTTAAAGGTTGCTCTTGGGGGCATTGACTCCCTTGACACTTCTGGCCACCTCATGTGTGCACACAGCATGCTTCAATGACCAGAGAAGGCTCTGAGGCAGAAAGATACAGAGATACTAAGATAGGAAACTGTCAGTGTGCAGGGACTGGTCATGGGAGCTGCTGTAAAGCAGGGGATATGGGTGTGGCTCTGACATCTGCAATCAGAATCTCTGGAGGTGGGGCTTGGGAATTTGTATTTTCAATCCCAGATGATTCTGATCTTTATAAAAACTTGAGAATCACTGCTTTAAAAGGCAATCTGATTAGGTTTCCCTATCTTCAGAGAATCTGAAGTTCTTAGTGTGTCAAAGAGCCCGGCAGGGTTGGACTTCTTCCTACCTCTGTGGCTACATCTCTTGCTCTACGTTTTCCTCTCTAAAATCTTGTTCCAGCCACCAAACTGCTTGCAGTCACCTGAAAGCCAGATGGTTTCACACTGCTGCCTCGTGCTCAGAATGTTTCAGCTGTAAGTAACAGAAAACTTGACTAACAATGGCTAAAACAAATAAAGATTAATTTTTCCAACACAGCAAGAAGTCTGGAGATGGGAAGCTGCTGAAGTTGGTTCCATAGCTCAATAATATCAGGGTGGGAGTCCGATCTTTTAGATTTTCCTTCATGATTACAAGGGCTGCTGCAGCTCCAGATATCATGTTGTGTTCAAGTCAGGAAGGGGCCACACAGGCTGTGCAGAGCCTTTCCCAGAAGAACCAGCAGAGTTCTCTTAATGCCTCACTGGCCATAACTGCCACATGGCTACCCCTAGCAGCAAGGGAGGTAAGTAAATATTTAGTTTCCAGGTTTTATAGAGGAGGCAGGAAAAGCAGATGAGGGTTGGGGAGTTAGAAATGGTGTTCCAGTAGACTTTTCTCATCCTGTTTGCCTAGGGAATACCTGTTTAACTTTCAAGACTTGTTTTCCCTAATATTTTATTTTGAAAAATTTCAAACTTTCAGAAAAATTAAAAGAGTCGCACAATGTACACCTTCATATCCACTACCTAAATTCTACAATTGGCATTTTACTATATTTGATTTAACACCTCTCTATTCATCTGTGCATTCCTCCATCCATCCATCTTATTTTTTTGATGCAATTCAAAGTAACTTGCAGTTATCAGTATACCTCCTTCCAAATACTTTATCAGGTATCTCACTGGAGTTAATATTTGTCTAAAGCTCTTTTTTAGGTAAAATTTACAAGCAATAAAATGCACAAATCTTAAATGTATTATTTTATTAGTTTTTAAAAATGCGGGCTGGACGAAGTGGCCCCTTGCCTGTAATCTTAGCACTTCGGGAGGCTGAGGTAGGAGGATCACTTGAGGCCAGAAGTTTGAGACCAGCCTGTGCAATATGGCAAGACCTTGTCTCTACAAAAAATAGAAAAATTATCTGGGTGTGGTGGCATGCACCTGTAATCCAAGCCACTTGGGAGACTGAGGCAGGAGGATCACTTGAGCCCAAGAGTTTGAGGTTTCAGTGAGCTATGATGATACCACTGCACTCTAGCCCAGGTGACAGAACAAGACCCTGTCTCAAAAAGTAAATAAATAAAAAGCATATACCTGTATGACCAAGCACCTATCGAGATATAGAGCCCGGTGTAGTGTCGTGTGCCTGTAGTCCCAGCTAATTGGGAGGTTGAAGTGGGAGGATTGCTTGAGCCCAAGAGTTCACATCCAGCCTGGGCAACATAGTGAGACCTTGTCTCTAAAAAATAAAAAAAATAAACATTTAAATTAAGATATAGAATATCTTTAGAATAAAATAAAATAGAGTAAAAAGAATATTCCCATCGCCCCGGAATGTCTTTCATGTTCTTTATTGGTCAAGAGATCTGCCACCACCCCTGTAGGCAACCACTATTCTGAATTTTTTCATAGATTAGTTCTGCTTGCTCTAGAACTTCATATATTAATAAATGGACTCTTACAGTTTGTATTCTTTTGTGTATAACTTTAGACACTTTAAGATGCTTTTAAGAATCAGCTCCTTTGAATATCTTTTGTGTGATCATGCACACACTTCTGAAATAGCAACTGTAACTTTTTTTCTTATTGTTTACCCATTTATCTTTCCCTTGTAGTATGTGATTCCTTCTGGGGCAAAGATCTTTTCTATCCATCTTTGTATTCTTAGCATAGCTCCTGCAGACATTTAATAAATGTCTGTTGAATGAGCTAATGAAGGAATAAAGTTACTGGATCATAGTAGGTTAGTAGCAAATTTTAGTTCATTTTCCTTCCTTTTGTGTAGCCCTTATCCCATTTCATTAGAGCCAGCTGTGTGGGCATCTATCTTCCTTGCTAGATTGTGCCTTCCTCAGTGGCAGGGCTGTACTTTAGTCATTGGTGTAGCCTGGTGCTTAGCACAGTACTTGGCACACTGTAGGCATCTATTAGTGTACACTGTTTTGAGTGATGATGATGTCATGTTCTGATGTTCATTGCGTAGCAGGGCGCCTGTTGATTCTCCTCAGTGGGTTCTTTCTCATTTGTAACAAGGGGATCCAAGAGTCTTTGTTGCGATAGGAAGGTGAGGTGATACTTTGTTTGCTAGGGATCATGGCTCAGCAAGCTGTGACCTCTGTGAAAATGTGCAAAGCAGGCAGAGAGGGTCTTTGCCCAGCCCTCTTGACTTCATGACCATCAGCCCTCTCTCTTCATTCATGTACTTTCAGGCAAGGAACCCTGGGGTGATAATGCATGCCCAGGTGTTAACTAATCACTGAGATGGGCTGATAAGGGCTCCTGGGGTGGTTAGCATTTTAATGGGGGAATCTGGACCTGCCTACTTTGTGGAAGGAGAATGCCTTGCTCTCTGATTGGCCTCTAGGCAATTTGCATTTCTCCCCAATCCAGGTCCTATTCTTGATTGCTCATTAAGAAAGAGCATCACAGCCTGAGCAACATAGCAAGACCCTGTCTCCACAAAACATTAAAAAAAGAAATAGCCAGGTGTGATGGTGTGCGCCTATAGTCCCAGCTACTTGGGAGGCTGAGTCAGTAGGATCACTTGATCCTTGAAATGCTTCTTAGAAACGTTAGCTCTCTCCAAAAGACAACTATGCATTTGAGACACCATCTCGTGCCTCCCCACTCCCCCCACCCCTGGCCATGAATATAAGGGTGAGAAGAGAAGTTTCTTGGCTATTGCCTATAAGACTGGTTCCCCTCTCCCCAACCACCATGCCTCTTCCTGTCCATCTTCTTCTTACTAATCCTTTTGGAGCCAAGGTACAGGTTAGACTAGTGTGGCCTGACTTTTTCTTTTTTTTTTAATTAAATAGGATCTTGCTCTGTTGCCCAAGCTGGAGTATAGTGGCATGACCATAGCTCACTGCAGCCTTGAACTCTTGGGCTTAGGTGATCCTACCACATTGCTAAGGACTACAGGCATATGCCACCATGCCCAGCTAATTTTTTTTAAAAAATTTTTTTTGTAGAGACAGGGTCTTCACTATGTTGCCCAGGCTGGTCTCCAACTCCTGGCCTCAAGCAATCCTCCTGCCTCAGCCTCCCAAAGCACTGAGATTACAGACATGGGCCACTGTCCCCAGCCTGATCTTATCCTTTATACTAGCAGGGGTACAACATTAGCTTATTGACAGAATCTGGGTCCTGCAGAAGGAAACAGTCCAGGAATAGTGAACATCAGATCTATGTCCTAGCCCTGGCTTTGCCATTGACACTCTGTCACTTTGAGGAAGTCATTTCCATGCTTTGAGCCTCAGTTTCCTCATTTAGGCAACATCCCAGATTACATCTAAACTCACAGCCAGGTCTCAAATTGCATGAGCTATTCAAGAATTAGGTTCAATTTGAAATGTCAAATTTAGGTTCCACATAAAAAAGACCTCAGCCGGCAGATCAATAAGGATTCCAAAGAGGTCATTTTTCACCTGTGAGTCCTTCATTCATCATTATCTTCCTTAATCATCTCAAGTCTAGTGCTGGCTCTGGGCCGACAGACCTGTCCAGCTACACAGCTCTTGCTCTTCTGGATGTGTGGCAGCAAACACTGGAGGAGGCAAACCCAGCTCGGTTTGGCATGGCACAGAGCGAGACGGAAGTATTAATCAACACAGAAGTGGTTGCTGGCAGGAGATCAGAAGGCTTTGTCCAGGTTCGTTGAGTGAGGAGAGAGGCCGTGGACAGAGGCAGGAAAAGGTGCAGAGCATGAAGGCATTTGCTTGGGGGCAGCCACCACAGTACACTCTATGCAGGGACACAGTGACTGGAATACCTTGTCTGTACTAATGAAGCGTGGAGGACCGTGTGTTTTCTGTAAATGCAGAAGGCTAACTAATGGATTAACTTGGACAGCTTGTCTTCTCGGAATGAAGGAAGTGGTGGCTAAAAATGAAGGCTAGATTGCTACCCTGCTTTGGGAGGGGATGCCAACAAGAACAGAAACACTGAGCTCTCACCTAGCTTACTAGAACGCCTTTCCCCAAACTACAGCTCAGATACAGCGCTTTTCACCTCTTACGCATCATCCATCCATTCCCAGACGATGGCTCTTTATTAGAGGAGGTATTTTGGATGCCTATCATCGCCCACTCCTGGTAACAGCACATCTCCTTCTGTCTCCTACATGAAGTGACTTTGTAAGGATGATCTCAGAGGCTGGAGTACAAAGGGAAAAGTACTTTTCAAAGCCTTTTCAAAGCTGAATGAAGTGTCAGAAAGAATTGAAAGAGGAAGTCAAGCATTAATCTTTATCACAGCATCTCAACCATTTCTTGACTACGTATTGTTATTAGGCACAAATATACCTAGTGCCTTATGGAAACCTGGTAGACAAACGTTTATGCGATTAAAAGAGGATAAATCCAGGGGCATTTATGCCTTCTACAAAAGGACTCCTCACTTTACTGAAGATTGCCTTCAGGAGTTCTTTTTTAAAAAATAGCAGCTTCTCTGAGCACTTAAAATGCGATCTGATTTACACACCTCAATTGATTCTATTCTAGTTCAACCTAACTTTAAACCATTTTCATAGAGGCAAGAGAAATGCCTGTTTCTCTCTCTCTTTTTTTCTCTCTCTCTCCCCTTCCCCTTTCCCCCCAGCCTCCTCCTTCCATCCCTTCTTTCCTTTCTTTCCTTTCCCAAGGAGCCAGGCCACCTGCTGGGTCCAGGTTGCTACAGAGACCTACAGTGTGAGAGCTGGAAGGGCCAACCCTGTTTGACAAATGAAAAAGAGGAGTCCCAGAGAGAGGAAATGATTTCTGTGCAATTACCCAGCAAGTTAGTGCTGTCTCCATTCCACAATATTATCTCCTTACTATAGTCCCCTACTTCACTCTTGCCCTTCCTAAACATTGCCCTCAATGCCTTACACTTGTTAAGGAATTGCCCTTAGTGAAAAAGCAAACTCCTAGCCCAGAAGCTGTACACACTGCAGCTATCACTCATTTTCAACGTGGCAAGAATTGGTCCACCAGGTCCTTTCCCAGTATGACAGCTCTCTGAAAACAGTTTAGGGTACTGGGCAGTGGAGGCAGAGAGCCAGCAGACAGAGAATAAGGGGTCAACCTGGAAAGTCAAGCTGCAGAGTTGCTTGAGTGCTTGGAGGAGAGGGTGGCGGAAGAGGGAGATGAGATAACATGCAAAGTAACGTGTGCTTTACTTCTTACATATTTTTCCCACTCAAACTAAAAACTGCTTTTCATTATTCCTTAGTTTTTACACTCTATTCTTTGGTGACATGTGCCTTAGAATCTAAATGGGCTGCAAAACCAAACACTAAAATTGCTATTTCATGCTTTGCATAATCCTTATATCCTATTCTCTTCACCCTGTTGCAATCTGGCTTCTGGCTTCCACTGTTGAGGTCATCAATGGCCTTCATGTCCCTAAATTCAATGGATATATTTTCAATTCATGTATTATTTAACCTCTCAGCAGCACTTGACTCATTCTTGAAAATCTCTACTTTATCTTCCATTAAACCATATTCTTTCGTTTTCCTCCCAGTTCTCTGGCCACTCTTTCTTTCTCTCTTTTGTAGACTCACCTTTCTCTACCCCGATATTAAATGTTGGAGTTTCCCAAGTCTCTTTCCTGGATCCTCTTTTCTTGTCACTTTATAATCTCCCTCTGGGCAACCTGGTCTCATCCACATTTATGGCTCCAAAGATCACCCACATGAGCATGACTCACAAATTTGGATGTCCAGCCCCACACCCCTAGGTTCCACTTCCATAATCAACTCTGCTTGTCCCTCTTGTTGTATGTTTTAAGGATCTCAAATACAGCATATCCCAAACCAAACTCATCCTACAGATTTGCTCCTCTTAGAGCATTCTCCTTGGTACCACTATGCATAAGCTGGAATGTTGGGGTAACCTTTAATTTCATTTTCACCCTACTTTTCTCGTTGCTCATCCCCCTTCTATGGCTTCTCATTTCTGCTAGAATAAAAATTCAAAACTTTTCAAGTGGAAGTGACTTTTCTAGCTTCACACTGAACTGCTTTCTTCCAGGCTCTGCCACCCAATCATATTGACCTTCGGTTGTCATGCTGAGCTCTTTCCTTTTCATATGCTCTTCCCTCTGCCTGGAACACTGGTTCCTTCTCTTCCATTTACTTATTTCTTGTCTCCTCAGATCATTTTACTTTCCCAGGAAAGCTGTGCTGGGTCTCCTTGACAAGGCCAAATCCCCATATTCTAGGTTTCCAGAGTAATTTATACCTCTCCTTTTCATAGAAAACCTGGCATATGTGTTTTAAAATGCATGACTTGTACAATTTTTTTGTATCTTTTTTTCTTTTCTTTTTTTTTTTGAGACAGGAGCTTGCTCTGTCACCCAAGCTAGAGTGCAGTGGTGTGATCATGGCTCACTGCAATCTCAAACTCTTGGGATCAAGCAATCCTCCTGCCTCAGCCTCCTGAATAGCTGGGACTATAGGCATGTGCCATAACGTCCAGATAATTTTTTAAATTTTTTGTAGAGATAGAGCCTTGCTATGTTGCCCAGGCTTGTTTTGAACTCCTGGCCTCAAGTGATCCTCCAGCCTCAGCCTCCCAAAATGCTAGGGTTATAGGAGTGAGCCATTGTGCTTGGCCAGACTTGTATAATGTTTTGATGGAATATGTAGATGAAAGCAATATCACATTCAAATGAAATTTTACATTTCTTGGCACGATTATTGTTTATTCCCTACACCAAACTGTAAGAAATGAGAGGAAGAATTACATTTGCTTTTTTTCATTGTACCCCTAGCATTTAGTGTAGTGTCTCCCACACAGTAGGCATGCTACTAATACTTGAATACCTCCTTATTAACTGTACCTTGGTTTCCTTGTCTGAAAAATGGGAATATAGTATTAATATGAATGCAACCTGGCTCACAGGATCTATGACAGCATTAAATTTTATAAGTACAAATGCTTTTACAAACTAAGGTGCTATCAAATTATGAATGTGAATTATTGACACTAATGAAGGAAGTGGGTCCCCACATTTATTATAGGAGGAATACACAAAGATCCCTTTATCCTATTACCTGAATGAGGCAAAAATGGGCTGGTATCATGTTCTGAAAGTTTGAGGACTTTTAGCCTGAAAACTGAACCTTATCAGACAACTTCTTGTATCAAACTGATGATGACTCAATTTGTACTCTTCAAGTAGCATATGTGATGGACAGTTCCTCAGCTGATTTCATCTACAAGATAGGAAATAGGGGGCCTTGAGAGCATTTCACTTGACTACTTAAATACTCACATGGAGATAGTTCATGTACTTAAACTCTGTGGATATCTGTAGATAAATCATAACTCTTGAGATTATATTCACTCTTCTGCCAATCTGTAAGCAACTGTGACCTGTAAGGCTTTATCCTTCCAAATATGCATCATTTGGAAACTCACTTCATCTCTCTGTGCTTCAGTTTCCTTACCTATAAAATGAGAATACTATAATAAAACCTACCTTGTCTCCCTCATAGGGTAGTTGGGAAAATCTAAAATAGAATAAAATAAAATTAGGCCAGGTACAGTGGCTCATGACTGTAATCCTAGCATTTTGGGAGGCCAAGGTGGGAGGATCACTTGAGACCAGGAGTTTGGGACCAGCTTGAGCAACATACCTAGACCCTGTCCCTGCAAAAAAATAGAAAAATTAGGTGAGCATGGTGGTACATGCCCATAGTCCCAGCTACTTGGGAGGCTGAGGCAAGAGGATCGCTTGGGCCTAGAAGTTGAAGCCTGCAGTGAGCTATCATGACTCCACTGGGCTCTAGCCTGAGCAACAGAGCAAGACCTTGTCTCAAAAAAAAAAAAAAAAAAAACACTTAAACAAGTGAAATTATTTTGTGAATCATAAAGCTCAATACATGGGCAATTCATTCTTGTTAATAGTAATTGTTATGATTATTAACATTCTACATGCAAGTCATACCTATAAATAACCACAGTAATTAATTAGGTTATGATGTTCATGGCCAGACACCTGCTAAGGTGACTTGCGAGGGAAAAAAAAACAATACCAGTAATCCAGAATCTTTCTAGATTTAGCATTTTGTTTTCTCCAAATGTCCCTTTTCTGTCTTTCCAAAGAATCCTGGAATGGGTCTTTCTTGGTCAAAAATGAAAAGTACAATAACTTCGTAATGGCAGTGTGGGGCTTCAAGCATAATGCTTGGATGCTCTGACCCTTTAGCCACACATTCTATTAAAACAGTGAGCAAGTCATGTTTAACCACACCTGTCAGGTTTTAGGGAATAGAAATCTCTTTAATTATGAAACAGTTTGCACATTTGCTGGGTGTACATGAGGTGCTGTTTTATAAAGTCACAATTATCAGAAAGAAAAATAACAAAGAGATGAATCTGGAACACAAAAGGCTTTAAAGGAAACAAGACTGTTTGGAGAGAAAGGCCTAGAGACCCTTTTGGCTAAATGTTGGTGGTTCAGAGTTTTGCACCTGTCAGTGTCTTTTATTTGCCTCAGTATAAGATATTTCTTCAGGCATCTAGACAACTCTGAAATTGCAAAATATGCATGGAAGCACACTCATGGAAATGCAATCTTGTCTTACCCTAGACCTGTGGGGACCTTGAGTGCCAGAGGCTTCCACGAGCTGTGCTGGCTTTCCATGTTTAGGAGAGATATAAGAAACCTGAGCTGTCAGAGAGAAAAGTAACCGTGGAGGTGGAGCTTGAACTCAAGGGCCAGAAGTAAAGGAAAAGCATAAGAAGCTCACATTTTTAAGTAATTGGAACAACTGCTAATGGATATACTGTCTCCAAAGATATGCAATAATAATAAAGACAGGCAGCTCATCTCAACTCCCCAGGCAGCAAAAGAGAAGGAAGGTAGTAGCCTTCATTAAAATGCAACCAGGGTGCTCTAGGTTAGGCATCAGGAGAAACATACTGATGGCAAAGGCTTGTTAGTTCTGAAAACATCCCCAACCATAGCTGGAGGAATTTTAAACAACGGGGAAGGGAGAATACATACCATACACAAGAAGCCCCTTGCAAAGGCCCAGGGCCAAAGAAGGCATGGCAAACTAGGGAACTGCAAGCAGCCCAGTGTTTCTGGGGCACAAGGGCATGAGAAGGAGTCAGGGGGGAGAGGTGGGAAGAGGGTGCTGAGGCCAAAGAGAGACTCCAGAAACCACTCAGGGGACTTTGGACCTTACCCTGAAGGCAGTGGTGAGTCACCAAAGGATGAGAGTCTGGTCAAAACTGCAGTTTAGAAATTTCTCTTTGGCAATAAGGGAGTACGATGAATTAGAGGGGGTCCCATTGGAAGTTCTCCTGGAGCACCCCAGCCCCACTGAATCTACATGTTTGTACTTATTGCTCTAGACTCTTTACATACTGGTTTGGAACTTAATGGCTCTGTTTTATTTTTCCCTGGACTCTGGATTTTTCTCTCCTTCCTGATTATAAGTTTGTTCACGGTTGGGCGCGGTGACTCATGCCTGTAATCCTAGCATTCTGAGAGGCTGAGGTGAAAGCATTGCTTGAGCTCAGGAGTTCGAGACCAGCCTGAGCAAAGAGCAAGACCCTGTCTCTATAAAAAATAGAAAAATTAGCTGGACATAGTGACACACACCTATAGTCCCAGCTACTCAGGAGGCAGAGGCAGGAGGATTGCATGAGCCCAGGAGTTTGAGGTTGCAGTAAGCTAGGCTGATGCCACTGCACTCTAGCCCAGTGAAGAGCTAGACCCTGTCTCAAAGAACAAAACAAAACAATAACAACAAAAAAATAAGCTTGTTCAGGGCAGGGACCCTGTTTTTTCAAGTGCACAGCATAAGCATCTTCTGATCTTTTCCTTCCATTGCTATGATGAGATGTGCTATGCTATTTTTCTTTTGGTAGAGAATGTTCTTCACAGTGTTGATTGTACTTATTATGTTGGACTCTCTTGTGCATATCCAGAAAATGGTACTGATGTCAAATGCAAACGTCACAGAGCTATGGGACAATGGCAGAGAGATGTGACACAGGCTTCTCATTCTTTAATGTGCATGCAAACACTGAGGGCTCTGTTGAATTACTGATTCAGCAGGTCTGGGTGGGGCCTGAGATTCTGCTTTTCTAACAAGCTCCCGGGTGATGCCAATGCTGGATGCAAGTTCACAGAGCAGGGTTGTGGGAAAAACACCCCAGGCTAAAAATCTGGAGGCCCAGGTTCTAATTCTGCTTTGCCACTAAGTGGCTGTGAGACCTGGACTAAGTCATTGAACTTCCCTGGGCTTCAAATTTCATCTTTAAATAAGGAGTTTGTCTGTTTGATCTCTAAGGCTCTTCCCAGCTTGAAAAATTAATCTGAGATTTGGTAAATTACATTTGGCAAAAACATTTTGAGAATCTTAAAGAAAAGAGGTATGTGGATTCAGTCCATTATAGTTATTAATGGTTCTGATAGAGGGGCCATGGCTTAAATTCCAGTGGATTAAAAAATATAATCCTTTAATCCTCCTAGCATAGTCACTCACCACTTGGCGTGGCACAATGTAGATTATTGCTTAGAATGCACTGGGCTAAAATGAAAATCTCAAGTTGGGATCCTGTAGCATTTATACTCCATTTGTGGCCATGCTGTCTGGGATGCATGTTGAAACAACTTTTCAATCTCAAAACAAGCTTCTACTTATTTCAAAATAATTTTTCAAGGAGTTATATCCAAACCCCAAATTCACCACGGTAGCCAGGAATAAACAGGTACAACTGAGTGTGGATTTTTGAATCTAAATGTCTCTAACTCAGGATTTGGTTGATGTGATCCCTAAAAAGTCTCAGCACTGCTACTGTACTCGGATGAAAAGGATGGATAATGAAGAGAGGTATAATCTCATTTGTCATGGACTGCTATTCCTGACAGCTCACTGGAGCCACCGCTGAAGGCCAATGAAGAGGTTAACCATTTCTTTCTTTTCTTTTCTTTTTAAATACTGATTATTCAAAGCAGCAGCAGGAGAATCAGAGAACAGCATCACAATAAGATAAAGGCAGTGCATGCTTTCAAATGCAATCCTCCTCTTGGGAATTAACAAATTGCCAAGTGGAAAAACAGCAAGCAGAGGAGCCTGCTTAGGACTGGTTGGTTTCCCTTAATGTGGACAAGGCAGATTGAAGTGAGCTGAGAAAGCCCAAGGGGCAGAAATGCCAGGTGTGTGTGTGTGCTGTGGAGGGGCAGGCAGGAGTCGGGAGAGGAAAGGAAGGGAGGCTGTGAGGGGGTTAACTCCAAAAATGTGCCATCCATCAAGCCTCAAAAATTACTTACCTCAAAAACAAGTATAGAACCTCTATTCAAATCCGGCTTTTAAGATGTTGGTCATTTTTAATGAGTGAGTTTGAGGCAGTATGTGCAATTGAAAAAAATATAGGTAGTATTCTTTTCCCTCTTGTCGCGCCTTCTCAGCCTGCAACTAGAGGTAAGTAGATGTGACACTAGGAACATGTTGTTTGGTATATCTCAGAAAAGACCATCTTACCCATAGCCTTCCTTGCAGATGCTTCTAACTGATCTTGCTGTCCAGAGTCTTCAGGGAGCCTCCTGCCCAACCCCACACTCAGGACTCCAATTCTGAGAGAGCCACCTGCGTTGCTAGAAAGCTTTTGTCGCCCACCCCAGGTTGCTGGCCTTGCCTGTGTGTGATGCTGCCCCTGCTGGGCCTACATCATTTCCTCTGGGTTGTGCAGCCTCTGGGTCCTGTGATAATTCCACATCCCAGAGGGTCCCTCTTCTCATGCTACCTGAGGCCATTTGGATATTGCTTCTCTCTCTTCACTCTGCACCCTGCCCAGCCAGGAAGTGAATTCAGTTCCCTCCCTTTCTCCCTAAGTCACAAAGCTCTTCTTCTCTGCCCTGCTCCTTCTAGGACCCTGGCTCCCCTTCCCCTGTCACTCCACTTCTATTCAGCCAGCCCCTTCCTTCTCCTTGTAGTTCAGTGGGTCAATTTGACTTCAGTCATATGTTTTTCTCCAAAGTTTTTGCTACAAAGAAAAATTTACGTGTATGTGTGTGTGTATGTGAATATATGTATGTGTGTATATATATATATATATATACACACACACACACACACATACATATAAACAGACATGTTCCAGGGGGCATTTTTTGCAACATCATAATGAGAAAACCACTCCTATATATATTTTTAATTTTGTCCCGGGCTGCCTTAGCTTCTAGTTGTTGAGAGGTGAAGAGGTAGAGGCTGGAGTTTACAGTAGAGCAAATGGACCCAGTATAGCCCCATGAGCTCACACACCATGGCATTTAAGTGAGTTGTGAAGGCATTTCATGGAGTGTTAACCGTGGGAAAAGCCCTAGACTGGCAGTCAGACCACTTGGGCTCTGCCCTCAGAGCTGTGGACAATCACTGCACCTCTCTGAGCTTCAGTATCTTTATCTACAAAATCATTCTACCATCCAGGGAGTGAGTGACCTGAGCTGGGGACTTAGCTGGGGAAAGAAGAGCTGGAATGGGTGTGTACCAACCACTGGGGTGGGGGGGAGGGAAACAGGTGCTGGTGTCAAGTGGGGCTCTGCTTTGGACGCTTCCAAGTTCTTCTGCTGCTACTACCCTTCTCTGTACTATGGTCTGTGGCTGGGCCAAAGCTGGTCTAGGTCTTGGAGTGTCAATCCTCCCAGCCTAGCGTTCCACCCTCTTCAGAGTGATGGCTCTGTTCAAGGGAGAAGTCTGTCATGGGTGCAGGGCACCTAGTGAGGCTGGGGCTGAAGGATGTCACCTGATACTGATCCTTGGTGCAGGGGGATTTTGGTTTCATGGAAGGTTTGTTTCTTACTGTCACTTAAGGAACTTTGACAGTGGCTTTTTTAATTATCTTTAATAAAACTCTACAGTATCCTTGTTTGTCTCAAAAAAAAAAAGTGAACATGCTAGTGAACATGCATGGTCCATGGGTATTCAGAATATGTTCATTCATTCATTTTCTTCATTTGTTTTTTTTCTCAATTAGCAAGGCAGAAGCACTGACCCTTGGCCAGTCTTCTGAAAGTGTTACTGTTTGCCTTCCTCTATAGATGTTCTGAACATCAAGAGTCACTGTCACGGGGATGTTAGATGGAATCGAATTGCAGGCAGTACAGTGAGGAAGGAACTCTGCCCTGGGTGTTCCACTTGCCAGGCCTGGTAGACACCACCCTCAGTGTGGGCAGGCTCAGAAGAGGAAGCTTTGTTGTGAATCCCATGAGCTCTGGACCCTCTCTCCACTGTCACTGCCTCAGGGTGTTGGTGTAATGTAGTAGCTAAGAAGTCAGGCATATCTGGGTTCAAACCCTACTTAACCATTTGCTGTCCATGTGAACCTACGCAACCATAGCATATCCAAAATCTATGTGTTGCATGTACTACATTCCAGACACTGTGTTGGGTGCTGGGTATACTGCGGTAAATAAAAAGTCAGGGTTTCTGCCCTTACAGATCTCATGGTCACATGGCAAGCTGCTTAACTGCTCTCAGCCTCATCTGTAAAATGGGAGTGATAATAATACTCATAGGTTTGCTGTAAGAAAAAAATAAGTTGACAACTAAAGGGCTGAGAATAGCACCTGTCATGCAGTAGATATCATATATTGACATGATACTTTTTGTTATTGATTACAGCTCTGAACACTTGTGTGAGTTTGTTTTCCTGGTACTAGAGGCACATACATCAGTATTAATAATTAAGACTGCCTTATGGAAACAAATCCCTTTAGATGTGAATATGTTTAGATATATTTAAATAAACATAGGAAAAAAATGGCAAACTAAAAATGGTGGGATTGGAAGGTGTGATGGCTATTGTGTTGACTTGACTGGGCTAAGGGATGCCCAGACAGCTGATAAAACATTTTTTTTCAGGGTTGTCTGTGAGACATTAGCATTTGAATCAGTAGACTGAGTAAAGAAGATCTGCCTTCTCATCAATGTGGGTGGGAATCATCTAATTTACTGAAAGCCTGGATAGAACAAAAGGGTGGAGGAAGGGCAAATTCTCTTTCTCTCTTCTGGAGCTGGGACATCCATCTGCTCCTGCCCTCGAACATCGCAGCTCCTGGTTCTTCTTGGGTCTCCAGACTCCAGGACTTGAACTAGTGGCTCCGTGCCCTGGTTCTCAGACCTTCAGTCTCAGGCTAAATTACACCACCAACATTCTTCATTCTCCATCTTGAAGACAGGATGTTGTGGGACATCTTGGCCTCCATAATTATACAGCCAATTCCCATAATCCTCAAATTCCTGGGTTTAAATGATCATCCTGCCTCAGTCTCCTCAGTAGGTGAGACTACAGGTGAATACCACCATGCCCAACTAATTTTTCTATTTTTTGTACAGATGGGGTCTTGCTATATTGCTCAGGTTGGTCTCAAACTCCAGGCCTCAAGTGATCCTCTTGCCTCAACCTCCAAAAGTGCTAGGATTACAGGCATGAGGCACTGCACCTGACCCATTCATTACCTTTTTAGCACAAAATTTTAATAAAGTTTTAAAAAGTAAAAAAAAAAAAAAAATTAAATATTAAAGAAAAGTTCTCCAATGACACCATGGAAATTGATCAATCTTCTCCTCTTAGGAATGCAGATAAATCCACCCAAAACAGCCCCTCCATAATGATTCCATAAATTGTTTCCTCCCATACCCTCTCCTCCATCACTCTACCCTTCCCTGTCCTGCCTTGACCACAGGCAGCACGCACTGAACCCAGTGCAAAGGAGTCATGTTACCGTTAGGCAATTTCCTTCTGCAGTCTTCTGCCAGGCCAGAGCTACCCGAGTGAACGATAATCATTATCATCTCCAACAATCTGTAAAGATTAGCTCTAAGGGAAAAAATTGAAAAATTGCACATGCAAGTTATATTATGTGTCTTAATTTTAAAGCCACGATGAAACCACAGAGCATGGTAGCATACTGCTATTTATCAAAGCCAATTATTAGAAATGCCAGTTTGTGTGGTACATATTTGTGTCCATTAAAATGCAGTGCTTACTGACCGGTCTGGTCTCTGAACTCTAGAGTGCTCTTTTGCCTGGATATCTTAATTTCTCCTGGTATCCAGACCAAACAAGTGACAAAGAGCTATCTGTTTCTACTGGTAGAGTAACAGGGTGTCCCAGAACAGTTCTGCTTGTGGGTGGCCCATCAAGGAGCCTGCCAAAGCTGTTGGCCCAAGGGGAAGGTTGAGGATACAGTCTGGATGCAGGGTGGATGGGGAGCACCTGGATGACTTTCTGAGCATTCTAGGAGGATCATAATGAGGAGGGCAATGCCAATGGGGTCAGAAATCTAACAATTATGCAGGTGGAATTTGGCACTAGATACATTTAGGATATAACCTGCTAATGTAACATCATTTCTATTCCAAATTGCTAAAACTTGGGAAGCATTGTGATTAAAATAAGAAGTGTAGATTTCCTCTTCTCTTCTTTGGATAACTCCTAATAATTATTAAGTTCTGGAGCAGAGGTGGAGCTGTATCTTTTAGACCTGCTTTGTCCACTTTGCCCACTCGGGAGTGGGGCTCCTGTACATGAGCTCTTCTGGAAACCCACATACTTCTTTCCTTGCTTCTCACTTGTAGATCAAACAGTGAGCCCTACCTTATTTCAGAGAGGGGACAAAATCCTCTTCTGGCCCTGGCTGGGCTCGTTTTTCTCCAGGAGAAAGGGTCTCTTTTTATTTCCAGTTTCCTACCTTTAGACCTGGGCAGAGTTAATTGTGTTATCCCTCTCTCACCCCTTCCCTCCTACCTCCCAGTCTTCAGCAGGACTGGGAGAAGGATCCAGGGTTGCGTGGCCTCAGCATCTTCTATATTCTGCCTGCCCTAGAGCCAACCATCAATTCCTACTCTCAAGGGGCCATGGTGAGGAAGAAGTTAGAGCTCCTGACTTCTAGGGGAACTCCTAAACTTGCTAGGATTCGGCTTGGTCCTTCATACTTTGAGGCATCTATAAGCATTTATAATTCCCCAGCATTTGTGAGAAGGCATGCAAACTAAGCTCTGTGTTTGATGCTATCATACTTGTATTCTCATCACTGTTGGGGTGAGTGGAGGAAGGCACATTGGTGCAACTTTTCTGCAGAGCCTCAAAAACATTCATGCATTCTGTGAGGATGACTCTCCTAGGCTCTGTAACCATGGTTCCCTGCTGTCACAATGTCACTCACAGTGGGTCATTGGCCAATGGCTACTCAGGTGCTTAGGGTAGCCTTTGTAGCTTTCAAGTTCAAGGAATGAGTCTCAGGAGCCTTCTAACTTGCCCTATCTCTACATCATTGGGATTATTCATGGCAGGAGATGAACAGGCAGTACTAATACCTTGCTCTCAAATCCAGGTCAGAGAGTACACTGAGCTTGCTTGCTATGCTGTGAGCTCTAACAACCTCCCTCCAGCCAGTCAGACTGACCTGAATACCAAAAAGTGGTTTGATAACATTAATGATTCATTATATCCGTTTCCTATATCAGATTACTCCCAGATAATTACCATAAAGTTAATCTTATTTCCTTCCTTTATCCTTTATCTTATCAACTGGGGAAAGGTAAAATGTTTGCAGCAGAAACACACAAGCACTTGGGGTGGGATATGAAGCTAGGCATTTCAGATTTTAAGGTTTGAGGGTTGTGACTCCCATATCTGAATGTTAGTGTTAACCCTCATTATCTGACCTCTCTAGGCCAGTGATTCTGCTGATCTGGGAACCACACCTTGAGAACCACTAGTGTAGACCAATGTTCCATCACATAGAACCAAATTTAAGTAACTTTTGTTTGATTCTGTATCTTGTGATTGAAGTGAAAAAACTAAATGTCCTTGAATATATTTAAGCATGATTTAGGTCGCATCAGTAAGTTGGACTGCATGGCTAGGCTTGAACAAGTCTGCCTCGGGGCATTAAGATCATCTGGTACCTAGGACTTCAATCAATTCAAACTATTTAACTCCATGATCATAATTTGCTAGAGGCTGTGCTAAAGAGGCATACCTTTTACTTGACCAAACCTAGAAATCATAACTTAATTACTACTCAGATATCAAGCAGAATTTTGATAATAGACTTAAGGGAATTTTATTTTAGAGATTCAAATATGTTCTAAAATCCTTTGACTAATAATTATGTCTCTGAAAAAAAATTTATCCCAATAGTCAAAAATACAAAAGAATAAGTATGTACAAAGATGTTCATCACAGCAATACTTAACACAGTGAAAAATTAGAAGCAAACCAAAAGTAAACTGTGGACTAATGTAAGATGTTAATAATAGGGAAAACTGGGTGTAAGGCATATGGAAAATCTTTACTGTCTTCCCATTTTTCTGGAAATCTAAAACTGTTCTAAAATAAAAAGTTTATTACTGTATAGTATATCCAACTTGATGGACTATCACATAATAATTAAAGATGACACTTATTAAGAGTTTGTAATAATGTAGAAAATTATTAAGCCAAGTGAAAAAGGAAGAATGGAAAATTGTGCAATTTTCAAAACAATGAGTACTGGAGACAACTCTCAGAATGGCAGTACAAGGAGCTCCATGGAACCTCCCCGCAATAAAACAACCACAACTGGTTAATTATTTAAAAACAACAAATTGAAGTCTCTGGAAATTGTCCTAAAGGCATACAACAAATGAAGAAACATTTATTCAGGGAAATCTACTAAATCACAATAAGAACAACAAGACTCTGTGTCATCTGAGCCATGACCTGCTTCCTCTCCCTGCCCCGCTTTCATCCTCCAGTTCGTTGTGACAGAGGCTCCATTCTGGGTGAGTGCAGCCAAGAACACAGGGCTCCCTCTCCCTCAAATCCCAGTTGAGGGCTATTGTATCTCCCTGGGAGAGGTAGGCCACTGACATTTCTCTCCCCACCTCTAGCTCTATATCATAGAAGCTCTAAACCAGGCAAGAGCAACTGAGAGGGCTGGGTGTCTCTTCTCCCAGCCAGCACCCGCTTTAAGGGTAGAAGCTCTACACCAGGTGTGGCAGGCTGAGAATACTGAAGTTACAACTGCCCTGACCCCAGCTTGATCATAGAGCAGAAATTCTGTGTCTGGAGAGGCAAGCTGGGAAGACCAGAGGCTATTGCTCTTGGCCAAAGCCCTGCTCATAAAGTAGGGGTAATACTCAGGCAGAAGCAGGTGCTGTCTCTGCCCCCAGCTCCAGAGCAGTGAGGCAGAATATAAGATCAAAGATCTCTGAAGCTCTTTCCAGTAGAATTGGTTTCATTAGGACTAGAGTGTGGGAAAATTCAAGTTTAAAGACACTCTAGAAAACAATGGAGATTTTGGTGAGAAGCAATTAAGAGGAAGCTAGTAGCTCCATGAGAGCAACAAGTTAAACCATAGCGACCCCTTTACCAGAGAGAAACAGCTAAAGAGAGGGGTAAGAAGATCCATCCTGGTGTCAGAATAGCTTTCCTGGTATCAGAATAAACCTCAAAGACTGGCCTCAAAAACTACCTCTTCAAAGGTACCTGAATTTAATTGCTCCAGGGCATTGTCAAAAACAAATGAGCAATCAGCTGGTAATTAGTGGACATTAACAGCAGGGTGTGAAACCTACCAAGGCAGCCAGGATCAGGAAAAGAGACAGTCAAAAGAAAAGGAGGCTCCAAGCAGAGTCCTGGGAAAATCACTGTCATCCCAGAGTGACTCTTTGTGTGCCCAGAGCTGTAACCTCTGAAGATCAACATCAGAATCTACACACTGAGGGAGAAATAGACTTTGCTGAAATGGTTCAGTTAAATCATGAAACAAATAAATAAGAAATAATGACAAGTCTCAGAGAGGAATGGAATGAGTGGAATTAGCATCCAGGATTGCTTCAAAATATAAACTAAAATGTTCAGTTTTTAACAACATTATAAGATACTCAGAGGAACAGGAAAATGTGACTCCCACACAGGAATAATAAAAGAAGACAACAGAAACTGCTTGTGAGGGGGCCCAGATGTCAAATTTAACAAAGACTTCAAAGAAGCATTATGAGTTTGTAACTAAAGGAAACTATACTTAAAGAAGTAAAGAGGTCAGGCATGGTGGCTCACACCTATAATTCTAGCACTTTGGGATGCTGAGGTAGGAGAATCACTTGAGGGCAGGAGTTCGAGAGCAGCCTGGGCAACAGCAAGACCCTATCTCGGCAAAAAAGTAAAAATAAAAAAAATTATCCAGGCGTGGTGCCACACACCTGTAGTCCCAGCTACTTGGGAGGCTGAGGCAGGAGGATTACTTGAGCCCAGGAGTGCGAGGCTGTACTACACTATGATTGTGTCTGTGAATAACCACTGCACTCTAACCTGGGTAACTTAGCGAGACCCCATCTCATAAGGAAAAAAAACTTAAGAAATATAAATGTATATATATACACACATATGCATACACACAAACTATTGGAACTACTAAAGGAGTTCAACAAAATTATAGGATATAAGATCAATATACAAAACATCATTTGTATTTCTATATACTAGCAATGAACAATTCAAAACTGAAATTAAGAAAACAGTTCTATTTATATGAGCATCAAAAAAATGAAATACTTAGGAATACATTCAGGAAAGAAATGCAAGCCTTGTATGCTGAAAACTACAAAACATTATTGAAAAAAATAAAGATCTAAACATATGGAAAGACATCCCTTGTTTATTGATTGTAAAGATGGTAACGTTCCCCAAATTGATCAACAACTTCAATGCAATCACTATTAAATCCCAGCTAACTTTTTTGCAGAAATGGATAAGTTGATCCTAAAATTCATATAAAAATACAGGGGACCCACAATCATCAAAATAATCTTAAAAAGAATTTAGTTAGAGGACTCACACTTCCCTATTTCAAAACTTACTATTAGTAACAACCACACTAATCAAAGCATTGTGGTACTGGTATAAGTATAGATGTATAGATTAATGATCTATGAAATAAAATTGAGAGCCCAGAAATAAACCCTTATGGTCAATTGATTTTTGACAAGGTGGCCAAGATAATTCAGTAGGGAAAGAACAGTCTTTTCAACAAATGGTGATGGTACAACTGGATATTTTCATGCAAATAAGTTGGAATCCTTCCCCTCACCATGTGCCAAAATTAACTCACAATGGATGATAGAACTAAATGCAAGAGTTGAAACTATAACACTCTTAGAAAAGAATAAAAGAGTAAATCATCATGACATTTGAGTTAGGCAAAGTTTCTTAGATATGAAACCAAAAGTACAAGCAACAAAATTAAACAATAGACACATTGATATTAAATTTCAAAACTTTTAAGCTTTAGAGAACATTATCATGAAAGCGAAAAGACAACTCAAAGATGGGAGAAAATCATGTATCTTATAAGGGACTTATATCTAGAACAGGACTTGTATGATTCAATATGAAGACAAATAACCCAAGGACTTGTAAAGACATTTTTGGGCAGAAGATATACAAATGGCCAATAAGTGCACTAAAAGGATGTTCAACATTGGTCACCAGAGTAATGCAAATCAAAACTCCAATGAAATACCACTTCACACCCATTAGGATGGATATATATAGTTAGACAGATAATCACAACTTTTTGTGAGGATGTGGAGAAATTGGAACCCTCATACATTGCTAATGGGAATATAAAATGGTGCAGACACTTTGACCACAGCCTGGAAGTTCCTCATAAAGGTAAACATAGGGTTGCCATACAACCCAGCAATTCTACTCTTAGGTATATACCAAAGAGAATTGAAAGCTTATGTCACATAAAAACTTGTCCATGAATGTTCACAGGCAGCATTATTCATAATAGCCTAAGTGTGGAAACAACCCAAATGTTCATCAGCTGATGAATGGATAAATAAAATGTGGTATATCTGGAATTTCTAACACAGCTGATACTGAGGCTATCACTGTGGGGAAGGCCTTTCCATAAGATGGTAGTGAGTGTTTCTCAGCTTTTTGTTTTCCATTTATGGAAAAGAATTAACTCTCTAGAAGAATTCTAGCATAAGTTATGTAAGTTTTGTGAACAACTCAAAAGGGAAATTAAGAAAGCAATTCCATTTACATTAGCATCAAAAAAGTGAAATAGGAATAAATTTAGGAAAGAAATGCAAGACAGCAAAACACCATTGAAAAAAATTAAAGACCTAAATAAATGGAAAGTTTATTTATCTAAAAAGTGAGGTGACGAATACTACCTACTGGTGGGTTGTTAGAGAATTAAAATGATATAATATGTAAAATCATCAAGCTTATGGGTGGCAGACATTAGAGCCTCAATAGATGTTAGTTTCTTTCCCCAGCAGAGAGAGTATTTGGGGAGATTTTTATTGGGCACTGTGTTTACCAGGACTCTCTTGGTTGCAAGCAATAGAAATTCAGCACAAATTGCATGAGGCCAAGAGAGGATTTGTTGGCTCATAAAAGACAACTGGGGAAAAGAGTAGTGGAGATGGCAGGGGGAATTGTGTGACAGGCCTTAGGATGCTCTGAGTCAGGACTCCTGGGCCACCTAGGAATCTTTATTTTTTGTCTCTGTCTCCTAACATGTTAGCTTCACTATCCTTTACTGTCCCTACCTTCTTCTACAAAGTGGGAAATGCAGCCACGGGCACTTCTGGACTAACATGCTCCCAGCTTAGCCTCCATTGAGGTGGGACTCTTTTTCCTCAGTTGACAGCCTTTGGGGAGGACTCTGATGGTTCCAGCTTGTGCAATGTATCCACCCCCGAGGCCAGGTGTTGGGTACTAAGGTACTGAGATTGGCAGTTCCCACTAGTTCTAACTATGAGGTTAAAGTTGAGAGAGTAATGGGTCTTCCAAAAAAGAGGTGTGCTGATCTAGGCAGGTGAAACAAAAGATGTCAAACACTGGCACTTGCTCCTGTTAAGTGCTGATGAAGAGCACATAGTATAAGTCCATAGGATCTGATAACTTTATGTAAGCCCCTGTTTACCATCTTGGCTGGAAGACCTTGTGCAGTGAACAACTTGTACAACTGTGCATGATGGCCTGGCACTCCCAGAGCTCTACCTCCACCCCAACAAATATTACATGAGCAGGATCCCAGAGCAGGCTGTATGGGCAAAGAATTTGTGTGTAGGCATGAAACCCTCACCCAAACTGGCAATAATATCCAACTAGGTAGACTATCTGAAGGGGGTTAGCCAGAGAGAGTATGACAATGTGCAAACTGAGCTAGAGGGGCAGAGCTCAAAGTACAAGGTTGTTGGTGGATTCCAGGCGAAATTGTTAGGTGGGAGAGCCTAGCCCTAGCTGCATTTTAGAGAAATCCCATGGCTTAGTGTGGGCAGGGAAGGAACTGTCTTGGCCACAGTTGGGGCCCCATAGGACCACGATAATAACTCAGTACCTCCCCCTGAGACCAGCACAAACAGGGGCATGGCAAGTAAAGCCCCTGTGCCCCAGCCTCCCAGCCTCCCAGCCATGGCTAGATGCCCTCCCAGGGAGGGTGGTCTAGAATGAGGAGCAGCTCTGGTGGCTAGAAATGACTCTGGTTGCAGCAGTAGCCATAGCAGCCGTGGCAGCAACAGAACAGAAGCCCCTAGAAATGGTGACAAATTCCCTGCAGTGTCATCTGCCTTCTAAGCGGAACTGCCCCAGGAAAGTAACGGAGAAGCTCCCAACTGGTTAATAGAACCTCTGGTGCCCATTTATAAGCGTGATTTTGCAACCTCCTCAGTGGCTTGCAAAATCCCTCCCTAAATTTGCTTTCAACAGTGCACTTTCCCTTTCTCTTAGATGTGTATGAAAAGGACCAGGCTGCCTGAGAATGCTTTCCAGGTCAGATAGTTGGCTGCCTCTTCCCTTCAGCTAAATAAAGGACATCATCTTCAAAGGACGAGGAGGCGAGTCCATCTGGTTTCTCTGATTGCACTGGTCAGGGGAGTTCCAGCCAAGTCCCAAGCTTTAGCTATGTGGACAGTCAGCTCATACCACCCAGAATCTACATCTGGCTGCCATTTGGCACCTTGCTCTGGCCACCCACATACACTGGATCCAATGAGCAATATAGCCTCAGTATTCTCCTGGCTGAACAAAGAGGGTGCTTGCCACAAGCAGGGCTATTGTTCAATTGGCATTGGCATCAAAGGCCCTGGCCAGCTCCCCTTTGTCTGTCAGCTGCTATTCAGAAGGAAAAGAGAAGAAAGGCAAACCAATAGGTTTCTTGGAAAGAATCATCTGTAGACGTGAGACGTTCACTGTAGCGCCGAGCTAACGTGATTCTAATAACAACTTGTAAAGCTATTTAACATGGAAAACCTTACCAACACATATTCCAAAATGTCACGGCGCCTGGTTATAAGGGGCATGCTGTTTCCCAGATTTAGAGCTGTTGAGAGTTGAGTCATCTCTGCCTGTCTACATGTAACAAGGTCTGTGCGCGGCGTTTTGGGGCAGGTTATCCCATGGATGTTAACCTTTTAACCCTACATTGAAATTAAGAACATGTCATCTTGTCTTCAGACATGCTGCTTTTTTCCCAGAAAGCCAGTTTTTTTTTTTCACCTGGCCCCATGCCCATCTCATGCCACCAGTAGGAATGGGCTCTTGACACCTCTACATATGTCACAACTTTCTTTTCTGAACCATTTACCTGCGCTGGTTTAGGAGGGGGAAGGCAGGCACAACTTACCCCAGCAGGCAGCAGTATTTTGGTTTTTTTGGTGGGTCAAATGGTATTTGTACTGTAAAATATTTCTGACATGCAGAAAAAGAACAGATAGCAAATATAATGCACTTGTGATTTCCACCTCTGGGCTTAAAACAAAAAAACAAAAAAACCTCCAAATACTGACAAAGTCCTGAGTACCCTTTTTGATTGCATTCCTTTCTTCCATTGCCAGGGGTTACCATTCTGCCTGATGTTTGTCATGCCTCCACACGTTTGTGTACTTTTATAACATGGATACACACACAACCCTCATTTTGTGTGTTTTAAAACTTCGTGTAAATGCCATTAGATTATGTAGACTTCTGCAACTAGCAACATTATGCTTTCGGGTTGTCCAGGGTGATCTATGGAGTGCTGGTTTCTCTGCTTCTACCACTGTATGGAGTTCCGCTGTCTGAACACGCCAGCATCCACTCAACCCATCCTTTAGGTTTTTCACTGTTACAAACACTACCGTAGCGAGCATTCTCAGGCAGAAGTATTTTACTACCAATGTTTTTTAGGATTGCTGGTGCGTGGTGATTAACAAAAAGCAGACAGACTTTTAGCCAGTTTCTTATTGTTCTTAAATTTCTAGAGACAATGTACCCTTTATCAACGTGCCCTGTGAGGACGCCTCGCGCCACTGCTCTTGATTCTCCACTGTTCTCTTGGGCCATCTTTGCGTCTATTTCCTGATCTGTGCCTGATGCTGTCAACGTCTGTTTCCTGAGCTCAGCTAGCCCGCCATCCCCAGCTCCTTGTACTAACTCTCTGTCACACTGGGCTCTGGCTTTCCTTGCCCCTTTAATTATACAAGTTCCAGCTATTCTAGGTGAAAACCTCACACAGTCTTGCCTCAGATCCTGTCCTTGTGGCTTAGATGCTCTTGGCAAGCATCCCTGCTGAATTCCTCAGGCCCTAAGAATAGAGATATAAGAAGGGGAGATGTACAGAGTTTTCTCTGAATCCCCACCACCCCTCACAGGGATTGGTGCAGAGAAAATGCTCAGTGATTGAATGATTTACTGAATAAAAAGGGAGCATAAAAATGGAATTTGATGGATGTGGTACAGGGTCGGGGTTACATAAGATCCTTCTAACAATACAAGTAGATTGACTGTCATCAAATAGAAAATCTTTTATGGAAATACTATGGCACATAAGCCAAGTTATTTAAGAGAGCATAATAAATTTGATGTTTCCTTTCACCTTATTGCATTCCTAAAGAATATTTGATGTTCAACACCCACACATGCATACACGCTCAGAGACATGCACACCAACACTTCCATTTCCTGAAAAGATTCAGTGATAATCTATTTTAGGCACTGCTAAGCAATTTAAATAGAAGGCTACCACGTTGTCTTTTTTAGTAAACTTTTATCAAAGTATAACAAGCACAGAGTGCACAAATCACAAGTATATAGCTCAATGAATATTCACAAACTAAACTCATCTGGTAATCACATCCCAGATCAAGAAACAGAACAGACCAGCTCCCCAAACCCCGTATGCTCCATTTAAGTCACTACATACAACTATTCTGAGTTGTAACATTATAAATTCTTTTTGCCTGATTTTAAACTTTAGGCAAATGGAATCATTCTGTATATACTCTTTTGTGTCTGACTAATTTTGCACAACAATAAGTTTATGAGATGCATCCAAGTCATTGTGGATTGTGTAATTCATCCATTTTCATTCCTATATGGTATTCCATTGTGTGGATAGATGACAATTTGTTCATTTTGCTATTGGTAGGCATTTGGGCTGTTTCCAGTTTTTAACTATAATAAATAGTGTTGCAATAAACATTCGTGTACTTTTTTGGGGATGCACATATGCACACATTCTTTTTTGGGTATTAACCTAGGAGTAGAATTGTGGAACAATAGGTATGCGTATGTTCAGTTTTAATTGATATTGCCAAATAGTGCAAGTACCATCTTACACTTGCATCATTAGTGTGCAATAGTACCAGTTCCTCACCAATATTTTCTCTCTGGGACATATAGTGAAAACTCTGTGCTCTGTCTTCAAAGTTGTAGCTCCTTTGATATCACAAATTCTTTTTTCTTCTAACTCTACTTCTTTTCTAATCATTCTCTGTTTTTTGCTGGCTCCTATTCCTTTGCCTATTCTTTACATGTTATCTTTTCCCTAAGGTGCCATCTTTTTCCTCCTTCCTTTGTTATTCTAACTACACTGGACAATTTATTTATTTATTCAGCAAATGCTGAGTCCCTGCTCTGTGCTAGGGATTATGCTAGATGATGAGCAAAATATATACATGTTCCCTGTCCTTACAGCCCCGTGAGGTTGCAAGCATGTAACAGGTGAATTTCATAAGTGACTATATAATTACACACAGTAATCATTGCTGCGAAGAAGAAGAAATGGATGCCATGCGAGTAGCTTGGGGACTTCATCTGGGTGGAAAAGCTCAGGAAAACCCCTTTGAGGAATCTGAGGAGGAAAGTTGAGTAGAAAGCAAAGGGATGGGTGTTAGGGAGGTAAAGGATTAGCATATGTGAAGGCTCAGAGAGATGAAAGTGCTTGGGACCTTCAGAGGCCATAGGAAGTCTGGGGGACCTGGGAAAGCTAAGTTGCTGTGAATCTGGAGGAGAGGCAGCAGATAGAACACACGAGGCCTTGTAGGCCACACTAAGCATTTTGTATTTTACTGCAAGTGCCATGGGAAACCATTGAAAAGATATAGAGCAGGGTGTTTACCTGACCTGAGGGGCTTTGTCAGATCTGGCTGAGTGTGTGGGGAAAGGATTGCAAAGCAGCAAGGGTGGGAGCAGGGAGTACAGATAAAGGTTATTGCAGTGATGCAAAGAAGAGAGAATGATGGCTAGGAGTGCGGCAGTGGGGTAGGGATGGAGCCAACTTGATGCAGGTGAGAGAAAATTGGGAGGGCGAAGTGGGCAAGATCTGGTTCTCCATAGGAGGTGGTGAGTGAGCCTGTGATGTGACGGGGGAGGAGTTGGTAGAGCTGGTTCCCAGAGTCACTTCTTGAGCAATTGAGTGGGTTGGGGGAGACTGGAGGCGGTGCAGATTTGGATATAAAGAGAATCCTAAGCTTTAAGTCTGTAACATTTTGTCATGCCTCTGAGACAGACAAGTGGATGTGTTGGATGGATAATCTGGTGCTGAGATAATGTGTTATCCTAGGTATTTGCATTCTGGGGAATTTGGTTTGCCCGGGACTCTCCACTCATTGACACTCAGGCATCCCACTACTGCAGGGTAGAACAGATGTAGCTGAGGACAAGAGTGTTGAGGATTACTCTTGCTTTCCAAATAGATTAATTTTTTTAAAAATATCAAAGAAATAAATTCTTTTCATTTGAAAGGGACAGATTTTTGTGGAGAAGAGGAAGAATTTGTGATTTCCAGGGAGATGAACCTGGGAGGACCAAGCGCAGAGTTTTTACTTAAGCTCCAGAAGAGAAGGATGAAAGTTATGATGTAGAGGCCGCTGCCCAGCACATAGGAAGGCCCTGGGCTGTCCCAGGCTGCGGGGAAGAGCCTGGAGCGAGAGGGAGAATAGAGAAGGTGTAGAGGCAACGCAGAGCCAGCAGGTAATGATGAGAGGGATAGAAAGAAAATTCTGTGTGACATCACAGAAACCAGAGAAGAGAAGGTATTTTAAAATGGAGTGAATAATTAACTGCATCGAATGCTACTGAGAGCTCGGGTAAGAAGAGAAATAGAAAGTCTCTATTGGACTTAGCAAGATGAAGGTCACTGGTGGCTTTAACAGGAGTAACTTGAGCACGGTGGTGGAAGCAGAAAGGAGAGTGAAGCGGGTTGAAGAGCACATTGAGATGAGAAAGTAGAGGCAACTTTAGTGGGCAACTATGTGTAAAAACTTGGAGACAAGAGAGAGCATTATTCAGATGAGGATTCATAATCAAGAGAAGGTTTTCTAAGAATGAAACTTCTTCAAGCATGCTTGAGTACAGATAAATAGGTTGAGGATATAGAAGCCAAGTCCCTAAGAAGACAGGAAGGGATGGGTCTTGTTCACATCTTTGGCTGCCCTGGTGGCCGTGAAAACCAGCTGCTCCGAACCACCGCAGGGAGCGTGACTGACTGATGGCCCCAGCTGCTGTCCTTCTGGATCCACATCTGCATCCTTGCCGAGGCCAAGCTTCCCTCGGGCTGTTCCCAGTAAATGATTCAGCATGGTAGGGCCATTCCTATGGCAATTTTGTTTTTTCAATGTTTTCTTTTTAGAGACAGGGGTCTCATTATGTTGCCCATGCTGGTCTTGAACTTCTGGCCTCAAGTGATCCTCCTGCCTCGGCCTCCCAAAGTGCTGGGATTACAGGAGTGAGCCCCCATGCCTGGCCTCCTATGGCAATTTTGGCACGAGGACTCATAGTCCTGATCAAAAATTTCTGGGGACTCTGCTGCTATGTGACAGTCTTCCTGTCCAACCTTCCTTCCCCTTGCCCTGCACAGGTGCCAGACCTGCCTTGTGGTGTGAAGGATCTCTCTGCCTTCTCTGCCTCTTCTCTTTTTATCCTTTGCAGGTATTTCCCCCAATAAATCTCTTGCATGTCTAATCCTATCTTTGTGTCTGCTTCTAGAAGGACTCAAACCAACACAGCTATTGACCCCCCAGTCATTCTATGTCTATGGACTACTCTCTTCCAATCATAGGCCTTGTGTTTCTAACTTCCTCTTGAACAACTTCAACTGGAGTATTGCAGCGAGTGACCCCAGTTTGTCCCCCTGTCATTATTTGTTTCATCTTCCACTAAGTACCTTTTTCACACTGCTATCAGAGTGATCTTTAAAAATACACATTTGGTGATGTGGTATTTTAGAACGGAACCAGGTTTATTACTTGCCTGCTTCAACTTGTATAGTGGTTTCCCATCGTGTCTAGAATAAAACAGAAACTCCTCACCATGGCCCACAGGGCCTTAGGTGAGCTGACTCCTGCCTGCCTCCAACTTCTCCTACCGCATCCCTGTGTTAGTTCTCACTCCTGTGCAGGTTGTTCTCCCTGTGGTTGGTTCTCTGGAATACTCTTTCTCAAGATCCTCAGGTGGTGTGCCCCTCACTTCATGTCCTCTCTAGTGTCACTTCCATAGAGAGGCCTTCCAGGATCACTTTATCTAAAATTACTTATCCCAACTCCATCATTGTCAATCTATATCCCCTCAACCCTGCTTCTTCTTTTTCTCTGCATTTGTCACTCTCTGAAATTATATCACTTATTTAGGCTCAATGAATATTTAAATTAAAGCATACAGGTCTTTAGAGATTCTGACACCTACCTACCATCTAGGGCAATACTATCTGATATAAATATAATGTGAACCACAAATGTAATTTAAAATTTCTAGGAGTTCTCTGTTATGTCTTCAGCTTCCTAAGCAGTGAGTGTGAATGGGGTTTGCAGTTGTGTGCAGGGAAGCAAAAATCCCCAGGTGGCAGTAGCTTTTGGTGGTGGCAAAGGTGGCAAGCGCCCCACACAGGGGTAAAAGTTTTCTTCTTCATAAAGAAAGTCCTGGAACCAGAGATGTGTGACTTGGCTTTGGTCCATCAAGCAGTTCTATGACCTTGGGCTTATCACTTGGGACCAGGATGGCAAATAGATTTTATCTTTCATGTCATCTTCTATTAATTGATAGTGACTCCCTGGAGGTCAGCCGAGGGAAGGATTCTGAAGCTTAGTCTGAACTTCTTGGGAAAGAGGGCCTCAATCAATTCGTGATGTCTGCCCTGGGCAGCACCAGGAGAAGTGGGCTGGATGTTCTGACTCCTCTAAGACTCAATTTTCTCTTCGTTCAAAAGTGGATAAAAATAACAGCTCTCTCAGCCCAATATGGGCACTATGAAGCTCAAATGGAGTAGGCTGAGAAAATGCTTTCAAAGTCCAACATGACACTAAGATATTTTTAGAGATTTATCTTCTTAGATGGGTCAGAGCTAATCTAATTGGGTTTGTGTGTGTGTGTGTGTGTGCGTGTGTGCATGCACATGTGCCTGCCTGGGTGTGTGTATTTTCCCTCAGGGGAAAAAGAGAAGCACAGGTCAATGTTTTCCAAGTAACTGGGTCTACGAAAATGCTCAGTTGTGCCAAGCTCAGGATGTGGAAAAGCTGTCCTGATAAAGATTAAATCAGTTGATGAGTTTAAAAAAAAATCTTCAATTTGACTTCTTTTTCTTAGAGAGTCAATTTATTACATATGTGTATGCACATATTTAATCTCTATATTTCTTCCAAACAACGCCTCTTTACAAGTCATTTTGAATTTTTAAAAGGCTCAATTTTTGCTGCTTTTGAGGGCTTTGGGAGGAAGAGTGCCATTTTTCCTCTTTTATAGACCACTTACGGTCTGACCAAATTTCCTTCCTCTCTCTACCCGGCGGTCTTTCTCAGTTTTTTCCCTTTCTGCAAATGCTCAGGCACCTCAGTGAATCTGTTATTATTGATTCAGGAAAAGGCTTTGATTGTGCAAACCACAAGCTGTTACTCATGAAACTATGACAACTTGGTATTAGCTGCAAATCAATGAACTTTTTAAATGCAGTCGAAGCAACAAAACTCACTTACTGCTAAACCTTGATAAGCCCACCCTGGAACAGCCGAACCTTTATCTTAACTACCATGTGATCTTTCCTTCTTTGATAGCCCCTTTGACGCATTGATAAGAATTACACATCTTATAGAAGCTGTTGCCCTTTCGGCAAACATTTCTAAAGTGGATGCTGGAGAAAAGGGAGTTTCTTTCTACGGGTGGGTTGTGATTGGTCAGCATTCTCAAATAAACCCATTCTCAGCCTCCCTCCTTTTCACCCCAGCTGTTCTTTAGAGACAAAATAGAAAATAGGAACATGTCAGGGAAGAGTTTAAACTGTGATGAAGTAGTATTCACTGGGAGGGCGTTTAGATCTTTGTTCTTCGGAGCCATTGTACAGAACCAGGCCTCTGCCCCTTGCTTCGTAGAAGGAGTTGTCCTGTCTCTCTTTGTTCCTCTCTCTTAGTCAATAAAATTTATATAATTGGGTCACTTAGACATCTGGTGTTTGTCCTTACAGTTATGACCATTCATTTTCCTGGACCATTTTCATCTGGAGTTTGGCTGCAGATGACTTTGGTATAATTTAAGTGAGCAAGGTGGACACCTATCCTTTGGAGACCCTTTGAAGAGGTATATGCGGGCTGGTCGTGATGGCTTATGCCTGTAATCCTAGCACTCTGGGAAGCCGAGGTGAGAGGATCGCTTGAGGTCAGGAGTTTGAGACCACCCTGAGTGAGACCCCATCTCTACTAAAAATAGAAAAAAATTAGCTGGGTGTGGTGGTGCATGCCTGTAGT
>VBSM01002153.1:30540723-30552627 GCA_008086735.1 Cheirogaleus medius | reverse complement strand
GAATACAGTTCTCTGCTTAGGAAACTCCTCATTTTTTGAATCTTGGTTCGGGGCAAAAACTGCCCTGTGTTGACTCTAAAAATATTCTATACTTGTTTTCCTGGTGTCCCTTGAAACTACAGCTGAGGCATGTGACTTAGACTCTGCCAATTATTTAAATCCATGTCAGCCTCTGGCTTTGGTTCCAAAGCTACAAGAAGGCAGGGATGTGGAGCTCTCTCAGTGCAGGAGGCAAAGCAGCGGTGGTAAGGTAGATGAAGTTCCTCCTGTTAAAGTGGCAGAGGTGCCAAAGTGTCCAGAGCTCAGGGGCAGTGCCAATGGTTTCCTCATCAGCTCAGTTCTGTGGTGTGGTTTTGGGCATAGTTCCTGGAAGCTAAACCCCAAACCTAGCTCCATCCCATGGTGATTCTGTGAGTTGCCCAATATTCTTAAGATAACAAACAGACAACGCAACAAACAAACAAACAAACAAACACATAAACAAACAAAAAGTCCTTCCTTTTCTAATTGGTCATGCAGTGTCAGTTTAGTGAATGAGCTTTCAAGGATGGGTCTAATGTATTGTTATCAAGTCAAACAATAGACATGTATTTTAGATCCCAATTGACAAAGATGACTTTCTATTCAGGAAAAAAAATCGTAAAACCTGTGTTTTTGCCCTGAAGCAGGGTACTTACCCTTTGCATGGTGCTAAGGCCACAGGGAAGCCTACAGATAAGAAAACATTTCCCTCAAAATGATGCTAGGAATGTACTTGAATGCCTGGAGAAACTCTCATTTGAGACCCTGTAATTCCACATCATAGAACCAGGAAGGGAACATTTTGGCAAGGAAAATCGGAAGGCTTCCAGTGACATGAAGTGGCCTCCAGAGAGTCCCTTCCTAAGCCCCTTTGGAAGCACACAGCCCCCTGATAGGCCCACCAGGATAAATTAGCTAAAAATGTAGCCTCAGATTACAGCATGCATTAACTTGATGGATGGAGCTTTGTAGAATTGTCCATTTGAACATTGACAGATTCTTGCCCAGATCAATCATTTCTTTTTGGCATAGTTGAATTTGAATTGCTCTTTTTGATAGTGATTAGCCAACAGTTTGAGCTGGGTCTTAAGGCTCTTCGTGTTGTAAAGCTTCCCCACTAGTGTACTCATCCATCTTCCTATTAGCGATGGCGGGAGGGCAGGCATTCCGTGCATGTATAATAGAATCAAGTTGCCTCATACGTACAAGTTAAAATGAAGTAGGACTGAGAAAGTTCTGCTTTATTCTGTTTCAAAATGAGATTTTTGTCTGGCCTGAGATCATTCCTAGCCATTTTGATTCTGGCAGTGGTGTTATGATGCAGGTTTTAGGCAATGTTAATCATCTGGGATTTTTGCCAAGATCATCAAATTTAGTGTAAAGACAGTCCCTGTCCACAGAATCAAAGGCATATAATAGACTAATAAATATGTTATGAAGTTTTACATTTTTCATAACTAACTCCTCAGGAAGCTGTATCATATACAACAAGCAGCATGTAGAGTTGTACTTGTGGATCAATTGTACCTAAAACCTTTTTGCTCCTTATACAAGATGCTTGGTTGAGAGGACCAGCCCTGTGGCTTGCTGAGAAGACAGACCATATGCAATTCTGAGAATAAATCCAACAAGTTAATGAATCTATAATCTTTGAGGGATGACATCTCTTTCTGACCTGGGGTCATTTCTACTTTATGTTTCATCTGAGGGATCTATAATCTGAAGAGTCAATTTGTGTAGAAGTTTCAGTAGGGACTGGGGTAAAAATTTACACTTTGTCTTAAAATTAATGAGAGGTGTTGTGGCGGAGGCATTTCATACACCCAGCTATAGAGAATTTTGGGGTCTATGAAACATGGAGAGGTTATCGTTGGACTGCAAGCTCCAAAAAATTAACTCTCTTGGTTGTTTGTAGTTATTTGTTTTTCTACAATTCCTTACAAAAATCATATTATGGGCAGTTATACCATCTAATCTATTGAGGCTAAATCCAAATTCCATTAAAAGTCAATTTTGACAAATGAAATAGTTTATGAGAGGCCTTGAACTTGACAAATTACTATGTAGCTTCCTATATGTTCCAAGTGTGATGCCAATTCTCTAATTTCATCGAGTTTGTATTTTTTATTCCTTGGCATTCAAATTAAGAGGCCAAGTCACCATTCTCCTGGTGGCTCAGATGTGTTGTATGATAATCAGGAATATGTTTAATCTGCCTCTAATGAGTGATCAGGGATTGCTTTTTGTTATATTTTTTTAATCCTCTGGACCCCAGAATGTTATTTATGAAAACTTAAAATCTGGAACTTGTTTTGAAGACATGGGTGCTTACAGCAAGATAAGAAGGTAGACAGGTTGGAGTTTTAGTACTGGATGGTTGGTCAGAGCAAGAACAGTCACATTTCGTATGTCTACCTCTTGTCTACTGGTGCCCATTCCTCTGGGTGGTTTCGTGGCTGCCCTGACCCCCATTACACTGTGCTACCTGAGATTATTGTATGCAAAGCTCATGGTTTGAACTTTCCCTTTTGCCCTCAAAACATAGCTATCCCCTATGCTATTCTATCAGGGCTCTGCTGTGTATTTGTATACCAATTTGATAAGTTCATTTCATTTAGAAGTAATGACTGATAATAGTTTGCTATGTTACACCTCCCTTGAAACCTGGATTTTAACAGAGGACACTTAAAGATACACACTTTAGCCTATAAGATAGATGACTCTTAGAAAAATTTAGGCAGGATACAAGGACAAGGTTGAGAAATATATTTTCAGCAGGGCCCAAATGACTAATTTGACTTAATTTGGTTACTCTTTTGCACCAGCTTTGCAAAGCTACGTAGAATGAGGAGTTCTCAGGACTAGAAGATCTGGTCCTCTTTCTTCCTTTCACAGAAAACTGCCCCCTGAGGAAATGATGTGTATTATTGATCTGAGCTAACTATAGGTAGAATTATATCTAGAATATCACTTAGCCAACTTTCAGGAAATCGGAGATAGTTAAATAATTCTCTAGCAGATTATAGTGCTGTTGCAAAGTTGATCAAATCAATAAATGCAAACCAGGCTAAAAAAACATATTTTCAAAGAATAACCAAAGGATCCTAGTCTCCCCCAAATGCTACCACCTTTGCCACTTGGTTTGCATTCCAAGGATTTATCTGAAGGATACTTATAAACAAAAGGTCTTAAAGAACAGTTTGTCTCTTTTTGAATCAATGGGAAAATTAGGCTTTCTAGCAATTCTTCGTCAAATAAATCACTTTATTGAGTTGTAAATGCTGTTATTTATGTTGCTTCTTCTCCCCTGGCACATACTTGGCTGTCACTGGGTTACGGGAGTTGGCTCTTACGGTTCTGCTCTTCATGAGAAAGGGAGCTGCCGAAAACAAGGTTCCACACTGTATAATTTCTATGGCTCGTATTAATGCAGACAATATAGTCACCATAAAGAAGAAAAATTACCAGTGGAAGATAAAACTAAAATACTAGTTGCATTACAATCGCATTCTAGTGCTGCAATAAATTGCATGAAGCCAATAAAGCAAAACTAACTGAAGATATTTGGCACAAACCAAAAATGAAATGAGAGTCATTATTCTGTCTGCTACAGGGACATGCCTCAATGTAGTTAAAGCAATAAACTACCTGGGAGTAATCTTTACTTATTTTAAATTGCATATTCCAATTGCAAAGCTGTTTCTGGCATTTTTGCCATCCTTAGCTTTACTGGGCTAAGGAAAGAATTACATGTCTGAGTAAGAGATGTTCTACTAAATGTGCCTCCGATCTCTAGCAACTCATAACTCACTTGAGTCATAATATTGTTTATTCTAAAATTAATCATGGTTTTCTGCCATAAATTAGCTTTTCTCCAATGGACTGGAACTGGATTGATCCCAAACTCCACCAACTGCTTTATCAGTAGCTTCTAATCTTTCCTTACTGTGATCCTGGGCTTTTCAGATTTTCAGGATCAATGAGCCTTTCTTATCAGTAAAGGAACCCAAAGAGGTCATACCTGTTGAGATTTTAGATGTGAATTTTTATATAGTGTCAGTTAAGTAGTTATCTAGAAAGATGGATTACCTGAGCTGATGAGTGATTTGCTCAGGTGTACTGTCCTTTTATATGTTAATAGATCTTTTACCTTCAAAGGAATGTTCCCTTGAGTCAGCAACCCAGAAAGCAATCATATCTTTAAAAGGATAAGAATTTACGAAGTTAGATAAAATCTAGCCAATGGATTACTTAGCAGCACCCAGGAACTTATAGGGAGTGGGCACCATTGTTTCCTGGATAAACCAATGATAGGGTTAGGAGGGTACAAGGGTACTTCTCGCTCTAATATAGTTATATTCTGACATACTACATTAACAGAGCTGCTTGCTTTTAATAATTAAGCAGCTTTTCGTACCTTGTTTTTGTACTTGTTTTTTTTTTAAATAAGTTTTTTTAAAGACAGGGTCTTGCTATGTTGCCCAGGCTGGCCTTGAACTCCTCGGCTCAAGAGATCCTTCCACTTCAGCCTCCCAAGTACTTGGGACTGCAGCATGCACCACCATTCTTGGCTCATCTACCTTGTTTTTGAAGAGAGCATTCTCATACATTGCTGGTGGAAATATTAAGCAGCACATCCCTTCGGGAGGACATTTTGGCAAAATTCATTTAACTCTCAAAAATAAGCATGTAGCTTGGCCTAGCAGTTACGTCTAAGAATTTATTCTAGGGAGACAATCATGATTTGGGTGAATATGTTTGTACAAGAAACATTGTAACAGTAAAAATCTAAATGCCACCTTGACATCTCAGAATTAAAGACTGAATACATTCTAACACCTGCACAAAGGGAAGACCATTCCTGCAGCTGTTCAATGTGCTATCATGGAACTTGGAGGAAACACTCATGCTTTAGGAAATGGTGAATGAAATATAACCTGCAACAGCAGGCTACAAAATAGCAAGAACAGGATGATATTATTTTTTGGTGTTAAATGTATGTATTTAGATAAAACAAAGCAGAAATTAATACATCAGACTGTTAAATGTGGTGATATTATAAGTGACTTATTTTCTTCTTTTTACCTTTGTATATTTTCTAAGATAATTCTAATGAATATGCATTACTTTTGTAACCAGATAAAAATATGGTTTGAAGAAAAACCCTTAATGAAATGCAGGTATTACAGTTATCCCAATGTGAAATATTATCCTTCCCTCCATCTTTAGGCTAGGCATGGGCTGAGTCCAAGATATCCCTTTCTCATTTTTCCTGGGCCTCCCTTCTCTGTCCTGGCCTCTTGGCAGCTTCAGAACCCTTGGCTATCTGTGAATCTTTGGGGCTGGGGGTCATTAGCTTTGTCATTTATCCCATAGGGACAGGGCTTCATGGAAAGAGTTCTGAAATGTCTCCTGATAACCTGTTCCTTTCCCTAATCCTCTCCCTCTTCATCACCCTGGAAGCTTTGTGAGAGGTGGAAAGCAAAGCTTTGACGACCTTCAAGCCCCTTTGGAGAGAGGCAGTTATGGAATAGTGGAAGGAAGTGGGGTTCCAATTCTAGTTCTGTGCACCCTTGGGCAAGTCATTTCACCTCTCTCCATCCATATAGTAAGAGTGATAATAGTGCCTACCTCACAAGGCAGTTCTTACTATCTTAAGTATCCATATTGTCTCTAACCGGGGTAGTGCCCCAAGCATGTGAAGGCAATCAAGGATGTCAGAATATGCCACCCCAAAATATGCCACTTTGGTGTACTGATTATTTTGAGTTAAAGGCACTTGGTAAAAGAGCAGATGCAAGAAGGGCACTCTGACCTTCTTTTTTCTTCCTTAAAGCAGGAGATAAAACTCTTATGTGAAAGGTGCTCTCCCTGTAGCTGGAGGAAGACATTTTTATCACTAGAGATGCTAAACCAGCCCCTATCTTCCTACTCACTTTTCTACAGTTAACTGCCCTGGCCCAAACCCCCTTTTCTTGTCTTGTTTTCACAATTTACTACTCTTCATCCAACTTAGTATATAAACTTTGGACCCTAATTGCTTCTTTGGATCTCCATTTTTCTTGTCAAGTCTCCGATGCGTGTGTAAAAATTATTAAATAGAATTTGTATGCTTTTCTCCTGTGAATCTGTTTTATGTCAGTTTAATTCTTAGGCCCAGCTGGAGACCCTAAGAGTGTAGAGGAGAAATTTTACCACCGCTACCCCTGAGAATTATTTGCTAATTATTTGCAAAGAGGACTAATATTATAAAGAGGACTATTTATTGATTGCTTACATTTGTTCAGTCCCTGTGCCAAGAGGATGATAGACAAACTCTCACTTAATCCTCAGAACAAGTTCATGGGGTGCGCCCCTGCTATTATAGTCCCACTTTGTAGATAATGAACCCCAGGCTCAGGCATCCACAACTTTGCAGCTATGGAGTGGCTTTTAATCCTTGCTCTATTTTTGTCCTCAGTCTATGAGATCAATTACAATATTTACAAGTATTTGTTGACACTCATGATTTAGAATTAATTTCTCTTCTAATTACTCATCCCAAGGTCAAAATCATCAACAGCTCTTAGCTGCCCACAATGTGCAGAACGCCAAGTTGGGTATGTGTGAAAAGGACTAGAAGAAAATGTTCCTTGCTATGTTCAAGCTTCCTAGTTTCAATCCATCACCTAAATATTAATATAAAATAAAATGGGTGTATTTGCATGAGAAGTGTCTTCTGAATCGAATGCAAATGAACTGAATGGCGGCACATTGTGTCTTCTTCATTATAGACAACAGACTACTGGCATTAATTAATTACATTATCTTTCTTTTCATTCAAGGTAACTGACTTTAAATTTTTGTTGCAAAGAGAGCTAATTCCATTGTGTTTCCATCACATGTCATCCTTTAAATAGGTGGGATTTGTTTCTGCTGATGTTTTACAAATGCTGTAATCTTGCCTACAGCATTCCTTTCTGTTTGGCCTGGCTAGATCATCAAGTTTTTGCACAAAGTCTGTGGCTGCACTGAATGTATCACCTTAGCTTCATTTTGGAATCCTGCTTAGAAGTTATGAAAGGCATGTTTTTCTACAAAGATGGGAAAAATCACAACTGTAAGACTGACTTTTCCTTTCAAAATGAGGGTTTAAAAATGTCAGCCTTCTGAAAAAACAATAAATAACCAACTAACCTTTTTTTCTCTTTTAAGCCAGCCTCTTTTTCCCGAAAGTCATAAACTGGTGACAAAATGAATTAATTCAATGTTTTGTTACTCATTTGCTATAAAATATTGTATACTCTTGGCAAGTTGATGAGTATACAACTAAAAACATTTCTGCACTAATTCAAGAAACTTAGTATGATGCAGAATTATGATACACATGAAATTAAGTCAGCAAACATTTCTACTACTATCACTATACTGCTACTTCTATGAGTAAACATTTATTTAAGGACATAGTATATGCTGGGTATTGTCTCTTATTTATTTCTCTCAATAACCCTATAGTGGGGTGCTATATCTAGGCACTATTTTCTTTTTAAAAAACCTCATTTTGCAGACAAGGAAATGGAGGCTGTGAGAGGTTTGCTAAATTGCCCAAGATCACACTGCTAGTCAGTGGTAAAACCAGGATCTGTGCCCAGTTTTGTCTATTGCCATTGCCTGTTCTCTTCACTACTATGTTATACCTCCTCCCCATGTGATTTCTAATTTGTTGTTGTTGTCATTGTGTTTTGAGATGGGATCTCGCTATGTTGCTCAGGCTGGTCTCCAACTCCTGGGCTCAAGCAATCCTCCAGCCTCAGCCTCCTTAGTAGCTGTGATTACAAGTGTATACCACCATGCCTGGCTGTTATCTGATTGTTTTGATGTTTACACTAACTTATACTGCATAGCTTTGCTCACTCATTATTTAAGAGTAATTATAAGATTTATTACACTCATAACCCCTGAGGTACATTTGACATTGGGCATGTAAAGTTCGTTGTTTCTTGGAGGGAGCACAGGCTAGTTTCAGGACTGAAATTAGAGATGGCTAGAAAACTTCTATTTCTTGTATGTCACATAAAAATTTTTAAAAAGAGCTTTGTATTTGAGAGAAATATGTTATCATGCTTGAAATAATTTTGAACTGAATATAGAAATGGGAAGAACCTAGCATTTTGCAATGTTTGGAATGTGAGTATATTGGAGAGTATTTGGTGTGTGTTCACTCTCAGTCCTTCACATACAGCCCCAGCCTCTCCCCTGAGTTCAGATTTGGAATTCCTTTTACCTGCTGTATGTTTGTGGCTGAATACACTCCAGGCACTCTACACTCAGCAGGTTCAAATCAGACTCCCGATCCCTTCAAACTTCTCCCTTAGGCCCTATTTGGCTACTAGCATAACCATCCTTTCAGTTATTTAAAATAAAAATTCTCAGTAGTCTTTGACTTCCCTGCTTCTCCCAAACCTATCTAATTAAATACCAAGGCTGTTGTTTCTAACTCAGATTGTCTCTCTAATCCTTTTCTTCCCATTTCTATGACTATCTACCTGGTTTGGCCCCTAGACATGCCTCTACTTAGACAACTTCGAAAGCCTCCTAATCAATTCCTCTGCCTCCCATTTCTTCACCCTCTGATTTAACCTCTATGCCAGGAGGTCTTTCCTGATGTCTGTGAGCATCAAAGAGTTTGAAGCCCATCCTGTAATTGCTTAGATAATTCTGTGCATATATACATTTCTTTCCCCCTGGGGACAGAATCTACAATCGTCATCTGATTTTCAGAGAATTTTTTGATCCAAGAAGGCTTAAGAAGTGCTCCTTTATCTTGTGGCTAGAGTGACCAGAGTGCTCCTTCTAAAACATACACATTATTGTGTTATTTCTTTGCATAAAAATGTATGAAACTCTACACTGCCCATGGACCAAATAAAAGTCATTTCTTTTAGCCTATGTTGCTATACTACTACACACTCAATTTCTCAGTATTTCAATTTCTTCTTCTTTACAAGTAGGATGCTGATTTGTTTGGGAGGCATTGTGCCCATAAGGAATGCTAACCTTCCAGACTCTTGCAGTTAGGAATGTCCATGCTATCCATTCTGGCCAGTGAGAAGAAGTGGAAGTGTGCTGGGTGGGGCTTGTGGGAAAGCATCAGAGAGAGGACAGATTCACCTGTCAACCTCCTTTGGCCCTTTGCTATTCACTTTTCACTTTTTCCTGCAGGAATGCTGATGCCATGTGACCATTTTGCTATTGTGAAAATGAAAAACAAAACCCACATGCTAATTGTGATGAGAGCAAGAACTTCTCTACCTGCCTGATTTAGCCTACTCCTCCTAGACTTCCCCTGTGTGAGACTAATAAAACCCTTACTTGGTTAAGCCTCTGCTGGCCTAGTGTTCTTAACTAATGTAGCTTATAGAGCCCCCAGAATCTGACCCCAAACACCCCCAAGCCTCGCCTCTTCTCATTGTCTCCGTCACCTGATACTCTAACCAGGCCAGATTTCTTGCTTTCTCCAACATGTCCTGTACTTAAAAAAACCACAAACAGCTTTTTGTTTTGGAATAGTTTTAAATTACAGAAAAGTTGCAAAGAGCTGGGCATGGTGGTGCATGCTTGTAGTCCCAGCTAGTCAGGAGGCTGACATGGAAGGATTACTTGAGCCCAGGAATTCAAAGCTACGGTGTGCTATGATTGCGCCTGCGAATAGCCACAGCCTGGGCAACACAAGGAGACCATTTTACGCTCTTAAAAGAAAAAAAGAAAAAGATAAGAAAGAAAGAAAAGTTGCAAAAAGAAATTCAGAGAGTTCCCATATAGCCTCCACCCAGTTTCCATTATAATTAACATCTGACATTAACATGTAACATTTGTCACAACTAAGAAACCAACACTCGTATATTTACTATTAATTAAACCTCAGACTTTATTCAGATTTCAGTAGTTTTTTTCAATTTCGTTCTCTTTTTTTTCTAGGATTCCATCCAAGATACCACACTGCATTTAGCTGTCATTTCTCCCTGGTTTCATCTGGTCTGTGTGCTTTTCAAGTGCTGTTTTCATCACATCACATCAAAGGTACATACTATTAACATGACTTATGACTGATGTTAATCTTGATCATCTGGTTAAAAAGGTGTTTGCCAGATTTTTTCACTGTACAGTTACTTTGTTTTTCCCCGCTGTATACTCTTCTTTAGATGCAAGTTATTTAGTTCATCTCACATGCAAGGGTTTGTGTGTGTGTGCGTATGTGTGTGTGTGTGTGTGTGTGTGTAGGAAATTAAGTCCCATTTTCTGGAGGGAGGTGTATCTACACAAATTACTTGGAATTCTTCTGTTAGAAAGATTTGCTTCTAAGCCCGTAGTATTTATTTACTCAATTATTTACATCAGAACAGACTCATGACCATTTATTGTATACTTTGAGTTATAATATAATACTACGCTATTTATTAATATTTTGTTGCTCAAATTGTTCTAGCTTTGGCCACTGAAGATTTCTTGGGTTTTGACATGCCCCATTGTTTTGTTTTTTGAGCACTTTTTTATTTTAAAGAATTATAGGATTTCCAGGTTCATCTTGTATCTTTCCTGCTCCAGCCATATATGCAGCCATATCTTCAAGGAGCCCTCCTTCCTGTTATTGGAGAACGGTATTAGAAACCAAGATCTGGGTACTTGGTGTGTTTTTTCTACTGGGATGTCACTACCTCTAGGCCCTTCCAGCTGACAGAACTAGGAAATATGTGTGTGTATACTAACCCATGTCTATATACATTTCTGTAATTTTTTGTTCTTTCCTTTTTCTTTTTTTTGAGACAGAGTCTTGTTCTGCTCTGGCTAGAGTGCCATGACATCATCATAGCTCTCTGCAACCTCAAACTCCTGGGCTCAAGAGATCCTCCTGCCTCAGCCTCCCGAGTAGCTGGGACTACAGACATGTGCCACCATGCCTGGCTAATTTTTCTATTTTTAGTAGAGATAAGTTCTTGCTCTTGCTCAGGCTGGTCTCAAACTCCTGGCCTCAAGCACTCCTCCTGCCTTGGCCTCCCAGAGTGCTAGGATTACAGATGTGAGCCCCCGTGCCAGGTTGTGACGTAAAGTTTTATGGGTTTTGACAAATGCATAGCAAAATATACTCCCCTCAGTACCATTCAGAATAATTCTATCATCCTAAAATTCTCCTGTATGTTCCCTTTGTAGCCCACACTCCCTATGTTCTTTTGTTTTCACAGTTTTACTTTGTCTAAATTTACTTATGTTTCTCTGCTGGTGTCCAACTGTACTAACTAAGGGTAGCTTAAATATCTTCTCTTTTGCGAACTCTATCCTTAACATGATTACCTCCCAATCCCACAACACACACATTACTACTCAAAATAGTCATGACTTAAGGTTTCCATAGTAATTTACCCTTCTATTATAGAATTTCAATTTTATGATGAAATAATTATTTTAGTTTTTTGTCTTTCCCACTCCAGAGATAGCTCCTAGGGACCAGGAACTGTGCTTTATTCATTGCTGTTTCTCAAGAGCTTGGCTTACAATGAGTGTTCATTAAGTGTTTGTGGTTTTCTGAATTGGATACATTATAGTTAATATTTAGATTAACCAACTAATTACATTGAACAAGTATTTATTGAGCACCAGGTAAGTTCTTAGCAGATTAATAGGTGCCGGCTGTGGAGAATACAAAATGAGTATCTCGTTTTACAATTTCTTTGGGTTTATAATGTAATTGAGACCATAGTTCATATGTGGTGCTGATATGTTTGTCACTAGGAGGTTGTGGCTGGAGGTGGGCAGAGGTCCTAGATTGGTATTTAAGGCAGGCAAAATTTCAGTGATCCAGATTTTGGATTAGGATATCAAGAAAATAAATATCCCTGGATGACTTGT
>VBSM01002153.1:30453112-30532197 GCA_008086735.1 Cheirogaleus medius | reverse complement strand
GGGATATTATTTTCACTTCACAGATGAGGAAACTGGGGCTCAAGGAAGGTAAGTAACTTGTCCAAGGTCACTTAACGCCGAGGCTTGGACTGTTCCTCGTCATTATGCCCCTCTGACTGCTCTTGGGCAGGCTGTGCCCTGTGGAAAAAGGTCCTAATTATGTGACCATGTTACTGTTTGTTCAAGGTTCTTAGTTCAACTCGATTCTTTGTACTATAGAGAAAAGTGATCTGTCAGGCTGTGGGTTTGTCCAAATTTCTAAAAATAAGCCCTGTTTCTGGGTCAGCAGCTGTGAGGGCCACATTGAACAATGACAATGCCTTGGACACATTTAGCCCCAAAGCTTTTGTCCTGACCTCTATTGCATCCTTAGTTAAAATAGCAATTCCCGTGGGCTCTGATCCTGGGCCTACCCCAGGCCTGCAGTGCAGGGACCCAGGAATCTTGGAGTCTAACAAATATCCCGGCTGATCCTTAGGAAAACAGACACTGTCAGGTGGTATGAATTCTTTACCACTGACGGGGAAACTGAGATATTCCTCAGAGAGGCGACAGCCCCTGGTTTTGGATTTGGTTCCTTGGACTCCTCCTAATGGAGAAGGAGGCCTGAGGTACGAGTATTACTTTCAATAAATATTTATGTTTTATTACCTACTTAGCTCTTTGAGAAATGGTTACATCAAAGGCCTATTAATCTATGAGCTGCTAGAGGACAAGGACAGATTGTTGGAGTGCCCTCCTAGCATGTTAAAAATTAGTGACGATGATAATGATGCTGATGACAGTGATGATTAGACTCAGCGCTAGGGCCTGGATCCAGTCCCTTAACTTCTCCGGATGAAGTGTCTTCCTTTGTTAAATCAGGATAATGAGACTCTCTCGCTGTTGTTTGCGAGGCCAATTAACTACTGTCTTGGAGGGACTCAGACCTATAAACACTTTGTAATCTATTCAAATGTAAAAAGCTTGTTGATGAGGACTTTAGTTTCTGAACTTAAGCAGACAAAAGCTAGGAAATGCAAATGTTTAGCCCTGCCTTGTGAAGTCAGGCTGCCAACTCCATCCTTATCTGCCCAGTAATAGCTTTTCTAGTGATTCAAACTCTACAAAACAAGAAACTAATGGTTCTGCATTGCAAACAAACAAGCAAAACCCCATATGGAATGGGTATAAATTGGCCCTCATCAGAAATTCTTTTCCATTTATAAATAATGATTTGAGGGGTGTGAATGTGTATATGTGTGTATGTGTGTATGTGTGTTGTTGTTTTAGAGTTCCTTTTCATCCTTTTCATTCCTTTTGGCCTTGATACACCAAAGGTATCCTGTATTCAGGACATGCAGTGATCCTGGATGTCAGTGGGGGATTGGTTCCAGTACACGCCTTCCCCCAATATCCAAATCCACCAATGCTCATGTCTTTTATGTAAAATGGCATAGTGTTTGCTTATAACCTGAGCACATCTTGCAACACCTAATATAATGCCTACTCGTCACTTTATTCCTGAGGACCCATGTAGTACTTGGCATGCAGTGAATTCAAGTTTTGCTTTTGGAACTGTTAGTGAAAGTTTGGTACTTGTCCCTGAGGCCGAATCAGCTGATTCAGTGAGAGAAGAATAAGGTCAAATGGTTTGAGGAAAAGAAAAGAGAATTTATTAATTTGCCAGCAAATGAGGAGAGCGGCAGATTAGCATCTCAAAAAGCCACCATCCTACCTCTAATAGTGTCTCAAAAAGCCACCATCCTACCTTTAAGCAGAAATACAAGGCTTTTTAAAGGGGGGTTTTCAGAGGCTGGGCTCGGGTCTATGCGACCAGTCTTTGGGCTACGTTGTTTAACTGCGGTTGGTGGTTTTTGTTGATTTTATCTCCAGTGAAGATGATCTCGTGACCTCTGGACAACTTTGTTTAACCATCTCCTGTGGTTTAAGATACTAGAAAACAAAGAATAAAAAACATTTTCCTGCCCTTTTAATTACTGACCCCAGGCAGGAATATAATTTTTAATTCCCAGAAAGGGTGGGTTTTTTTAAAGAGACAACTCGTGTAATACATTTTGCCCTTTTTCAGACCTTTACCAAAGTTACAGAACTTTGTGGCATTTTTTCCGCAAATACTTTTGATCTGCAGTTGGCTGAATCCATAGATGCAGAACCCACAGATTGGAGGGCTGACTGCAGACATACGGCAGATAAGCTTTTGGAAAGCATGTCAATTAAAAAAAATTGTAATAAAACCCCCAACACAGAAATCCTGAGTTTTACTTGTACCCAATGGACTTGCATCTGCCCTTCTGCTGGTGCTCGGGCTGAATGGAGGGAGGAGGAGCAGGAGGAGGGATCTGAGAAGACTCCTGTTCAAATGACCCCATAGTCTCTCCCGCCCACCAGAACCATCACTCCATGTCCTTGGTCTTCCCCTGTGAACTAGGACATTTTATAGCCTCCATTATTTACAAACCACTTTAACAATTCTTATCTCAGTTAAACTTAAGAACAACTGTGAGGTCGTCAATGCCTTTATTTCCTTCCACTCTACTTTACAGATAAGGAAACTGAACTCTCAAGACAATGAGGTTTGCCTTGCCCAGCCTTCTTAGTTTTTGGTCATTTTGATGACAACCCAGGCTATTTCCTTGCATGAAGGAAACCTCCTCCAGTGATGTTGGTGCTCTGGCCAAAAGGACACCAGTGGTAGAAGATTCTGTTCTGGATTATGGCAGAGGACGGATCAGGAATTGACTTGAGTATGGGGGATCCTCAAAGCTGTAGTCTGGGGGAGGCTCACATTTCTTGAGTACTGTGCTTACGATGTGTCTGGCCTTGAGCTAAGCTACTGTTATACAGTATAGCTGAGTGGTTAAGTGTGAGGCTTCCAATCCTGGCTTTCCCATTTACCAAATTATTTAATGTCCCTGCCTCAGTTTACTCTTCTGTTTTTTAGAAAAACTAATAATAATAGCCTTAGCAGTATGTCTCTCCTAGAGTGCTTGTGAGGATTAAACGAGTTAATGCACAGAGAATTCTCATAAGCACTCACATTAGTGATGCCCTGAGGCCACACAGTGAGGCATGTATGTCTAGAATATGCATCCAAGTCCCTCCAGAGCCTGTGTTCTTAAACCATTGACCTTTCTCCCCTGAGACTACACACTTGTAAGTGCCAACACACCAAGGCTCTGATGTCATCACCTACTCATTCAAACATTTACTGCGTGCTCACAGCATGCCAGGCCTAGCTAAATGCTGGGAATAAGGTCCCTCCATGAGAAAGATGTAGTTCACACTGCAGGACACAGGGCACAGGGCTTGACATCTGCAGCAAGAAAGGCTAATTCCAGGTGGTAGGTGTACCAATGGCAGGAAGCCTAGGATGCTGGGGCCCCAAGAGAGAGGCACCCAACTCCTTATTGGGGAAGATGACCCCTGAGTTGAGCCTTGAAGACCAGCCAAAAGGCCAGGCAGGAGGGTGGAGTGGGCAGAGGCTTTGTGGAGAGAGCAATCCCTTGGTGAGAAGGGCCTGGGGAGCCAGGGGATGGGGCTTTAGGAAAGAATTGGCAGAGCAGGGAAGGCTGCTGAGAGAGACGAGGCCAGAGAGGGTCAGAGACCAGGTCTAGAGGGCCTGGTGCACCAGCCCTGGAATGTGAGCTGCAGGCAGTGGCCTTGGAGGATCACACTGACAATCAGGAAAGACGGGTGCCTGCCACGTGGAGAGCAGATGGGCAGGACAGACGGGCACCAAACCAGAAGGAGGGAGTTGAGCGAGGCGGCTGTTACAGAGCCAGGGGAAAAGTAAGGGGGCCTGAACAAAGGTGATGGTGGTGGTGATGGGTGGTTTGGAGAGAGGGGATTAGATTCAGGACCCTCTTGTGAGGCTGGAACAGCACCAGCCACCTTGTAAAAAGGCCTATTAAGTTGTCCTGTGGTGACTTCCTTTGTCCGTTAACTACATTTAAGTAGATTTCTGGGGGGGAGTGGGGGAAACCACTTGGTATCAACTGCTGAGGTGCAGGGGTGGGGTAGGGGAGCATCCTGCCCATCTCTGGGCATGCCCTGGCCATACACCGCTGGGAACTGAATTGAACCCAGGGGCTAACATCTTTGAAGGAGGCTGGGTAGCAGCAGGGAATGTACTGCTGCCCGGAGGGAGACTCCTTCAGCTATAAAGAAGAGACTTGGGAAGGTTTGAGGATCCTGAAGACACCAAAGGTTTTCATGCCAGCCACTTAAAAGTTCTGTTCCAGCCCTAAGCCTGGCCCCTGAGAAGCCAAAGTCTGCAAGGCAGATAGGTGGAGGAAGAAGCTTCTAAGGGACTGAGTATTGCCTTAGGGAAGGAAGGCACTGAAAAGCCTGGGCTCTTGTTTACTGAGGAACATCCTAGCTTTCCCCCAGCGGGAGGCTGCTTCACAGAGCCCTGACCTGGGACGGCTGATATGTAGCATTTGCCAATTTCCGCAGTGTAAATAATCCCACCATGTCTGATTGCATCATTAAACACAGAGTTGGGAAGAGAGGTACAGTAGCACACCCTTCCATAGCGTTTGGACCATACAGATACAACAGGCATACATGAGCTCAAGAGCATCTGCAGTAGTAATAGTAAAATAATTAGGGACTGATGAGTTTTAAATATTTATCACCTTTGTTTTTAATATAGGTTGTTTAATTGTAAGTTTATGTAACTTAATTTTTAAGGATGGCTGTGCAAATTTCCCAGTAAGAGCTGGCTCCGGCACCCCGCTGGCTCGAAGGCACGTTTTGGCTGTGTTACCCCTTTTCGTTCCATCACCTTGTGGACTGTTGTTACACCTGGGGGTTGGGCCGGATTTGCTGCTCCTGACTTAAATAGCAGACTAGCTTCATATTAGCCTGAGTTTAGAGAACTTCTTTGCTCCTTTTTGGAATGTGAGGGTTTGGCTTTTTGCATTCAGTTGTTTTGAGAGCCCTGATTCCAGTTCCAGCACTTTCTTTGTTTCTTGGGGGAGAAAGGAAGCAACTTTTGATTCCTGTGCCTTCCCCACCCCATATCCAGACAACCAAGTCCTCGTCCTTCCCTGAACTTCCCCACCGCAGACTCCCAGCAGCGTCTCTTCCCCATCACTCGCACAGGTCAGGATCTGTCCCTTTCACGCTGATGGCTGTAGTGCCCGCCCCGACTGTCCCTTCTCCTGCCTCCCACCTTCTCCAGTCACCCAGCCCAGAGAGTGGAGCCCCCATCGCCATTCTGGTCATGCCCCTGCTCTATTTAAGATTCTGTGGTGGGACCTGCTCCTTATCAGATCACTCCAGGTTCCTGGGTCTTTTATCAGCCATCACACTCCCCGGCCCACTGCCACCAGGGGCAGACCCGGGGCTGCTCCGGCCAAAGGCTCCCTGTTCCTATCACCCCGAGGCCACGCGGGGCGTTAGTGGGTGCCTGGCATTTTTGTTGGTGAGATCTACTGATGAAACCCTCTGGGATCGTTTCTGTAACATGACTCCTCCTACTGATTTGACTAATCTCCTGAGGGAATTAAGAAATTTGAATCAGTAGCACAGAGGGGGCGTGGGTGAAGCGTGGAAGTCACAGTTTCAGCAAAAGTTGAGTCTGGGCAGACACAAGTTTGAATCCAAGGTCTTTCTTGGGACACTCAGTTCTGAGAGGCGGGGGCAGGGGAGGGCATCAAAATCACCGGCCAAGTGAGGGTGAGACGCCGAGCCAAGCCGAGGGTTTTGGCATGACTTGGGCAAACAGGCGAGTAGGATTAGAGTGGCTGATGAATGCAGCTAAACGCTGCGCACTGTGCGGTGTGCATGGGCGGCCCTGGAGAGGTGAGAAAAATTTCTCACTTAAAAAAAAACACCCAAAACCCAAACCATTAACTGTTACTATTTATAAAGCTGAAGCAAAACAAGCGAGTCCTAAATCAATGCTTAATTTTTCATGTTTTTTACTTTGTGTGTAGACAAAGGCCAAGCTAGAACTGAAAGCTTCGGAGAAACAAATTAGCCTCACACAGAAGCACAGCCTTTGAGTGCCCCCTCCCCCACCTGTCAGAATAGCCACCAGCCCGCAGCGGGCTCTGCAAGCTTCCAGCAAGTCTTCCTCCTCCCTGCGGATGACGCAAATGTCTCTGACTAGAGACAAATTCCCTGAAGTGGCTTTGGGTCGTTGACCTTAGTTAAGTTGAACTGATTTAAACAGTGTTTGGAGAAAATGTTTTTTCCAAAAAGTGCTATCAAGTTCTTTCTAAGTGGTTTATAGTGCATGGTTTCTAAATGTCTTATAATCATTATAACTTTTTTTTTTTTTTTTTTTTGAGACAGAGTCTCTCTCTCTCTTGCCCAGGCTGGAGTGCAGTGGTGTGATCACAGCTCACTGCAGCCTTGAACTCCTGGCCTCAAGTGATCCTCCTGCCTCTGCCTCCCAAAGGGCTGGGATGGTAGGTGTAGCCACCATGCCAGGCCAATAATTATAATTTAATAAGAGCAAAAATGTATTATTTACTAGGCTCCAGGCATTACATTTAGTACTTTATAGGCATTGTCTCAATTAATTCTAACAATTTTATCATAGAAGCAGGGAGGTATTAAAAATATTTACCGACTAATCCGGCATTAACCTATTGACTGCAGGATGATGGAGGGTTCTGTGGATGCAGAGGAGGAGGCAGGTCACTTGGGGGGACAAGGTGGCTTCTATTTACTGGTTGATATGGGAGGATTTTAGCAACTGGTGTGACCACACAGTGACTACTGTTATGGACTGAATCGTGTCCCCACTCCAAATTCATCTGATGAAATCCTAACCCCTAGTACCTCAGAATGTGGCTGTGTTTAGAGACAGGGCCTTTAAAGAGGTGATTAAGTTAAAGTGGGGCCATTAGGGTGGGCTCTAATCCAATCTGACTGGTGTCCTTACAAACGGAGGCAATTTGGACACAGAGACAGCAGGGGTGCTTACCCTCAGAGGAAAGGCCATGCAAGGACATGGCGAGAAGGCAGCCAAGGACAGAGGCCTCAGGAGAGACCAGCCATGCCGATGACACCTTGATCTTGGACTTTGGGTCTCCGGAACTGTGAGAAACTACATTTCTGTTGTTTAAGCCACCTAGTCTGCAGTATTTGTTACAGCAGCAAACTAATATAAGCATCATCTGATTATCAGACCCCAGAGGTATATCTATTTGACAAATTAGGTATATTAATAATGATTAGGCTTGGCTTTGACAGCAGAAAATGCAGAATGTCGGTGGCTTAAACCAGGAGATATTTATTTATTTCTCACAACGATAGTGACTACACTGAGAAGGGTTTCTGAGCGCTAGATTGTTCTGGTCATCGTGGGAGAAAGCGTTTTTTGTTGGGGCATTAAGAAATAGGTAGGACTTGATGTCCATTGACTCCATCAGTGGATGAATAGATAAACAAAATGTGACATATTCGTACAGGGGACTATTATTCAGCCTTAACAGGGAAGGAAATTCTGACACATGTTACAATGTGAATGAACCCTGAGGATGTTATGCTAAGTGAAATAAGCCAGTCACAAAAGGACAAATACTGCATGATCCCACTTAGGTGAGATAGTAGAGCAGGCACATTCACAGAGACGGAAAGTAGAATGGTGGTTGCCGGGGGCTGGGGGAAGGGAGGATGGGGAGTTGTTTAACGGGTGTAGAGGTTCAATTTTGTAAGATGAAAAAAAGAGTTCTGGAGATCAGTTGCACAACAATGTGGATGTACTTAATACTACTGAACTGCACATTTGAAAATGGCTAAGATGGTAAATTTCATGTTGTATGTATTTTACCACAATTACATTAAAAAAAAAAAAGAATAGGTAGCACTTGAGTAATTATAGGGGGAAGAGGACAGGTGGGAAAAGGCTCCCAAAGAGGTGAGAAAAGACTTCTCCAGAAAAGCTCCCCCTGCTCCTCCCTGCCCATCCTCATCCCAGTCCTTACTGCAGGACATTGTCATGATTTGTGTGCATCTCCAGGCAGGGACCCTACCACAAAGACAAGTAATAATTGTTGGTCAACTGAATGTATAGTAAATGAGAGAAGGAAGTGTTGAAGAAAAACAGACACGGGGATACTATGGCTGACTCTACTGGTTGGCTCATCCAAAGCCCATTGTACCAATTTCCATCTTCTGTCGTTGCCTTCACTACCGAGCCTAAAAGCAACATTCTCACTTTCTTGGGTTCTCTTACAGCTAAGGGTAACCATGTAGCAAGATCTGGCCAAGGATAAGTGAGCAGAAACCTACTGGGGTACTTTTGAGGGAAAGCTTTTCTTTAAAAAGAGAAACCAACACTGATGCCATGACTCACACTCTTTTTGGGCTTTGGAGGCAGATGTGATGTCTGGAGCTATGGGAACTATCTTGTAACTATGAGGGAAAGATCAAAAGAATAGCTGAGATGTTATTCCTGGCATCCTTCAGATGCTGGGGCAATGTGAACTACCTACCACCTATCTCTGGACCTCTCATTATGTGAGAAAAATAAATCCATATTTGTTTGGCTACTTGGTGTAGGCAAAAGAATTCCTAGTTGATATTCCTCCCCTTTTAGTCTAGTTTACTATTATTTGGTCTTCAAGGAGTCAATGTAGAAGATACTTTTGGTGAATGTAAAAGAGACTTTATTTAATCCACTGTGCTAGGCTCTATGCTGGGTTCTAGGTTTTTAATGGTTTCCAGGAAGTCTTCCTGGATCTTCTAAGACTGAGTGAGAGGTTCCCTGTTGGTGCTCATGTATAGCTTGTACTAATGCCTCTGATGGCATTAATCGCCTGTACTGTCATTTACATGTGTAGAGTCTCTATTTGATGGTGAGTCCCTTGAGGACAGAGATCATGGGTCTGAGTCATTTTTACGTCCCCAGTGCCCAGGGCAATGCCTGGTACTCACACAAAAAGCACTCAATTAGTTAAATAAATCACTGAATGAAAAAAGTACTGGTTGGACATGGTGGCTCACGTCTGTAATCTTAGCACTTTGGGAGGCTGAGGTAGGAGGATCGCTTGAGGCTGGGAGTTCAAGACCAGCCTGAGCAACATAGTGAGACCTTGTCTCTACAAAAAGTAGAAAAATTAGCTGGACATAGTGGTGTGTACCTATAGTTCCAGCTACTCAGGAGGCTGAGGCAGGAGGATTGCTTGAGCCAGAGAGTTTGAGGCTGCAGTGAGCTATGATGATGCCACTACACTTTAGCCTGGGCAACAGAGAGAGATCTTTCCTTAAAAAAAAAAGGGTAGTTCAGGATCTGAAAAGCAGGAGAGCCTCATATGTTAGCTTCTTTATGTGTTGGGGAGTGTCTCTTTTTCTCTGTCTCATTCTCTCTCTCTCTCTCTCATACACACACACACACACACAAGCACATGCACATGTGCACACATGTGCACATCAGCGAGGGCTTCTCCTATTGGACAGAGCTTTGGCAAGGATTACCGTCATGACCTCACCTGAATCAGGCACATGGAATGAGGATGGGGAGCCAAGGCCCTTTATAAAATTAATTATGAACAGGCTCTGAGAAGCCGCTGCAGAGATGCTGGCAGCCGGGTTCTTAGCCTTTTGGCTGCAGGGATTGGACACTGCTGGGAGGAGCAGCATAGGTAAAAATAAGCTAATTAGGCCTGGCATGTGGCTGTGCTTTGAGAGTATCCCATGTTCCTGCGGTACATTTGCTGTCTCTGAGTGCTGGAGAGAGGTCACCCCCAGAACGGGGGGCCCTCGGCAGTTTGTTGGGGCTGCCATGTGGGGGAGGGGAATTCACTGGGTAGGAGAGGGACTTGGGTAGTTCTTTGGAACATGCTTGCTGTCAGCACAGACTGGCGGCTCACATGAGGAGGAGTGCAGCTCTCTCTGAGCCAAGCTTACTCTAGCAGTTTTTTCACGTATTCAGCATCTGGGAAACAGGCGGTCCATGCTGGATAGACATTTCCCACTTGTACTTAGCAGCTTTTTCTCCCTGAGACAGAGGCTGTGCAGTGTAGTGATAAGAACATGCATGTGAGTGTCAGGCAGCCCTGAAGTTGGTCCCTGGGATCTGCCACTAACTACAGTGTAGTCAGAGGTAAGTAACTTCTTCCCTCTGAGTCTCAAATGCCCCATCTGAGAAATGGGACCCTAGTCATCCCTCCAAGGCTGTTGTAGAGATGAAAGGAGTGCAAAGTGCCTAGTCCAGTGCTTGGCATGTGGTAGCCAGTATAACTATTATTTGGGCATCACTGTGTATTCCAAAGAACACAGGCTAAGACTGTGTGTCTGTAGAAAACATATGCATATGCATCCCTTTTCCGAACTCTCAGATTTTAAATATCTGCATGTGAAGGCTTACTTTGGATAACTTTCAGGTCTCCCTTTAGCAGTGTGTTTTGGTTACTAATGGGAGCTCACATTTATTGAGCCAAGCACATGCCTCATTTCATTTAATCTTCGTGAACAGTCCTATCAAGGTGGTCCAAATCTCTCCATTTGAGAGGACACCAAAACCCAGAGACGTACCTATTTGCCAAGGCCTTGCAGGATTCATTTCCTGGGGACTCACACTCTGAGCCCCTCCTGTACCGCACCGTCTTCCGTAAAGATGCGCCCTGGTTCGTCCCGGCTGTGCTGTGTTGTGGTGTGTGCGTCGTGTTGAATAGGCAGCCTCTTCCTTTTCAACTTCATTTGAACTGTTGACTCTGCTCCCTCGCTGTGCTGCTCCCTCTCATTCAGATCAGCTTGTTCTTTTCTCAAAGCCAACCTATTTACACAAAAGCATTGAGGAGCCCGAAGATTGCTGAATATTTAACATTCACAGGCAACGTGCCACAGTAACCAAAACACTTGAAACATGACCCAGACAAGGGGATGAGGGAAGGGGAGGACTGACGCCGGATTGCTGGCCAGTGGCGGTGTCATTCAGGCTCTTCTCAGAGGCACGAGGAGCAGCAGCCTGGTTAGCTTAGAGGAACCCCAGCCAGCGCTGTTCTCGTTCACTTCTGCCAACAGTAACAGCCTTTGGCAGTAGAGTTTGCAAAACCCCAAACAGAAGAGCTATTGATGGAGATGAGCCCCAGGGTAAGCGCCTGGATGCTAGGGACACGTTTAGACAGGTAGTGTCTTAAAGTCAGGGCCCAGAGTTGCAATTCACTCAGGCCAGTTGCTAACTTCCGCCCTTGAATTTCTCCTTGGTATACCAGGTGGCTGGCTGGGAAGGTCCTGACATGAAGGGTGGTGAGAAGGCACCCTTGGCTGGAGGGGAAGCCACTTTGACAAGGGCAAACTCTTTACTTGTGATCTGAGTCTTGGATCCTAGCTTGCTGGGAGTTTTCACTTTAAGTCAGCTGTAAACATTTTTCTTCCCGCTGAAACTCGTAGCAGGTACGTGGACCATATTTCCTTCTTAATTGCAGACTGAGAGGTATAAATTTGCCGAATGGAAATATAATGCTGGGGGATTGAACTGAATTGGGTTGTCAAGTTACATTCAAGAAAGCGTTGTTTAGTGGGGAGCAGGTATGCAAGGCCAGAGTTCCCGGCTGGAAAGGCAACAACAGAGGAGTAGAAACGCCAAGTGCGCAGCGCTGCTGCTGTGGCTGGCGAGTAGCTCGCGTGCCTGGGGAGAGAAATGCAGGTTCGAAGTACTGTGTGGTTCCGATGACACCCAAATCCACGGGGGAATGAAAAACATAAAGAGCTGTCTTGGTATAATTTAATTTTGCACACAGTAGTCTTCTGTTAGCCACGGTTTTGCTTTCTGAGATTTCAGTTACTCACAGTCAACCATGGTCCGAAAAATATTAAACAGAAAATTCTAGAAATAAACAATTCATAAGTTTTAAATTTTGAGCTGTTCTGAGTAGCATGATGAAACGTCACACTATTCTCCTCTGTCCCACCTGGGATGTGAATCATCCCTTTGTCCAGTGTATCCACTACCCAACCCCTTACTATAGAGGGAAAAACATAACATCCATAGGGTTTGGTATCATCTGCAGTGTTAGGCATCCACTGGGGGTCTTGGATAAGGGGGGATGACTGTATTTTATATGGGAAACAGGGGTACTTCTGATTGACTTTTTTTTGAGACAGGGTCTCATTCTGTTGCCCAGGTGCTAGAGTGCAGTGGCATCATCATAGCTCACTGTAACCTCAAACTCCTGGGCTCAATGGTTCCTCCCGCCTCACCCTCCTGAGTAGCTGAGACTTACAGGTGCACACCACCATGCCCAGCTGATTTTTCTTTTTTTTTTTTCTTTGTAGAGATGGGGTTTTGCTCTTGCTCAGGCTGATCTTGAACTCCTGGCTTCAATTGATCCTCCCACCTTGATCTCCCAAAGTGTTGAGATTATAGGCATGAGCCACCATGCCCGGCCAGGTTGACTAACTTTTAAGAAAATCTTCATGCTTTGTTTCCTCTAACTAGGTGGTTCTCCAGTTGTTTTCCACTTTGAAGTGGGAAGGAAGTAGTATACCCAAAATTAACTGAAAGGTAGACTTGCCATCAATAACCAAACTTGAGGAATTAAATTGTGGGGGTGAGGGAGCGATGGTGGAGAGCCAGGATTCGTATGCTTGGTAAGGATGCTCAGCTATGTGAGTGGACCACCTCCTGAGCCTCTGGCTCATGCATGAGGTAGAGCCATGGAGCCATCTGGGGAAAGGAGGTACTTCACGGTGGGGGAAGGCCTAGAGCCAGGGGTCTCTTCTGAGCACGGGTTGTTGGGAGTCTAAGCTACATTTGTGCATGAGACTATTTCCATGCTGTTGGTCTGGGCCATGAAATTTCACCACTAGTGAAATTTTGGGATGTCTCAGGGTTTACTTAGTCTTTTGCTTCTTCTTAGGTTTGGGATTTTGGGGGGTGATTGTGGCTTATGGTTTATTTAGCATATCGTGAATTTCATGGTACCTCAAATACAACAGTGCTGGGATAATTTTGTACTGAGGTTGTAAGTCCAGCTGCCCTACTTGAAGAGAAATTGGTATGTGAAACGGAGAAGCAGAAGGCAGGCTTCGGGTTGTATGCAGAGCTGAAGAGACCTTATTGTGGGGCTTCTTTTCCTCCAAACCAGAGTTTTTGGATTTTGGAGAGGTCTTTCTGAAAGGTATTTCAAGGCATTCATTCTACGTGCCCTGTGAGATAAGTGACAGGGCAATGGCTGTTGGCCTGATCTGATTTCTCTGCTGAGGGGAACTGTTTAGCCCTATCCACATGTAGATTTTGGAGCTCCGGTTGAGAAGGAAATATTGAGCATGTGTAGAAATAGCAAGCTGCCTGGATGACCATGGGTGGGTGGAAGCCTTTTGCTGTGTCCTCTTGGTGGAGGCGAGTGACTGAGCTGTCCAGTTCCTCAAAAAATATCCATGCAGGGGTTTTTCAAAGGATATTGGACCAGAATTTATTTGTGTGAGTAAGCTCTAAGTCACCAAGGCTGATGACTTGTCCACAAATAATAAAGGTTGACCTGTTTTTAGGTGTCTTTTCCTCTCAAGAAAGCAGGGACTGAGCAACCCCTCTGGTTCCTCTTTCTGTAGGAGTCCAGTAAAGAAGGCAAAATTTCTAGGTCACAGAATATCAGAATCAGAAGCTCAGGGCCCTGGAATCTGCATTTTTGGTAAGTATTCCAGGAATTGCATTTTTAAACACTGCTTTAAACTTAAAGTCAAAAACCTATGACTAAAAACAACCAGTTCATTGGAAAACGGGGGCAGTGCCTCCTTCCATCTGATGGAAGTGTGGGCAACTAGAACACAATTGTCCTTGATGAGTAGCTTCTTAGAGAGGTGCCCTGGGTTCATTTTGCAGTGGCTCTTTTGTATGGAGGCTGTGGCTTTCAGCTTCTGGAGGAATCTCTCAGAGGTAGACACTGGCAGAGTTGAGACTCTACATCCAGCTGGAGACCTGCTTCACATTAGGTAAATATGTTACATGCATCTCAGACTACGTAAATCAAGTGATGGGGCTGCGTGCCTTACAGAGGGGTTCAGGTGAAGAACGCCTTGGCCTGCGGAATAAGCCAACATGGCATTCTAGTGTGACTCAGTGTGTTCCGGCAAGTGTTAACAGCAAGTGTTACAGCTAGTGTTACAGCGATTGACCCGGGAAAGAACCGAACAGCCCACGGAGAGTCGGAGAACAGCCTTTATTCCACCAGCTGGCTCAGCATGCCACCCCTTTCCTTGTTCTCCTCCAGTTTTTGTACCCTTGGTAGGATTCAAAAAGCGTCCAATCAGCAATAAGCTTTAACATCCAATCAGCAACAAGCTTTAACATCAATCAGCAGTGGGATTCAAAAAGTATCCAATCAAGATCGGGGGAGCAGCATGGCCGAGGGAGGCGAGGGCCTCACCGCACACCCGCTCTAGGAGCGGGAGGGCAGGGAGGCGACAAGTGGCCGTGTCCTGGCGCCCAACGATAATGACCGTTTTCCCTGTCAAGTGAACTCTGGGACAGCTTGCTTCACCTTGGTCATAGCTGGACTTTACAGTCTAGAGGGGCAGACAGACACTGAGGAAATACAGACACACAAGGAAATACCTGAGTAAGAGTAATTCGGGACTCTAGAGAGGGCTAAAGAGAAAATAAGTGTGTCATAACTGGGTGTGGTGGCTTGCACCTGTAGTCCCAGCTACTTGGGAGGTTGAGGTGGGAGTTTTGCTTGAGGCAGAAGTTTGAGACCAGCCTGGGCAATATAGTGAGACTCTTTGCGTCATGATAGAGGGTGACGGAGGATGGATGAGGACAACACTAGATAGGGAGTCCAGGAAGGCCTGGTTATCATAGGTGACGTTTTGAACAGACACTCAAAGGAAGGGCAGTGCTAGCGCTCCACTTGCCTTGGGCTCATGCAGACAGTGCTAATCCCCATCCACTAATCTTTAGCTGGGTCTGACCTTGTGCAAAGCGCATGTATGCATGCGGGTGTTGAGTAAATTCCCTCGATGACAACAAGTCACATGGGTGTGGACCTGCTTCACCAAGCAGAAAGTGGAGAGAGTGACAGGATGTCAAGCACAGCTTGGTCCTGCTGGAGATCTGGGGAAATACAGAGGAAGGGGGAGTGGGAGGAAGTGCCCCAGAGAGCGCCTTGGAGTTGTGATCAGACATCTTGGTTTATAATTTCAGCTCTGCTGCTTGCTAGCCCTCTGCCCTTGGGCAAATCAAAGAACTTCCCCAAGCCTCAGTCCCCTCTGCTTGGAGAGAGGACTGATAGGGAGCTCAGAGGCTGTTTCTATGGTTCAGGGAGAGGACACATGCAAAGCACTTGGCAGAGTGCCGGCCTGTAGTAGCTGCTGCATATGCATCCTCATCCTCCCTCCCTCCCTCCCTCCCTCCCTTCCCTCTTCCTTCCTTCCCCATCATACCCAGGAGGGGCTGATGACAGAGAGATGTCGCTGTTCCAGGTCTCAGTGGGAGGCAGTTGAATGCCCCCCATGTCTCCTGTCCCCTGAGGCCTGTTAGGAGAACCTTGCAGAAGGTAAGACCGCCTTGGTGATTTTGCTTGTGCTTGGCCCTGAAAGAGAAAAGACATTCTTTTATTGTTTCCTCTCTCCTTTAAAAAACACACAGCACCATGCAGCTGAAACCCAGTGAGCGCGGTTTGATCCTCTCCTTTATCTTTCTCTAGCCTGGGCTTTGGGCTGCCTTACTTGGGATCTCAGGGCAGGAAGAAGAGCTTCTAGTGGGGCTGGGACTAGGCCTCCTCCTCTCCATGGCAGAGCGGGAGCAGTGGCTCTCCGCTTGCCAGCAGCACGTAGGATGAGTGAGCTTCGCTGTTTTTGGCAGCTGTTTCCCTATCTACTTAGCCTCAGCTGGATCCCTTTATTTCAGCTAAGAGGGGCTGTTCTGTCCTCATTTTGCAGGGAGGGGACACATATGCATTAGCCTTAGAATGAGTACGTACCGAATACTTATTCTTGCCTGGCTCTACACAGGGAAAGCCTGTGGAGGAGCTAGAAGTGGAGAAGGCTAGGACTGTGGCTGCAGGAGGGGGTAGGACTTCTTTAAATTGCTAAAAATGTCTAGTTCGCCAAGCACTTACTGAGCATCTATTATGTGAATGGGCTGTGTCTCCAGGTCCCAAGCAGCTCTTGGTTGAGTGGGGGAGAGAGAGATGAGTAAGAAATCATAATATATCAGGACAAGTTGTATAATAGAAGCATAAAGGAGGTTCCATGGGGACATGGAGAGGAGAGAAACCGAGTGAGGCTAGAGGAATCCCTGCCTCTCCCTGGGGTGGAGGACAGGGGTGTCAGGGGCCAGGGGAGGGATGTCCAGGCAGGGGTGAGAGCCAGGGTATTTGACAACTTGGTCACTTGCTGGGCCAGAGCTGATAATTTACCCTACAATTGCTGGAGGTGGGGGATGGAGGGGCTAGTAGCTGTTTAACAACTGATTCCCTGTACTCCTGCATATTGGTGGAATGTTAGCCTGCTCCAGGTGACAGAGATATGACAGGTGGCAGAGAAGTGACAGGTGACAGAGAAATGACCCCACAGGACAGGGGTGGTGTGGGCTGGCTGAACTCCTGGCTGAGCCTGGGGTGAAGTTGGAAGGAGGTGAAGTTGGAAAGGTGGGTGGGGGCCAGAGCATGAATGGCCTTTTACGCTCAGCTGAGGAGCATGAACCTTAGCGCAAAGCCAGCGGGGGCTGTGGAAAGGTTTTCAACAAGGGGGGCCATGGCAGGGGGCGGCTTTGTGGATAGTTGGCCCTGCAGCCCCTCACGAGGTGCACTGGCCAGGTGGGGGGGCCCTGTGGATGTGAGAGAGGTAAGAGCATCCAACTGAAGGCTGTGGTCATGAGGGGGTGTAAAGTCCGGGGTCAGATATATTCATGAGGTCACATACCAGGACTGGTGTTTGACTGCTTGTGCAAGGTGAGGGAGCAGGATTTAAGGTGACTCTCTGGATCTGGGCATGTGTGACAGGTGGTGGCAGGCAGTGGGGTGCAGGGGAGAAGAAGCCAGGGGCAGGGGTCTCAAGAAGAGCATGCGAGGGGTGAGGAGGGAGTTGTGGGAGGCATCCCAGGCCCAGGGCACTCTGCGTGTTGGGCACAGGACATCCAGCTACAGCCCAATTGACGTGGCCAGAGGGAGGAAGTGGGGTGTTGGGTGGATGCGTGATGAGATTCCTCTGTGTCTTGGAGCCAGCGGGAAGGATTTGAACTTGATGGCCCCAGGGAGTGACAGGTTGAAAGGGGTGTTAGGATCAGAGCTGTGTTAGTATTAGGCTGGCAGCTGAGTGTGGGCTGGGCTGGAGGAAAAGATGATGGAGAGAACCAAGAGGGAGGCTGGTGTGAGATCTTCCTTTAGGGATCTGGGGCACAGTGGGGGTGGGGGGCTGCTGAAAGGAGCAAGGTGGGGTGTGTAAGGGAACCCTCACTTCCCTGGAGTGTCTTGGCTCTTCACTGCTTTGTCTTTGGGCTTTGGTGAAGGATTTCGCTTGATCCAAGAGCTCTGCTGCTAAAATAAAATTTGCAAACCACTGTACCAGGCAAAGGAGGGAAGGGTTGAGAGGCAGATGTGGGGATGACCTGGAACAGCCGTGTGCAAACTGCAGTAGTGTGGGTGGAGGTTGTGTTCTATAGCAGAGAGGTGGTAAAATGCATTTATCTGTTAGATTTAAAAAATTATCCTTTGTGTTTGAAGCCCCAAAGTACAAAAGAGTAACACAAGACTAAATTATATCCTCTCATTTTCTCACTTCACAAATATTTATTTTGTGTCCTGTTTAAGCCCCGCGTCGTGTACAAAAACCCAGCTGCTTCTCGAAAGGACCTTATTGTTGATACATACAGTAGTCACCCCTTATTTGTGGCTTTGCGTCCTGTGGTTTCAGTTACCTGCAGTCAATTGCGGTCTGAAAATGGTATATGGAAAATTCCAGAAATAAACAATTCATAAGTTTAAATTGCATGCCATTCTGAGTATTGGTATAATTGTTCTATTTTATTACTGGTTATTGTTGTTAATCTCTTACTGTACTTAATTTGTAAATTAAACTTTATCATAGGTGTGTATGTATGGGAGAAAACATGTACTGTGTGTATAGGGTTCCATACTCTCTGTGGTGTCAGGCATCCACTGGGGATCTTGGAACATATCCCTGTGGATAAGGAGGGATTACAGTATAGGGATAGCTATAACTCAAATGCTACTTAAGTCAAGTGTGGTAAGTGTCATAAAAGGTAAGAGATAGTAGCAGAACCAGAATGTACCAACCCAGGTAAAAGCACAGAGGCCCACAGTAAGGAGATGAGTATGTCAGCTCAAAACCTGCCAACCAGAGAGTGGCTCCAGTGGGGAAGGCTGGATGTCCCCGAAACAGAACTCCATGTGAGGGCCCCACAGAGCAGGTGGAACCCTGTAGACTCTGAGTTTTCAGCATGTTATAGAAGGAGAAAGAAAGGGGGAGGAAAGGACTGGGAAGGGGTCAAACAGGGTTGAGGTGGGTGAATTGATGAGCAAACAAGAACCAAGAAGAGAGCGAGGTCCATGGAGACAACAGGGTAGGATGGGCAGTAGATGACACGGGGTGGGGAGTGGGACTGCAATCTGATCCTAATGAACTGGGTGGGCCAGAGGAGCCACTTTGCTGCCTTGGTTTCCCAAATCATAACAAGGGAGTTTCCCTGGGTCCCGATGGGAGCTGCTTTTCTTCTTCCAGAATGCATGGCACATATAATGAACTCCATCCCCGCATTTTTCCCCCTTCAAGCTAGGCCCAGCCTCATTTCTACCCAGCATCTCGGCAGCCGCTCCTACTCAGCTGCTGGTGTAGACTTGTGAGATGACACCTCTTTGTGAGTCTTGGACTAGTAGATCCAAAAGGGCTCTTTCATAACTGACATTTTAGGATTCTATAATTTACCAAGGACTGCGGGCCTACGACCTGTCAACATGTTCCTGTGGCCTGGGATGCCATTTCCCCTCCCTTCTCTCTGTGCCTGGGGTGATGTCAAACATCCACCCAAGTTTGAAACTCAAGCCCCAGGTTTTGAAAGGCTTTTGAGTCTTAAGGTCACATTTTATGAATTTACTACACCCATCTTCCCAGGGCAAGCCAATGAATGTCTGTCTATTTATGAGATCTGTAACATTCGAGGGACAGAGGAACAAAGATGGTCCTGCACAAAGCAAAGGAACTGGGTTCTTCCTCCTTCTTAGGCCGTCGGGTGTGAGCAGTGGATGGCACAGTGACGCTGGGAACCAGGCTCGAAGTGCCGCAAGTGGAGGAGGCCTACGGGATTCTGGAAGGACTAGCAACAGCGCTTGCCTCCTGGTGCTGGAATGACCTGAGAGGATGCTCCTCCGCCTCAGCCATCATAAGCGAGATGAAGGACATGCACATATGGAACTGGGTGGTTCCAGATATGTCCAGACTGGCTTGGTGCGTCTTCCCTCCCAGTCTAGTCCAGCAGTCTGTGGTACAGTGAGCAAAACAATGGCTCATGTAGTATGTTTTATATGATTGTCATGAAGCTGTATGTAGTCAAGTTAAATAAATGTCCTTTATTCTGAGACTTTGTTCTTTCTCTATTTTGGGGGTCCAAATATCCATTATTTCATAAAATGATGCTAGCATTTTTTAAAGCTCTTGCTTTGGCAAAGGAAAAAGTTAGCAATCTTATTTGAGTCCCAGAAATCTTTTTAGGAAAATGTCATGGGCCGTGAGATCCAAATTCTGGGGGCCACAGTTTAAGCTCTGGGTCTTTAGTGAAAACATCAGTGGCTGTGACTCTGGCCCTGGGGGCACTGCTGGGGCTGCACCTCTTCTCCTCCATTCTAGACCCTCTGGTTCTTCCTTAGTGCACCTGTCTCATTCCAGATCCCTCTGCTATGGCTTTTTGGGCTGCTGTGAACTTCAGACCATCTGCTTGGTTCCTGATTCTGCCATCACCCTTGGGTGCGGAACTTCAGGGCTCTCTTAGTCCACGTGCTACTCTCAGCGGCCACCTCCAGCCTGCTCCAAAACCCAGAGCCTCAGCCCAGGACCCGTGGCCCAAACTCCTCCTGGAGCCTCAGAAGATAGTCTGCATGGGCTTTCCTGATTGGTGCTTTTATATGTTAAGGATTAAATTTCCATGCAGTTAACATTTTGAGTCTCTGGCATGACTTTCCTGGATGCCAGGCATTCCCTGGAGTACTGAAGACAGGAAAACTATGCCAGTCTTGAATAACACTGTAGAAGATGCATTCCCTGAGGAGCTAAGGAAAGGGTAGGCTGTCATGGTGGCACGCTCGTTTATAGATGTAAAAACGGTGGGGACACTGGAGTGTTTGAGCTGAGAGGAGTTGTTCAAGTTCCCACTTTGCTGTTAATAGTTTGGAGGCTTAATAAATCACTACAAGTTGGTGCCTCATTTTATGGATGAATGGAGCAAGGGCATTGGGCTGGATTCTCTTTCTGAGGCTCTTTCTAGGTCTGCAGTTCCGTGGTTCTCTGACAGCATGTGTTGCTTTGAGGTCACCTGTCACCTCTGAGAACCATAATTAGAGACCACTAGTTATGTAACCAGCACCAGATGGGACCCAACTGATTAACTCTGAGCTTGGGAGAGAGTGGTTGAGTCTGAGATGAGGAAGACCTGGACTGTCACTTGGGTGGAGTGGGGGGTGTTCTTTCTTTTCTCCCCCTCAATGCTTCATGACTCCTTCATCTGCAGTGGGTCCTACATTCTAAACTGGATTCTACTGGCATCATTTTACATGTATTGGCTTGTTCTCTTTAAGCAGACTTTGCTGTTGTGGAGAGCTGAGACTGGGTCTTTTCAGGTGCTGGTAGCATGTTTAATAAATGACTTTCTGGAAAAGAAAAAAAAAGCCCTGGTTTGCAGCATTTGCTGATTTCTGTGGTGTAGAGCCTCCCCCCTGGCTGATTCTAAGCTATCAATGGGATATCACTGAAGCCAAAACCAGACATGCAAATTGGCTCTCTCGAGCTGATACGAGCCAGCAAGTGGCTCCGAGAGCATCAGCACAGTGCTGGTACATGGTACAGTCTCAGGCTTTGCCTGTTCAGCAGCAGCCACGCTGTGGGGAAGAGCTGGACACTCGATGCCAGAGAGAAGGTGCTGCTTACACCCATCACTCTGGCATTTGTTGTTCGCATCCTTCCCCATGTCTTTTCCGTCTTCCATCTGTGGCCAAGTGATCTTTGTCAAGTACAGTTTGGATCACGTTACCTTTCCAAATCTTTAATGGATTCCCACTGCCCACAGGATGAATTCTAAATGATTTCATGTGGCATTTGAAGTCCTTCAGGGTCTGATGGCAAGCTGCTTGCCTTATCAATCTCACCTCCGGCATTCCTCGGCAGTAATTCTATATCCTGTCCTCTCTACCCTTCCAAAGCACTCAAGATGTCATGGCTTCAAGCCTCTTGACCTTTGTATGTGCTGTGGCGTTGGTCTTGCTTGCCTTTCTTCCATGTACCAACTGGAGAATTCTTACTTACTTTTCTGTCTCTCTCTGTTGCCCTGGGTAGATTGTAGTAGTGTCATCATAGCTTACAGCAACCTCAAACTCCTGGGCTCAAGCAATCCTCCTGCCTCAGCCTCCCAAGTAGCTGGGACTACAGGTGTGCACTACCATGCCTGGCTTATTTTTCTATTTTTAATAGAGATGAGGTCTCTCTCTTGCTTAGGTGGGTCTTGAACTCTTGAGCTCAAGTGATCCTCCCACCTTGGCCTCCTAGAGTGCTAGGATTACAGGCGTGAGCCACCGTGCCTGGCTGAGAATTCTTGCTTACTCTTGAGGACTCATCCATGTGTTGCCTCCTTTATGAAGCCAGCTGTGACACTACTGAGGCAGTTAGAGATCCCCTTCCCCCAACCTCCTAAATGCTCCTTACAACCCTTAGATAACTCTATTAGAGCATTAACCGTACTGTATAATAACATTACATAAACGTTTATCCATTGTGAGCTCCTTGCAGGCAGGGAACATCTCTTGCTTGTTTTGTCTCTTGCACCTCACTATGTGACACACAGTATGTGTGCAGCAACCACGCTTCCAGTGCCCAACCAGAGAGAAGACTGGATTTCGCCTCTCCTCATGTTCCCTGTCTCTGATTCAACTGCATAATTAGGAATTGGCAGCGGTTTCAATTCTTCCCTCCCCACCTGGGTTTAAACCGACACTAAAAAGTTTTATTTGGTTGACTGTTGTCCTTCCAGGCAGATGAAAGTGGCAATTCAACCCTCTTTTTCTTATCAACCCCTGCATGTGTCAGAGCGTTTGAAGACGGTGTGTGTGGGAGCTCCGGCTCTCTGGTGGCTTCTCTCGATTTAATTAGTCTGACCTTCTGTGATAATCCCTCTCGGACGTCCCCGGCTCCCCTCCACTGCTGTATCATATTCAGGCTTCTGCCTTCATCAGCAAGAGACCAACTGCTCGGCTCAGCCTGTAGCATAATTCACAGCTTGGCTCTCAAAAATGAACTTTTACTCAGATGGAGCTGCTCTTAGCATTAAAATTGGCCTGAGAGAGCTAGGAAAGTTTATCTTGGAGCCAGCATGGGGTCTGTTCCTCCAAGTCAAATATTTCTCTTTAGAACTAGAATGAGCTTTAGTGTGGCACTACCAATGGCTTCCTGAAATATTGGGATATCTTTAAACATTAGCATTTAGTTACAGTGCTGAAGGCTTTCTGGAGAGTTTTTAAGTCTTTTCTCCCCCTCTCTCCCCTCTGAATAAGCAGGGCTTTCATACACACTTTCTTTTTATTTCAGGACATGCCATCTCTCTGCTCAGGAGAGGGAATGCATTGAAATAGCTCAATCCAGGGCTAATCAAACAGCTATTTATTTTCAGTCCATTCTCAAAGGATTTTCTGAATGAGGTAGAGAGGCCACTTTAGAATGATCCCGAAAGTCAAAGTGGTACCCCTGGAGATTCTGGTCTTCAGGATGCCGGGAAAATTTCAGGGAGTTTAATGTTCTCTGTTCGAAACCCCCAGCCGAGGCTGTGAGTTGTGTTGTTATTTTTCCTATTTCTGTTTCTCTCATTCTTTTGGAATAAAAACCTAGCAGTGTGTACAGGAATGGCTTCTTTCTCTGCAGCATAAACTGAGATGGAGAAATTTGTAACATGGTTTTATCTAACATTTACTGATATGTAGCATGGGCCAGGAATAATTCTATCTGGTGGAAATACAGAAATGAACAAGTCATGGCTATTGTCAATGAGACAATAGCCTCTTTCACATTGAGTGAAAGAGAGGGGCGCTCCAACAGCAAAGCACAACTGAGGCAGGTGTCTGGAATCCAGAGCAGGGGACAGCTGGATCTTTTGGGGAGAGTCAGGGAAGCTGTTATAGAGGACAGGACACCTGAGCTGGGTATTGGAGGGTCAATAGAGTTCCTACAGCTGCGGCAGGTTGGAAGGAGCCCTGAGCAGTGTTACGGCACCTGGGGAAGTGAGTGTGAGTTTGGGGTGGCCTGAACACAGAAGTGTGGCAAAGACAGGAAAGCTCATTGAGACCAGATTATAAAAGGTTTCTCACGCAAGTCCAGGGAAATTGGTCCTATCCCATTGAAGATGTGGCTGCGGTGGGATTTGAAGCAGAGGAAGAATGTGTTCAGGTTGGATTTTTAAAAGCTCATGGACAGTGGTGTGGCAGAGACAGGGACAGAGACCAGTTAAGAACACACTATGACAAAAGCTTCAGAAAAGGATCGGTGAGGGCCTCAGTGAAGTATCGGCCGCAGAGAGAGATGGGAGGGAGTTGTTTGCAGCTGACAGTTAAGAGCACCCTCGGGGGCTCAGTGGGAGACATGTGGCAGCAGCCATCAAACACCCTGGCTCTGAGGTCCTGTGAGTCATCCAAGAGCTGCATGGAGTTTGGTGTCATGGTGATTCTCCCAGATTTGTGAGGACAGGTGCAGGGTCAAAGGCCTGCACCAAATAGCAGAACATTTTCGGCTCCTTGAATCTCTGTGTGCTCACCCATGTTTCCCAGCCTCCCTGCAGTTCGGCAGGGCTGTGGGACTAGTTCTGGCCAACAGGCTGTAAGCAAAAGTGATTCATGTGGGCTCTAGGTTGAAGCAACAAAGAGCTGGCTCTTCCCCTGCCACAGTGACCTGGAAGCCACGTCTTCCAGATGTGTGGTCCCCTGGATCCATGAGTCACCACTTGAAAGCAAACTGCCCTCGGGCGTTGCCAGATTCACGGTGAACTTTACATAAATAAAAAATAATTTTTTATTGTTAAGCCACTGAGGTTTTAAGTTTTTTTTTTTTTTTATTGTTGTTAGCATAAGCTATCCTGTCCTGGTAAAGATACTCTCTTCCTCTCCAAGGCTAGTGAGGCCTGGGGAGGGGAACTGGGGTGAGGCCAGCATCTCTGACTGCAGGTTAGTTTAGCTTCTTTGCCACGAGCTGATGCATCAGAAAAGCGTTGGGAAGGGACCGCATGGCAGAGTTCTGCTTATCTGCTTCAGAACACTTTGGCTTCCCATGGCTGGAGAATATGACAGTTTTCTCAAGCAGGCAGCCCCCTGGGAGGAAAAAAATGATGATATGGTGAAATGCCAGCGTCCTTCATGATGCCAGAGAGATTGACAGCAATTCTTAGTACTCCTGGAGTATGTGTCATCCTGAGAAAGCATAAATGTATTACAAGCCTCTGGGGGCAGGATGAAAGCTTCTGTGGCCATCAATAGTGTATGCCTCTTGTCAAGCCCTGGGGCAGAGAAGGAGGCTGAGGTGGGAAGGGGATTCATAGTCATGTTCTGGAAGAGGAATGGCTAAAGAACCCAGGGATGTTGGGCCTGGAGAAGAGAGGACTTGGCAGGGGTTACACGATTGGGTCTTTAAAAATTCAAGGGCTGTTATGTGAAAGAGAGAGCAGATTTGTTCTTGGTGGCCCCGCAGGGCAGAGTCAGACCGGTGGGCGGACCTTACATGGGGACAGAGTCCAGCTCAGCAAAGGATAAGTGTGCTTGCTGCTGACACAGCTGCTGGGAGTTGTTAGGGTATATCAGTGGGTGGCGAGTTCCCTGTCACTGCAAGTGTCTAATCATAGGCTGGGAAACCACTTGGACACAGTGGTACAGAGGAGAAGTGAACTAGAACTGGGCTTATGCACCTGCTCTTTTATTTCTGCTTCTTTTGCTCCAAGGCTGTGTGATCTTGGGCAAGGCAAGTGACCTTTCTGAACTGGTTTCTTTAATTGTGAATAATAATCCTTCCTACCTCCCAGGATTATGGCAGATGTATGAAGTGAAATATATTTACAGACAGGTTTTAAGAAATATTGATGATAATAACAACATCATCATCAACAAGCTCCACAATAATAGGAACTCGCATTTCTCAGACACGGATTCTGTGCTGGGTACCATGCTTTGTACACATCATCTCTTTTGACACTTGTAAGAATCACACAAGACAGTTGCTATTTTTATCCCCATTTTGCACAGGAGAAAACAGAGGACTGGAGAGATTTGCCCAAGGTCACACAGCTAGAAAGTGATGAAATTGGGATTCTAATCCAAGTCTGTCTGACTCTGGAATCTAAACTCTTAATTAGTCATCTTGTTACAGCTCTTCAAGATCAACATAGAAGATGCATGTGTGGTTGCTCTGAATGCTGTACAGGACCAAGGTTTTATTTAAAGAGGTGCGTCATTGTATGGACAGTTGGCCTTGATGAAATTCAGTTTTCTATTAATGCTATGACTGTGTGCATAGTGTTTCATGGTGGTCTAGTCCATCTAATCCCATGGAATCTTCCAGGTGAGTGCCTCATAAGCACTTTGATCTACAAAGCAGTGCCTTTCAGAAATTAGTTCAGTAGTGGGGCACCACAGAAGCATTGATTAACTCTGTATCATCGACTGTGGAGTGTGAGTAGAAACTGAGAGAGGAAAACAAAGGGAGAGTTAAGGGCAGGTGGAAGAAGTGTTCACAGACTGCATGGGATGTAGCTGTGTCCACCCAAAGAATGACTGAATCTTAAAATATGTATACATATGTATATGTATAAAATAGATGGGACTTTTGTAAACCAAGGTGGATGTGAGCCTCTCACTTGTCCAGCTGTGAAACCTATACGGGGAGAGGGAGAGAGAAATGAAAACTGATAGAGAAAAATGCTTTCTAAGAATGATTATCTTAGAGTTTTAGAACCCTAGTCTAGAGAAATTAGAATTTATAAACATGCACACATACACACAAATAACAAATGCGTGCTTTTTGGGGAGGGGGTATTATTTGCGTTTCCTTACATTATATAATGAGTTTTTACACTGTCATAGAACCCTCTGAGGTTGACCAGCCTCTCTCTCTCTCTCCTTTCTTCTCTCCCTCCTTCCCTACTTTCTTAATCTTATAAAAATTTTCAAACATATACAAAAGTAGAGAGACTAGTGAAATTAACCTTGGTAAAGAGATCTTTTAAATATCTCTTCTTTGGAACATTTACAATAATCGCCTAGGAAGTTTAGAAAGACTTCATTTTGTGTAAAGTGAAGAATAAATATATTTTATAAAATTATTCTCAGGAGATATGTACACATGATAAAACTATAAAGATCTTCTCCTAACCTAATATAAATCAGCAAATCCAGTAGAATAGCAATATCAGAAAGCTTCCTTCTCTATTTCTACATTTTTTAAAATTCAGCCTTCATGAGAATTTTAATCTAAGGAGAAACACCAAAAATATTTGTTTAGGTCAATGTTTTTGGCCAGTTTGTTAGGATGCATGACATATGATGCAAGCAACCAGTTATCTCAGTGACATAATCATGTTGATGGATTTTTTCCCCCACCAATTTGACCAGTGATTTCACAGGATCAACATTTTTAAGCATGATTTAGAGAGCAAGTCTACCCCAGTGCTATGTGTCCCAGGAAGAGGAAGGAAGACATAATTGGAGATGGAGGGGGGATATTATGGCCTAAGTTAGTGGTTATTTGGGGGCTGAGGCAGACTGAGCAGGAGAACCTGGCCTTTGGGATTCTACCTATAAGGAACCCCAAAGGCAGAACTGCATTTCTGGAGCTGGGCAGATGGTGGCCAAGAGATGAACATGACTCATAGAGTGTTAAAGGTGTTGCTTCTGAGTGGCACCTGGAAGGTGGGTAGGCCAGGCGCTGAGGAGATCAGAAGTGTATCAAGAAGGGGAAAGAGGAAGAAAGGTTCAGGGTGAAGTCTGTGAACCAGGTGAAGGTGTCAGAATCTGTTCTCAGTGTGGCTGTTCCCATGGCATGCTGGGACCACTGCAAATGTCCAGGCACTGAAACAGGGATGGATTTCACCTATATGGAACCATCTTGGGGTATTGCAGAGAGCATGGTTCTCACACTGCTGCACATTAGAACCCCTGGGTAGCTTTTAAAGATCCCCCTATACCCAGGCTGCATCAAAACAAACCAGACCCCAGCATCAGCACTTTTTAAAGTTCCCAATGTGCAGCCGTGTGTAAAGCAGTGGCATAGAGTATCAGACAGGGCACCAAGGCACCTGTGTTCCATCCTGCCACTAGCACTTTCGTGAGTTTTGTTATCTTGGACAAATCACTTAACTTCTCTGAGCTTCAGTTGTTCAGCTAGAATTTAAAGGGGTTGGACTAAATGATCTCATTGTCGGCTTAAACAATGGCCCCCAAATTCTTTGAGAGGCAGAGTTTATGTCTCCTTTCATTGGATCTGGACTCTGTGACTGCTTGGCCAATAGAAAATGGCAGAAATGATACCATGCCTGCTTCTGGCTTAAGAAACTGACAGCTTGTACTTCCTTCCTCTTGGGACACTTGCTTTTGGAACCCAGCCACCATGCTGAGAGGAAGCCCAGGTTGCGTGGAGTGGCTGCGCGTATTGAACGACCTGTGAGTGAGGATGCCAGCTGTTGGGTCCCACTCTCTGCCTTTGAGCCTTTCTAGCTCATGCCCTAGATAGACATCGTGGAGCAGAGACAAGCTGTCCCCACTGCGCCCATGAGCAGAATCAAGTGGGTGTTGTACTTTATGAAGCTTTGGAGTGGCTTGTTATGCAGCAATGATAGCTAGAGCAATCTCTTGGCTTTCACATTTAAGGAATATTAGAGAATACAGTGGAGTGTTTAGGAGGGTGGGCTCTGCAGGCAGACCATTTAGGTTCAAATCCTGGCATCACCTTTCTTTAGCTGTGTGACTTTGGGTAATTACTTACCCTTTCTGTGTCTCTATTCTCTCATCTGAAATGGGATACTATTATAATAAGACCTACCTGATAGGACTGTTGTGAGGATGAAGTAAGTTAACATATTTAAGGCATGAGCTCCACGCAAATGTTTGCAGCGATTCTGAGAATGACGATAGTGCTGATGAAAGACATGGCGTAGGCTTGTGTTCTCTGTAGCATGTGAGATGCTCGGGGGTGGGGTCTGCTGCATAAACTGGCACTACATGCACTTGCCTTGCACGTATCCCATGTTGCTAAGTACGTCCAGACACCCACATTGTTCTTAGGGATTCAGCAGGTGTTCAAAGGCACCTTGGGAGTGTGTAGCATGTCTCTGGACCTGTCACTGTCACATTGCTCAGAAATTGGATTCTGCAGAGTGGAAACATGTGGCTTGTTGGCAAGGCAACTGGTTCAGAGCAGGGATGTTTCCAGGCTGAGAGAGCTCGCCTTTGTCCATTGGGTTACAGCCCTCATAAAAACCTGTTTGTGTCCTTTTCTGGATGCGCAGAGACATCAGGCCACATTGAGCGGTGAGGGGAGAGTGCTCTCCACGCACGGGTGGCTCCCAATGCCCTCCTTTTTTGTCCCCTCTGGCTGCTAAACCAAGCCTCGGACCCCTAAGTGTGGGGGTGCTGGATCAATATCTTTCTGCTTCAAGTCGGAGCAGGGAGGTGCTGCAGCCCTGAGTGCTTCTGACTTTTTTCTTTTTGCCTCCGGGTAGATGGGTACCCAGGAGACAGTTCGTTGTTCCTGTACTTCTGCACCTGATGTCATTAATTTCCATTTAAAAACCAAAAGGGGAGTGTTCTAAAATATTGAGTTTTGGGTATGACAAATGGAAATTTATAGCATAAGAGTTAACTACCGAACTGTTAAAATCTATCAGCAATGCCATTATGAATGAAATGAAAGGATATGAAAGTTGAAAAAAATTTAGGTGCTCAGAGTGGCATCGTGGGAATTAGTGGCTGATGGCAAGGTCTTAGCTTGAATGCTGACTCTGCCATCTGCAGCCCACATGATCTTGAGTTAGGTTAAACTTTTTGAGCATCAACTTATACGTAGAAAGGGAATGATGATGACAGAGTATCAGAGTATCGGTGTGGGGATTTTATAGGATCGAGTTTGTGCACAGAGCTTTTTAAACCATGCTAGATAGACTGGGTTGGGGTGCCTTCATAAAGGATCCCTATACTTGGTTGTTAAGGTCAGATAATGTTCCTTCCTTCATTTCTTTATTCATGTATTCAACAAATATTTATTGAGCACCTACTCTGTGCCAGGCACTGTACCAGTTGTTGGGTGGATATAATCAATGAACAAAGAGAATAAAGCAATCCTTGTTTTTCTGAGCTGAATTCCAGTGGGCAGAGACACAGACAAAATAAGTAAGTAAAATATGGTATATTAGAGATGACTGCTTTGTAGAAAAATAAAGCAGAGAAAGAAGATGGAGACTTCCAGGGTGAGGAAGTGTTTCCGTTCTAAATACCACGGCAGGGAAGGCCCCACTGAGAGGGTGACATTTGAATAAAGACTCGAAAGAGGTGAGGACGAGAGCCATGAAGGTACCTGGGGGACAAGCTTCCCAGGCAGAAGCGAAGAGCAGAGCAGCACGTGCAAATGCCCCCAGAGTGCGCCTGGGGGTTGCAAAAACTGCGTGAATGCCAGTGTAGCTGGCTTGGCCTGAGTGAGGGGGAGAGAGATGAAAAACAGGAGAACTTGGCTTCGGGACCAGATCATGTACTGCATTGTAGGTCATTCCAAGGACTTTGGCTTTTGCTCAGAATGGAACAGGAAGCCCACAGAAAGTTTAACATATTAACTGCCACGTGAGTTGTATTTAACTCATGTTAGTTTTGAGCTCGGGACCTTGTGAAGCAAAACCCTGCAGTTGGTTCATGAAAATCTTACTTGTTGATGTTCTTATTGTTACAATTAATATTGGCAATTTAATTCTAAAAACGTGGGTTGCATTGCATATAACTCACACACAGAAAACAATAAAAAGTCACTAATTTTTCATTAAATTAGAAAGGATCATTTTGTTTGCAAAGTTTTTATTCTACTTTTGTAGAAACACAGTGGCCCCAAGGAAAAAAAAAATTTTTCTAGTGTGGCAGTCAATGTGTTAAAGTTTAGAATAAAGGAGGAATATGGTCCCACTTAGTTTTAAAAAATGGAATTAAAAAAATTAAAAAACAGCCTTATTGGGATAAAAGTGGTAAATGACAAGGTAAATGACATTTGTTTATTTATTTATTTATTTTAAAGCTGTATATATTTAATGTATATTATTCGATGTGTTTGGAGATAAGTACACACTTGTGAGACCATCAAACCATCATCATTATCAATGCTGTACAATTATCCCTCACCTTCAAAATTTCTCTCTACTCCCCCCCGCTTAGACGATATACATTTAAAGTGTGCAAATGGTAATTTAAAAATTTTAATTGTGGAAAAGTACACATAACATAAAATTCACTGTCCTTGCAACTTGTAAGTGCATGGTTCTTTAGTATTAAGATCATTCACATTGCTGTATAACAAATCTTCAGAACTCTTATAACACAGAGGCTCTATACCCATTAAACAACTCCGCATTCTCTCCTCACCAGCCCTTGGCAACCATCCTTCTACTCTCTGTCTCTATGATTTTGACTACTCTAGATATCTCACATAAGAGGCATCATCTGGTATTTGTCTTTTTGTGACTGGCCTATTTCACACAGCATAATGTCCTCAAGGTTCATCTATGTTGTAGCATGTGCTAGAATTTTCCTTTCATTGCAATACATACACACATGCGTGTGCACAGAACCACATTTTTTAAATCCATTCATCTGTCAATGGACATTTGGGTTGCTTACACCTTCTGGCAATTGTGAATAATGCTGCTATGAATGTGGGTGAATAGATATCTCTTGGAGATGCTGCTTTCAATTCTTTTGGGTATATACCCAGAAATGGAATTGCTGGATCATATGGTAATTCTAAGTTTTTGAGGAGCTGCCATACTGCTTGCTATAGCAGCTGCACCATTTTACATTCCCACCAAGAGGCACAAGTTTTCCAATTTCTCCACAACCTTGCTAACACTTGTTATTTTCTTTCTTTTGTTCATGGTAGCTATCCTAATGGATGTGCCGTGGTATCTCATTGTGGTTTTGAGTTGCATTTCTCTAATGGTTAGTGATGTCGAGCTTCTTTTCATGTGCTTTTTGGCCATTGAATATCTTCTTTGTAGAAGTGCCTATTCAAGTCCTTTGCCCATTTTTTCATGGGGTCATTCATTTTTTGTTGTTGTTGAGATGTAGGAGTTCTTTTTATATGCTAATATTAACCCCTTATTATTAATATTAACCCCTTATTATTTCCAAATATTTTCTCCAATTCAGTAGGTTGCCTTCTACTCTATTGATTGGGTCCTTTGAGTCACAGATGTTTTTAATATTGATGTAGTCCAATTTATCTACTTTTACTTTCATTGCCTGTGGCTATTTGATAAATTTTATCATATATACACACCTGTGACCATCACCACAATCAACATCGTGAAGACGTCCAGCACTCCCAACATTCCCTTGTGCCTCTTTCTGATCGCTCTTTCCTGCTTCTGTCTTCCTCCTTCTTTGTCATTTGTCCCCAAATATCCATTGGTCTGTTTTCTATCATTACAGATTAATTTTTTTCAGAATTCTATATAAATGGAATCATACAGCATGTACTCTTTCTGTCCCTCTCTCTCTCTGTTTGGTCTGGTCTCTTTCCACAGCATAATTCTTTTCTTTTCTTTTCTTTTCTTTCCAAACAGAGTCTTGCTCTGTTGCCCGGGCTAGAGTGCAGTGGCATCAGCCTAGCTCACAGCAACCTCAAACTCCTGAGCTCAAGCGATCCTCCTGCCTCAGCCCCCCAAGTAGCTAGGACTACAGGAACTTGCCACCATGCCCAACTAATTTTTTTGTTTGTTTCTATTTTTAGTTGCCTGGCTAAGTTTTTCTATTTTTAGTAGAGATGGGGGCTCACTCTTGCTCAGGCTGATCTTGAACTCCCGACCTCAAGCGATCCTCCTGCCTCAGCCTCCCAGAGTTCTAGGATTACAGGCATGAGCTACCACACCTGGTCCCCACAGCATAATTATTTTGAGATTCATCCATATTGTATCAATAGTTCATTCCTACTTTGAGAGGCCAGGGTGGAAGGATCGCTTGAGGACAGGAGTTTGAGGTTGCAGTGAGCTATGGTCATGCCACTGCACTCCAGCCTGGGCAACAGAGCGAGACCCTGTTTTGAAAAAAATGGTTCATTCATTTTTATTGCCAAGTAGTACTCCATTGCATGGATGGATACGTTAATTTGTTTACCTAATTTGTCTGGATGTTTGGGTTGTTTTTAGTTTTTGGTTACTAAAAATGAAGATGCTGTGAACGTCCATATACTACTCTTTGTACAGACATATGCTTTCTATTCTCTGTGGTAAATATCTAGGAGTGGAATGGCTGGGTCATATGGTGATTATGCTCTTAACTTTTTGACATTGCCAAACTAGTTTCCAATGTGACTGTACTACTTTATATTCCCACTACCAGTATGAGAATCCAGTTCCTCCACATCCTTGCCAAAATATAGTATAATCAGTTGTTTTGACTTTTGTACTTCTAATAGCTGAGTAGTGGTATCTTATTTTGATTTTAATTTGCATTTTCCTAATGATTATTCATGTTGAGCATCTTTTCATGTGCTTATTTGCCATCCATATCTCTTCTTTGGTGAAGTGTTTGTTCAAATTGTTTGGCCATTTTTAGAATTTGAGTTGCTTATTTTCTTAGTATTAAATTTTGAGGGTTTTAAAAATGTACGTCCTTTGTCAGATATATGCTTTGAAAATATTCTCTCCCAGTGTGTGGCTTATCTTTTTATTATTTTAATGATGTCTTTTGAAGAGGAGATTTTAATTTTGATAAAGTCCAATTTATTAGCTCTTTCATGGATTTGTTCTTTTATGGTGTTGTCTTGCTTAGGTTTAAAAGGGTTCCTCTGGCCACTGTGTTGAGAAGGGAGTGCAAGGATGTGAACGGGGAGACCGGTTAGGAGGTGATGATAAGAAGACAGGCAAGAGATGGTGATAGCTTGGACCGAGGTGGTAGTGGGGGTGATGAGAAGAAAGGGGATTTGGGTGCATTTTGGAAATAGGGTATCTATGAAAGGATTTTCTGATGGATTGGACATGAGATGCAAGACAAAGAGAGGAGGCTGAGAGACTCCAGCTGAAGGCCTGGAAGGATGGTATTGCCCTTAGCTGAGATGGGCAGACCGTGGGCAGAGCAGGTGAGGGCAGAGGCCCAAAGCTCAGCATTGGACCTGCTAAGTTTGAGATGCTCATCTGACACCCTGAGTGGAGTAGGTATTTGAACACATGAGTCTAAGCTCAGTGTGATTCAGCCTCTGGTCATGCTAGGTTCTGTGTCATCCTTCGATATTTCTCTTCTGAATTTACATCCTGTGCTGAACTTGTCACTTCTTTTATTGGAGCAATTATACTAACTGCGCAAGTTCTGAGTCATGTAGGCAGTTGTTCACTGCTCAAGCTCAACTTGGATCAACCACATTTCTGCGTCTCCGCTACACACATTCCAGTTTGCCCTTCACAAGCCCGTGACAAGGCAGGATCTGAGAGTGGAGTAATTTTCCACCCTTGGCTTTGGAGTGGGTGGAGGTTTTCCAGCCTCTCTGGCTTTTGGGGAGAAAAAGCCTAAGGATGCTTCCAGGTCTTTCCCTCATTACCCGAAGCCTGTCCCTCTGATGGTTTGCACTTTTCCCTGTTTGTAGATTTAAACAAATCTGGGGATAATGCTGTCTAACTCTTTCCTGCCCTCGATGGTAGGTTCTGGCCATGGGACAAAAAGGAGGAGTAACTGTATTCTCCTTGGTCCTGCAGGTCAAAGAAGCTTCCCTAGAATGTTGCTATTCGTTAGGACGCAGTTTGGATCCATTTCTTAGCTATCCAGAAATTGGCTTCTGAGTCTTGGGTTTAAGATAAAGACTTCATCTTTAAGGAAGGCTGAATGACTAGCACTAGTATATTTTTGAGGCCAATAAATGCCTCTTTGGTCCCTTGGGCAAGTGAAGCAGTACTGTCAGCTGGCTGGTTCCACACACCACATGGTGTCCCTGGGGGCCATGTTGCTGAGTTTGTGATGTCAAATATCTCAGATGCAGAGATCGTGGATTTAAAATTAGGCTCCCCAAAATGTGCCAATTCATTTGAGCAGATTTTGGTATATTTAAATTTTGGTTCCCATCAGATTTCTGCTTTTTGTACTAAAAACAAAATAATTCCAAAAGGAAAAATGATTTATACTCTTTCTGTGTTTACACAGTGACCATTTTCATTATTTCTTGCTCCATTTGAAGTGATACAACTTTGTATTATCATTATTTTATTTATTTATTTATTTTGAGACAGAGCCTAACTCTGTTGCCCCTGGTAGAGTGCAGTGGCATCATCATAGCTCACTGCAACCTTGAACCCCTGGGCTCAAGTGATCCTCCCAAGCAGTTAGGACTATAGGTGCACAACACCATGCATAGCTAACATTTTTTTTATTTGTAGAGATGGGATCTCATTATTGCCCAGGCTTGTCTTGAACTCTGGCCTCAAGCGATCCTCCAACCTTGACCTCCCAAAGTGCTAGGATTACAGGTGTGAGCCACCCCGCCTGGACTATCCATTATTCTTAATTTACTGAGAACTGGCTGCATGCCCCATACTGTGCTAAGAGCTTCATGACTGTTGAAAGGCTCCATTTAATCCTCATAACCACTCTTTAGGTGCTCTTGTTAGCCCCATTTTACAGATGAGGAAACTGAGCTTTAGATAAGATATTCATAACCATCCCTTTAGCATGGAGAAGAACATGGGAATTGGTAGCAGGTGTTCAAGAGTCCTTGGTTGTGTGATTTTGTGCAAGTAACTTAATTTTTCTAAGTCTCAGTAATTCCTACCTACCTCATGGGACTGTTGCAGACCAAAAGGGGCAATGTATATGAAAGTGGTTAATAAACTAATTCCTATTATAATTACGAACAATAATTTATAACCCTTTATAATTCCCGTTATTGGAGGCAGAGTGTCTTTTATATATTTATTTCTTTTGATTGTTAGAATGACATTGCAATGAACATCTCATGTAACTTTGTTTTTTTAATCTTTAAAATTCCTTAGGATAAAGGGATATTATGGAATTTTAAGATGATTCCTGATGTATATTGCCAAGAGGTGGTACCAGTCTATATGGCTATCAACAGTGTGTGAGTTGACTGGCTTTACCACAGTGTTGTAATATTGGATAACTTCTACAGTCTCCTAATCTAGTGGTTGTAAGGTGCTACAACGTCGTTTGAGTGAGCATTTCTTTGATTGCAAGGGAAGCTAAACATTTTTATACATGCTTGTTTACCAGTAGTATCTCTTTTTTTCATGAATTGTCTTTTCAAGTTCTTTGCCAGTTTACATATTGGAGACTTAATTTCTTTTGGTATCAACCTGTGTAAGTTCTTCACATAACACAGACAGGAACCCTTTGTTGTATTTGCTGTGAATGTTTTCTGCAGATAGTTTCTTTTTGATTTTAGCTTTTTAAGTTTTGTCAAATGGTTGTTTACTTCGATAATGTACAAACTGTCCATCATTCGTAAAGTTATCATCCTTTGTGCTTGTGTTAGCAGCACATATACTGAAGTTGGAACAATACAGAGGAGATTAGCATGGCCCTCGTGTTAAGGATGACACAAATTCATGGAGTGTCCCATATATTTTATGGTAGAAGAATTATATCTCAGTAAATGGTTATAACCCCTCTCCCCACTCCAAAAAAAGTTATCATCCCTCTAAAGATTTGAAGCAGTACACTAAAACATGTTCCTTTTCAGAGGTGAAAAAATTTTTAAAGCTTTTCCTGTCCATATTCATGTGTGATCCATGCCTTTGATTTTCTTTTTGTGTGTTTTATCTTTATCAGGTTTAGGAAGAAGTTCATGTTTGCTTAATGGACATGGAGATGCTTATCTCTTTTTGCACTCTGCAGGTTTCACACAACATGGAAATTATCTGTTTCTTAAAAGTATAAAAATTGTCCTGGGAGAAACATTAGGATTAACTGCATTTTTTGGTTGTTATTGGATGATTTTCTCAATTTCTTTCTTGGTTATTATTCTGTTTAGATTTATATTTCTTGGATTATTTTCAGTAATGTATATCTTTCCAGAAATTATTCATTTCACCAAGAATTTCAGTTTATTAATCTACAAGTGTGCATTACATTCTCTTTGGATTTGGGGGGAAAATCTATTTTCTGTAAATTGTCCTATCTCCTTTGTAATTTCTAATTAAAAATGTGTCCTTAATTATATTTGTCAGAGATTTTTTTATTTTAGTAGTCTTATCAAAAAACCAGCATTTGAACCAATTCATCGTTCTACAGCCTTATGTTTTACAATATATTTATTTCAGCTTTTATCTTTATTTACCACCTCTTTTAAAATTACTTTTCTGCTTAACTCTTAAATGAGAGGCTTTGTTAATATCAGTTCGGATAATCCCAGGCTGAATAAGATTCTAAAGCCCGAAACCAATGGTGGTGAGAGAAACTAATGTATTATCATTGTATGTTTATCAATCAGGGACCAGCAAGGACCACAGCACAGCCCACACCAGCTAGCTCAATAGAAGAAGTTCAGATTCGGGGAACTAGTTGTCAGATACTGGAAGAGCTAAAAGCCATCGGGCTGGTGAGTCATTAGTCATTGCAGAGATGAGCAACAGCAGCAACTGCTGCTCCCGCCCACACACAGCTGGAGGGGCTGAAGACAGAGGGAATGTCACCCGATGCTGGGATCTGGGGTGCCTGGTGGGATCCAGAAGCCACAGAAGGCAGAGATGGGGCAGGGGATGGGGAAGAAAAGCTCCTTCTGCCCCTTTAGTGTCCTGACGGTGCCTCTCTCTGGTAGAAATTCACCAGAAGCCAATTGGCAAAGGAGCCTGAGAAATGTCATTTTCAGGGATCGGTCCCCTGTGATAGGAGCAGAACAGGGAAGGGCAGCCTATGGGCTCAAGGGCAATGTCCAGCAGACACCCTCCTTAAATGCAGGTTAGGTTGCAAGGGTTTGTGTTTGTGACAGTGTCTTAGTCTTTTTGTGCTGCTATAACAGAATACCACAGTCTGGGTAATTTATAAAGAACAGAAATTTATTTATTTCTCCAAGCTGTGGAGGTTGGCAAGTCCAAGATCAAGGCACCAGCATCTGGCGTGGGCCTTCTTGCCGTGTGCTCACAGGCAGGAGGCAGAGGGCACGAGAGAGCGAACCAACTCCTGTGAGCCCTTTTTATAGCAGTTTTAATCCATTTATAAGGGTGGAGCCCTCATGACCCAAACACTTCCCAGACTGTAACACCCCACCTGTAAACACTATCACATGAGGGATTAAGTTTTCAACACATGAATTTTGGAGGGGACATATTCAAACCATAGCGTACACAGGTGACAGAGCTAGCACCAGGGTGCTGTGGAAACCTTTGCTAAGTCCTGCTGGGCCATAGCTTATATTTTTCTAGCTGCTTACTGCATATCAAGGATGCCTCCAAATTATTGTAAATTGAATTTCTAATGTTCTCTTCTCCCCAAATCTGTTTTGTTTTGTGCATTTCCTTCTCTGTTGATAGCACCTCTCCACCCAGGCATCAGAGCTGGCCAGCTTGGAGCCACCCTTGGCCATTCCTTCTCCCTCACATTCTGTGTAGGCCTCCATAGAGCTGCCTGACTCTATGCCTTAATTTCTCTGTTTGTTTCTTTGTGTCTCCGCTTCACCTGCATCAGCTCTGGTCTCGTTATTTCTCCTCTGGCCTCCAAGAACAGTCTTGGAGCTGGTCTCATCTCCTCTAGTCTCCCTCTGTCACACCCCATTCTCCACAGTGATACTAGAGTGATAGTTCTGGAAATACAAGTTAGATCCTGTTACCCAAGGCCATAAACTCCCAAAGGTCCTCCACATGTTCAGGATCTGCCCCTGGCTTCTTGACTCTTCCCACGTCATCTTTTGGCAGTTGTACCACTGCTCTCTGATCCAGCCATGCACAACTACCTTCACTACCCTGAGAAGGCGAGTTTGTTTCATGCTCCAGAAGCTATGCACATGCTTTTTTTGCCCTAATCCTGGAAGGCAGCAGTTCTCAAAGTGGGATCCTTGGAGCTGCGTCAGCATCAGCATTACCTGAGAGCTTGTTAGAAAAGCAGACTCTTGGGTCCCACCCAGATCTACTGAATCAGAAGCTTTTAGCCTGGGGCCTGGGAATCTGGGTTTTTATAAGCCCCCCCCCCCCGGTTATTCAAATTCAAGGGAATGGGCAGGCATGGTGGCTCATGCCTGTAATCCTAGCACTTTGGGAGGCTGAGGCTGGAGGATTGCTTGAGCCCAGGAGTTTGAGGTTGCTGTGAGCTACAGTGATGCCGCTATACTAGGCAGAAGATCGAGACCCTGTCTCAAAAAAAAAAAAAAAAAAAATCAAGGGAAGGTGGAGGACCACTATTGTAAGGAACCTCCCCTCACACCTTGAGTCCTACTCTATTAAGGATGTTAGCTCCGTGTAGCCTTCCTGTCACCATGGGCAGAGTTAATAACCATCCCCTCATATGTTCCCCCAGCACTTTGTCAATACCTCTACTGGAGCTGTTAAAAACCAGTCTATTAATGTAGACTTTGAGTTCCTCAAAGGAAAGGACTGCGTCTCTTTCATTTTTACTTTCACAGTTACTAGAAATTTCTTAGAAATACGCTTTCCTAGAAATGCTCAGAAAAACACACACAACACACACACTTAATGGTGAATAAATACAATAAAAAATGATTCAACAAACATTTGCATAGTGCTTACTGCCAGACACTGTCCTGAGCACTATAAAAACTTAAAGCCTCTTAATCTTCTTAAAAACAATAAGCATCGGGGGCCATTACAGCTATCGCTTTCCAGATGAAGAAAGTGAGGCACAGAGAGGTTGAAGGAACTCAAAGTCACACAGCCGTGAGAGCAGAGCTGTGGCTGGGTTCTGGCAGCCTGGCTGCAGATTTGGGGCTCTCATCCCCATTCCACACCACCTCTGGGCGGAATTAGCCGGGCTAAAAGGATGCGTGGAGCGCTGTGGGGACAGGCAAACAGCACTGCTGTCTGTTGCAGGAGTTCTTTGTGGTGCTGTGTGTGGCTGTTTCTTCAGCTTAGGTGGCCCCCAAAGCCATGGCGTGGTGTCAGGGTAGGGCAGGTCCTCAGCAGCCTGGCAAGTTCTGCTTAACATTTGTCTTCCTATAGCCTGGGAGGTCCTGGGCTAATGGTCAGGAAGAGCTTATTAGCTTTGAGGGCTCGTGACCCTTTAGTTGACCCTGGGAGGTCTGAGGATTGTGGTTTTTAGTCTTGGATCAGTAGTCTAGCTCTTGAAAGAATTTTAGAGACCTTCAGGAAGAAAATGTATGGCAGCATTCTCCCCAGGATAGCATAGGCCCTCCCCAGAGAACGGCTGATTTACTTGGAGATTTATATAAGTAAGTTCCATTTCTGAAACATTCCCCACTTTCATTCAGTTCCCTAAAGCTGTGGTCCTCAACTCCTGGACCGCAGACCAGTATGGGTCCGTGGCCTGTTAGGGAGCGTAGCTCTGCCGCCCCCCACCCCCATCAACCCCCGTCTGTGGAAACATTGTCTTCCATGAAACTTAGGAAAGGGGGCCGCACAGCAGGAGGTGAGAGGTGGGCGAGTGAAGCTTCATCTGTATTTATAGCCGCTCCCCATCGCTCACATCACCGTGAGCTCCACCTCCCTCGCCTCTTCCATGGAAAAATTGTCTTCCATGAAACCATCCCTGGTGCCAAAAAGGCTGGGGACCGCTGCCCTAAAGCACAGGACTTCTGGAGTTCTCAAATGAAAGGCCCTGTTTCAGTACCCAAGTACAGACGGTCTCCGACTAGTGAAGGTTTGACTAATGATTTCTTGACTTCACGGTGGTGTCAAAGCAATACCCATTCAAGTGGAAATCGTACTTCCAATTCTGTCTTTTGATCTTTTCCCAGGCTAGTGATATGGGGTAGGATATTCTCCTGTGATGCTGGCCAGCTGCAGCTCCCAAGGCAGGCAGGCGATCACCGTGTAAACAACCAATACTCGGTGTTCTGTGTTGCCGGCACTTTTTGGATATTGTGTTTTGTGTTTTCGCGTCCCATCGCGTCTATAAAACACCCATCTGTGTACAGTATTCAAACACTTTATTATAAAATAGGCTTTGTCTTAGATGATTTTGCCCAGCAGTAGGTCAATTAATGTAAGTGTTTTGAGCACGTTTGAGGTAGGCTAGGCCAGGCTATGATGTTTGGTAGGTTAGGTGTATTAAATGCATTTTTGACCTACAGTGTTTTCAACTTACGATGGGTTTGTCTGGACGCAGCCCCATGATAGTCGAGGAGCATCTGTACTTAGCAGATCCCCATTATATGTCTAGCGCTGTGCTGTCTATCGTGAAGGTGTGAAAGAAGTATACAATAGGCTTCGGGGAAACTCCTAGTATGGTTGGAGAGAAGAGCTAAGGCACATACATGAAGAATTAGGGCAAGGCGTGATTTTATATATTAGCATATAGTAATTAGCGTAGATTCAAGTGCCAAATTGAGTGATTCCAATAATTAGAGAACAGGGCAGCATGTTGTAAGACAAAGAATACGTGTTATGAATAGTAAGTATAAAATGAATTAGAGAAAGGAGATAAATGAAGGCTGGAATGGGGAGAGAGGTTTAAAGAGGGAGTGAGATTCAATCTGAGTAATGCAGAAAAGATGATAATAAAACAATAATGTTGGATAACTTGAGAGCTTTACTGTGTGCTAGATACTCTTCTGATTTTCACAATAGCCCTACAAGTTAGGTCTTACCAAAATCCTACATCCTACAGATGAAGAAGTTGGGGCACAAAAAGGTTAAATATTATTCACGAGGATACAGCTGAAAGGTGGAGGAGCTTCGATTTGAACCCACAGTCTACCTTCAGCCTTTATGCTTATCGCTGGACTGCGTAAGTATTAATACAGTTTGTTATTTATCCCCAGGCACTCGGCAGCCTGGGGCTTAGAGCCGAGTTGAGCAAAAAGGGGAAGGACCAACCGTGGGCAGCAGGGGACGGGGCAAAGGGTGACCTGAGAGACATGGTACTGGTCACCCGGTGCCAGGCAGATGGTCTAGCCATGAGTCCATCTGCAGCAGCTGGGCAGAAAGGCGGAAACCAAGCATTAACTACAGGTGGGAAAGGAGAACTGGCCCACTCTAGGGTGGGGCATCATCCCCCGGCCCCCCAGCCTCCTCCATCTTCTATTGCTTCCCTCCCCGTTGGCTTAGAGTCCAGGGTTCTTCATGTCAGTGACTTGTCAGCCAAAGTCCCTAATAACCTTCCTTCCGCCTCCCCTTGGCTCCAATCAGTCATGCTTTCTTGGCAAGACTCCAATTCTAGAAAAACCCAACTGTCTCTGAGCTTTCTCTAAGTCTATGGATGAATAGCCAAACTTTGGTGGAAAAAGTCACCCATTGAGGCCAATGGAGACTACCAAAAATTCATGACTGCCCACTGTAGCTGCACCCTTAGCACTGCCTGTCCATCCCACCGCAGGTCCAGCGCCATCGGCTCTTGTCTGGATGGCTGAAGTGGCCTCCTCACTGGTCACCATTCTTATCCCCCTGCAGACCACTTCCCAACAGCAGCTGGAATGACAGAAATCCTATGATGTCACTCCTGGCTTACTCCTCAGCCCCTCACTGGCTTCTCAGCCCCCTTGAAATGAAATTCAAGCTCCTGACATCCCCAAGGCCCCCCGTGACCTGGTTCTTCCCTGCCTCTCTGCCCTCATCTCCCACTATGTTCTTTCTCCCTCATTCCCTCCAGGTCACTGGGGGACTTTTGTTCCTTGTTTACACCAAGCTCGTTCCTGCTTTAAGCCTTGGCATTCACTGTTTCCTCTGCCTGGGCACCCTTCCCCGGATCTTCCCATGGAGGCCTTCTCATCCCAGTGCCACCTGCTGGAAAGGTCTTTCCTCCACCTCTTAGATGAAGGTGCTCCTTCTTCGTTTCTTAAATTATATTTTTTCCTTCAAAGTACTTATCACCAGCTAAAATCTTTACTTGTTTACCTATTATGCTGGAGACTGTTGAATGCCTACCCAATATTTATTCTCCTCTCTTATTTACTAAAAGAACCCAATTTTCTTTATGGCAACTTTACAGAACAAATCCCTTTGTTAAAAGGATTTGTTCTGTAAAAATTGGATTCAGTCAAAAGGCCACACTCAAGGATCCAGAAGGCCACATGTTGCCCCAAGGCTGTAGGTTCCCTACCCCTGGAAGGCTTCAGGAAGCTCTTTAAGGGGGCCTGACTCAGCTGGGTGGCATCACCTTTTGCCATTCTCTCCTTCTCTTTCTCCTTGCTAGAATGAAGATAAAATGAATGGAGTGGTGGCAGCCATTTTGGAGTATGAGGTGCTCTGAAAGATGCAAGTCACATGCTAAGGATGGTAGATCAGAAAGGCAGGGGGAGTCTGGATTCCTGATGTCATCATGGAGTTATCCTATGAGTTTGGGACTGCCAATCCTCAGACTTATTTTATGTGAGGGGAACTCGACCTCTAATTTGCTTGAATTATATTATTTGGGTTTTCTGCTATACTTAACCAAAACTATCCCTAACAAACTTATTTATAATCTTTCTTCCTTGACTAGAATGTGACCTTCATGAGTCCAGGGACTTTTCTTTGCTCTTGCTGGTACAGTGAATATTTCTTGAGTGATGAGTGTATGATAATAGGGATTTCCTGAAGTGGTATTTATGGGACATGAAGCAGCTAGGATAGGCGAGGTTATGCTAAAGTAATAACACTAAAACATCAGTGGCCTAACACAACAGAAGTTTATTCCTGCTCTCCAGGTAGATGTTCTCTGGGTCCATCATCATTGGTTGCTTTGACCTTGTAGCATCTTTCTCTCAAGTTCACCATGCTTCAGAGTTCACCCTGGTAGCAGAAGAGAGCATGGGGAGTCATGTGCTAGCTCTTACACACTTTCTCCTTGAAATACATGTGCCATTTGTGCTTACATTTCATTGGCCAGAGTCAGTCATATGGCCAGGATTACCTTCAAGGTGGTGGGTAGGGAGGAGAAATGGAAATACTAGAGAACAATAGTGGATCTACCATAGAATCCACGCCACCTCTGAAACTGCTGGAGAGGGAGAAAGGAAGTCGCTTGTGTATTGACTCTTCCTTGAATTTATATATATTTTTTTGGAGATAGGGTCTTGCGCTGTCACCCTGGCTAGAGTACAGTGGCATCATATTAGCTCCTTGCAGCCTCCAACTCCTGGGCTCAAGAGATCCTCCTGCCTTGGCCTCCTGAGTAGCTGGGACTACAGGTGTGCACCACTGTGCCCAGCTAATTTTTCTATTTTATGTAGAGACGGGGTCTCGTTCTTGCTCAGGCTGGTCTTGAACTCCTGGCCTCAAGCGATCCTCCTGCCTTGGCCTCCCAAAGTGCTAGGATTGCAGGTGTGTGCCACCGCGCGAGGCCCTTGAATTTATTTTTGAAGTGTAAGGACAACAACTTCTCAACCACATGGACCAGCCTGTTGCTCAGCCAGGATTGTTGAGAGCATTGCTTGTGTGTATTAACTCTAGGCCTCATTTTCAGTGCCATCAGACTATAATATTCTGTTTGCCCACTTGGGTCTACTACCTGGGTCTGCTCCTTAGTAACACATTTTAATCCTAAACCTTTGTATCATCTTTGCTCACATCCGAACTTAACGGTCCTGTGTCCCATCACTTCAGAGTTTTGGAATAAGCCATAAACTAATTCAGGCTAAGATGTGATAGTTTGATAAAATAACTCACCTAACATATTTGCATTTTAATGGAGGCTCTCTATGCCTTAAAGCAGAAGGGTTGTAATTTCAGGCACCCTAGTAAGCAGGTTGGAAAAATATTTTTCTCCAGAGGAGCCTTTTACTGCTCCTTAAATCTTATCACACTACTCTGCAGACAGAACAGAACTGACTCTCTTGGCTGGTTTCCGCCACTTTCTAAGCCAGAGACCTCCTGGGGAGAGGGTGAAATGATAACAGCGTAGGCCCTGTTTTATTAAGTATATTGGTAAGAGAAGAAAGGAAACTTATTCAGAGGAGATGGACTCAGATGTGCAGAGAAAAACAAATAAAGCATTCCACTAGCCTGTCCCCTGATAAAATATCCATTGCGTTCATAGAGGAATTATGTTGCTTTTCCATAAAAGACAACTCGGGCTTTTTGTGCCGTTGTGGAAACAGCTAGGTTTCTTTCCTACTGTTTGACATTTTCCACGCTTGTTGCTAAATCCTTGACAGAAGCATTAGCTGGGCTGAAGAATAATAGTGTTGTAAGAAAGCTGATAATGGCCTAGAAAAAAAAGTATGTATAATACATACCTTGACATTGAATCGCTGAATACTTTAATAAGTAATGCACACAAACGGAGGCCTTTTGTGTTGACATAAAATGTAAGCTCTACCTTTCTTCTCATTGAGAAGTATAAAGAACACGAGAGGAAAACAGATGGAAAAAATTCAAATATTTTCCTTTGTGGACTTTGATGTGCCAATATGCTATACACCAATGGGTTCTTTTTAATTTCCTTAAGTGTTAGAGAATGAGAGTGTGTGCGAGAGACGGGAGATAGCATGCGTGTTGCATTTCTTGATGTTTTCCAGAAATCAGTTTCAGATGAGAGATTCTTATTTTCATGTGGCTTCCAGAATCCTGGGAACTCGATAGGCTTACTGGGAGAGAGCACCAATGAAGTCAAAGAGCCTAAGGTGCCAGTGGCCAGGAGCAGACCTTGGTGCCAGAACGACTTCATATCACTTGAAATACAGCATCTTCTAGGGTAGAGTGGTTAGGACACATGATCACAGAGCCTTCAAGGTAGGGAGTGAATAAGAGCAATAAAAGTAGATGTCCATTGCTTTACAGAACCAGGCTAATGCAATTCACCAGGTTTTGGTGACTATGGCAGTTTTTTGACTTAGATTTTTGAGGAAAAGATCCTTACACATTTCCATTGTAAAGATTCTCCTCCTAGGGTGTCAGATGATAAACTCAAAGCCCTTTTGTTCCTTTCTGTCACTTTGCAGCTTTCTCCACAAAAGCCATTACTGCCCCCACCTCCTTCCTTCCACCCTTTGCTCATTCTTCACGCAGTTCTTAAAATGCCTCTTCCTTGGTGACAGCAATTTCCTTACTGTCTGGTATGGAACTCTGACCCCAAACATGCCTAGTTACCTCCTGTGGATTATACTGAACCCTACCTAGAAATAGATTTGGTTAGGATGTATTATTGGCTACAGGTAATAGGAAACAAGGTTCTCAATGGCTTGACCAATAAAGATTCTTAAATGTCTCGTATGATAAGAAGTCTGTCATTATGAGTTCTGCGGTTGGAGCTGTGGCTCCCAAATGCCATTAAGGTCCAGGCTCTTTTCCATTTTCTGCTCTGCCATCTCTGGGTACAGGCTTGTGGGTCTCATGCGTAGCGCCTCCTGGTTACCAAATGGTAGTTAAGGAAGGAAGCAGGGAAGCTGATGACAAAAAGGATCCTTTTTTTTTATCAAAGAGGGAAAAATCATTTCCCACGAGTGCACTGACAGAATCTCACTGTCCAGTGGCAGATCTCGTGGCTATTCCCAGCTTCAAGAGGGGCCATGAAAATTAGTATCTGATAAAGGGACAGAGGATTGCAAAGATTAGCTTAGACTCCTCATGATTCACTGCCTGGAAACTGGGTGGCTCTACTGGTAAAGACAACGTTGGGGGAAGGTGGGTGAGTACAGTGTCTGCTACAAAACTTCCTTAAGGGAAGCTGTTTATCTATGTAGAGATGGTACATTTTAATCCTGTTCTTGGTTTACACCACAAATATATACCTTCCTCTACAATGCAGGTATGTTCCTAGGTGGTGGCTGTAAAGACCCTACATGAAATACTTTTCCCCCATCATTTTCAATTAACAAAAACTAAGATGGGTTTATATGCAAAGTATATTGCTCAAGATTATACCAAATTACATGTTTAAAATGGTGATCACACAGATATTGAAATACAAGACTGTATAGGTAATTTCCATATTTGAGCAATCGATGTGTTCCAGCAAAGTGCCCCTAAGGTGACTTTATGTAAAGTGAATTCTATATTTCTTTTAGCTATTATTGTGAAATTGGAGATATATTCCCACTGGAAAACATTATTCTGCAGGTGGTAGATGTTGCTGAGAAAAGATAGCAGATGAAGTTTTGATATGATGTCTAAGCTCCCAAACTGGGCTTTGAGTCAGAATCACCTTTGGGGGCTTTCTAAAGCTATGAAATTCCCACACTTCTCTTCAAATCAGTGGAATCATAATCTCTGAGACAGAGGCCTGGAAAGCCGTGGATTTAGAAAGCCTCCCATGTGATGCTGATGTGTAGGCAGATTTAGGAATCATTGTCATAGACTCAGACCCATAGAATTATGGAATTTAATAGGACTTTGAAATAATTTGGTCCAAATCCCTCATTTTAAAAATGAGGAAAGAGACATTATGCGACTTGCTAGAGGTCACATTGCTACACAAGAAGCAGAGACTTGACTTCAGTCCTCTCATCTCTGATACTTGTGTTCTTGCTGGTAAGTACAGCACCCCACTGGGGAAGGGGTTTAGGATACTTTATGTGGTGTTTCTACAGTTTTACAGCATCTTCTTGGAGTCTACTGCTTGTCTTCATATCTCTGACTCCTTTCTTTTATTGGGCCATTTATCAGAATGTAAGATTTTCTGTGGGAGTCATCAAATTCCTTATTCTTAGAACTTCTTCCTTAGGGTTGAAGATGTACATTGCTTTGCAGAACCAGGCTAATGCAATTCACCAAGGGGTACTAATATCGAAAAGGATACATCCCAAATGGAAATCTTAAATCTGAAGATTTTGTACATTATATGTTAGCAATTTTGTTCAAAATTCTATAAATGAGCTTATTTGCAGTAAGATGTTACTAATGACAGATCCATGAAGCCTCCTTATTATAAGGGAAAAGGAAGAGATACTAAGATTCCATTCATTAGACAAACTTCTTTTTGAATGCTAATGATATACTCGGTCCTGTTCCAGATGCTACAATAAGGAAGGTTGTAGGAAGATTTGGGGATAGTGGAAGAAAGAAAACTATTAATAGATCACTATGATATAGTGCGGCAGCTGTAAAATTCAAGGAATGTACAAAACACAGTGGTGGTGTGGATGAACAGTTTAACTTCTGGGGTAGGGATGGGAAGGTGCTTTACACAAGGATGTGACTTCTGAGTTAAGTCCTGTGTGGAATAGAAACTTGAAAAGGGAACAAAGAGGACAGACATCCATGTCTATGCAAACAACACGTGCAAAGGCCCTGGGGCATGAAGTAGCCTGGTATGCTGGGGAGCTCTAAGTGTGCTATGGAACATGGTAGGACTGGCAATGGCAGTGCAGAGGAGGCTAGCTTGGGAAAGGACCTATATGATATGTTTAGCCATTTGGGCATTACCCACAGACAACCGAGTGTGTTGAGTTTTCAGCAGGGAAGTAGCTGGCGCAGTGAGAAGTTGCATTGTAGGGGGAACATTCTGAAGGCAAGAAATTGGTTAAGGGTTATTGTAATAGTTTTAGTAAAACAATGTAGGACATTTCCATGTGGTAGAAATAATGGGGATAAGGAAGAGAGGAAGGCACCAATAAGTATTGAGGTCAAGTTGGCAGGACTTGGTGGCTGATTGGTTGTGGAGAATAGGGAAGAGGGAAGAGTTGAGAATAATCTTCATATTTTACATATTGGGAAGACAGCACCAAAAAACAAAATATTTGTTTTGTTTTCTTTTGTGGGGAATATAATGAGTTTAGCATTGACCCTTGACTAGAGGTATCTAAAAGATATATGATGAAATTTTCCAAAAGTTCAGAGAGACCTCTCTGGGGCTATAGCTTTGAGAGTTATCATTTTGATGTTACTGCATGGATCTCCCATGTTGAGTAAGGAGAGACCTGATGCCATAAACCAGGAATTTCTAACACTTAACGAGCAGCTTTGTTAGCTTTTGCTGCATAACAAACCACCCCAAACTTAGGGCCTTAAAACAACAAACATTTGTTATTTCTCATGATTCTATGGTTTGGCTGTGTGGTTCTTTGAGTGGCCCAGCTGAGGACAGATGACCTAGGATGGCCACTCTCACACGTCTGGCCTCCGTGTCAGCTGGGGCAATAAGGTGTCTTGGCCAGGTATCTCTGATCATCCAACAGGCTAGCCCAGGCTTGTTCACATGGTGGTGGTCAAAGGATTCCCACAAGGAACAAAAGAGGGAAAATCTTCAATGCACAATTGCTCTTTAAGTTTCTGCTGTGCTATATTTGCTATGTGCCATTTGTCAAGACAAGTCACCTGGCAAGCCCAGAGCCAGTGTGGATAGGGACCTAGATTCTGAAAGGGGGATTATTATGGTTATTTTTACAAACACTCTCCTACAGGGGTATGGCAGGTGGAAAGGGATCCCACAAATATACTTTGTGCTTAGTAGTGTACTAGGCAATGCAGAATAGCTTATAGGGGTAAGAAATCAGCTCAAAGTCACTCTTACTAAGTGAATGAGCTGTCATTCGAACCTTACTCCATCTAGATCCAAGGTCAGTGCTTATCCTATCCAGACTGTCTCTACCTGATTAGTACAAGCTCCTTGTATCCTCAAACCCTCACACTGTGTTAAGAAGCCCTTTTGCTGCTGCTGAAGTAAACATACAAACAAAAAAGAGTCAAGTGATCCTTTAAAATGTTGAGCTTAGAAGTTATCTGCCTGTATTTGACCATTTGTTCCTGATTATGACTAAGGCTAATTGTTTATCTTACGGCTGGTTAGAGGGATATTAGGACATTAAGTGCTGTTAGCACATTCTGGGGTTTGGCACATGTGCGGTGGGATGACTCACAGGCAGTGTTAGTCTTGCCTTTGAAAGGTGTTTATTTTTCCTCATTAAGTCTTTGAGCAATCTATTCTTTCTGCAAATGATGATTTCTTCCTTCAGGCTTGCTTTCAAGAGGGGTACTCTGGAGCAGGTGCCTTGGTCACTAAATCTGTCACTGACAGACTCACTGAGTCTATTTTAAAATGTGTGGGGTTTTTATTGTGTAATGGTGTGTAATATTGCAAGGATCATTGGGAGATATTGGGAGAACACCTTCCTCCTACTGTAACTCCTTTCCTGGCCTTTGAAATAAGGTGACTAGACTAGATTTACATGGCGTGAAATCGACAACCACTTCTAAGGTGTGCCTGCTCATGGATTTGTAACCCTTGCTTGAGAGGTCACAGGAGAAGGTCAAGGATGTGGGTCAACTTGTGTGGTCCTGGCCCCGAGCACCTCTCTAGCCTCATTTCCTGTTACTCCCCTTCGTAGCCATGCTATAACCCTAGCTGTTTCCTAAAAACCCATGTTCCCTGATGCCGTCACAACTCTGCACGTGTGGTTCCTCTTCTGGGAAGGCTCATCTCCTTAAGGCACTCTTTCTTTGTCCTTTCAATCCCAGCTCAAACCTCAGGGGTGGCAGCCTCTGCGAAGTCATCCATAATCTCTACCATCCTGCGAGTTCCCAGCAGTGTCAAGGGCTCTTCCCTCTGCCCTCTGGTGTCCTGCGTGTACTTCTAGTGATGTGAAGTCAACCTGTATTATAATTTGATGTCTCTTCCTTGCATTAGGAATTCTTTAAAAGACTGTGGCTTGGTTTTCTGTCTCTAGACCCCAGTATGGTGCTTGGCATATAGGTGACGCTCAGTACATGATGAGAGATTGGGTAGCTCCCTCCATCCTATGCTACCAAGGCTCCAAGTCCTCCAGCATTTTCTGATGGCAGTATCAATCTCCATTTCATAATGCTGGGAGGATGTATTGTCATTGCCTCTGCCCCCTAGGCATTAGGGGTAATGTCTTTAGGTTTGGCAGAAAGGTAGGGTGTCTCCAGCCTCTAGGTGCCCACTACGAATTCTAGGCAAGTTCTAGCTTCCCATACCCGAGTTTTCACTAACCTCTGGTTTGGGGTGATTTGAGATCCTTAGAATTATGATGTTCTAATGTTTGCGGAGAATGATCAACTATTGCTCTTGTTTCTGACATTTCACATGGGTGGAGGAGTGATCTAATCAGGGTATGTGCCAGACGGATTGAGGGAAGGACACCCAGAAGGCAGGGGGATGACACGGATGTCACAGGGAGCTCCCAAGCTGGGGTGACTGGGAGGGTGGGTGGTGGTGCCTTTTGCAGAAGTGCCCAACACAGGGAGAGGATCAGGTTGAGCCGGAAAGGTGATACATGTTTGTTTATGTTGAGCTTGAAGAGTTTGTGGGAATCAAATAGACAGTCAGCATTGTGGGCTTCAGGCTGGGGAGGAAAAGGCCAGAATCACAGTGAGAAAGACTTGGTTTACTAAAGCTGAGAGGGTGAATGCATTCCAGGAAAGAATGTATAGCAGCAAGAGAAGCTGGTAAATGGATAATTGGAAAACATCTGTTCTACCAATGAGCTAGAGAGATGGGAAAAGATGTAGGAGTCTCAGAAGAATATCAAACTGCTGAAATTCATGGAGAAGAGTTTGTCAAGAGCTTGTCTGAAGACTCTATGAAAGGGAACTCTTGCTTATAACATTAAGTGAAAAAGAGCATCGAATGATGCTCTCTTCAGCTATGTGCAGAGGGCTTAGAGGCTTGCACAGAGGACAGGGTCTCGCCCAGCCAGTCTGATTAGCCTGGGCAGTCAGCAAGGAGACAGATTATGCATGGAAGTGAGGAAAATCTCAAGAAGATGCTGATCATCAGTGGGGAGTGTCAAATGACACAATCAGTGGAGTTTTAATACTGGTAGAATTCCTGCCTGCTTTGTATTTTTTTGAACAATGTGGGGTTTTTTCCCCACCCTTTCACCAAGAGCAAAGGTATATTTCTAGTTTACAAGTATGATAACTAGATCCAGATGGGATAACTCCTGTGGGGTTTTATTTGTTTGTTTTTAAATAAGCAATCAGTACTCAGAAAATACCTTGGGAATTCTTATTTATGTTTTGTGGTAAAATATATATAAGATTTTTGCCATTTTAACCATTTTTAAGTGCACTATTCAGTGGCATTAAGTACATTCATAACGTTGTACAACTGGCACCGTCATCCATTGCCAGTTCTTTTTTTATCATCCCAGACAGAAACTCTGCACCCAGCAAACAACTGCTCCTGCACACTGCTCCTGCATTTCCCCTGCACACAGAATCATACAGCACTTGTCCTTTGGGGTCTGGTTTATTTCACTTAGCATATCCTCAGGAATTTGGACAGCTCTCTGAAATTTGGCTGCCCAATGCTTTGGATACAGATTTCTGGAGTATGTGACATAATTCCTCAGTTATTTTCTCAGAGTCTTTTGCTTTGCCCCTTCTTGAAATAGTGAATAGTAGTTTCTACCCAAAGAAGCCATTTTGCACATTTTTATTACAACCTCCAATAGCAACAGTTGTGGGACGGTAGTCCTGGTGGTGGTTTCAATATTGGCCAAAGGCCTTTTGTGGAGGAATTGTGGCAGATGGCGGTCCTGATCCACCCCAAAGGTGCCCTGTGTCATACACTCCTGGACATGTAAGGGCCCTTGGAAATCCTTCATTATGCAATAGATTGCCTGGGCTTCCTTATCCCGAGTAATTACAACCCCTGCTGTGTGAACACTTGTCACATGTCAAAACACTTCTTCATTTTAATGGCTTTAATAAAAAAATTTTACAAGCCCCAATTTTTTATTATTAGATTCAACAGACATAAAATTACCCTGCCAAATTGCTATAAAAGTTTCTAAATGCTTATTCTCAATTTCTGTCATTCTCTTGTGGCCCAGGAGCAAACGGTGCTCAGACCACACTCTAAGCAGCCCTGCTATAGGTAGCACCACACACGGGGAGGGTTGCTTGGAAACGCACTTTAATAAATTTCTGGAAAGATATGTTCTCTTAAGGCAACGTCTGCTCTTACTGACTCTTTGCTCTCTCATACCATGGGAGGAGATTGGTTTGCCTGAGCAAATCTCTGACTATTACCCAGCCCCTGGGTAAGAGACACTTTCCCAATTGTTCTGCATCATACTGTGTCAGGAACTTCAATGTGAGGCCATGAAATGTCATTGGCTAGAAATCTTATTTGGAACTTTACAGTAGTCAAATTTGGTTCTCTCAAGGCCCTGCTGTAGGGCTTTGTCGTGTTCCATTCCCAAGGCGAATCGTCAACATGCCACGTCAGAAATCCTTTAGGTTACCTTGCTGAGCTAAATGATGCAGCTCTGCAATATATGCGCTGATTCCCAGCCCTTTTTTGAGTCTTATTCACAATATATAAATCTCTGAACCATTCTTGGTGCATGCGATGTGGATGTCTCCAATAATTCTGTAAGTTAATGCAATGTTGAGTCTTATGTGACAGGTGTCTTAAGGGAAGATGGGATCATAAGAAATGGGCTCTATAGATGGGCAACACTATAGTAAATTTCCACTTAGAAGGTCATGATTAAAGTCCAGAGGCACACTTGGTATATGAATGTCAGGCTGATGGCCACCAAACACCTCAGCATAGCAGGAGGCAACATGGTGCAACGGTGCAAAAAAGCTGAGTTGGAGTTTAGACAGGGGTTCGATTCTTCCTCTGCCATTTATAATATCTGTGGGTTTGGGCAGGTGTTTACCTCTCAAAGCCTCATGGAGTAAAAATGTGAGGAGTGCTTAGCATATAGCAAGTCCTCATGCATTGATTTCCTTCTCTTCTGTGATTTCTCTGCTGTGGTCCAGAAAACAGCTTCTGAATGCTTGGGTTATAGGTGGGAAGTGAAGTCAAATGCTTCGCAGGAGTGATTGAAACAGATTGATACTGCTTGCAGTTGCATGGCTTTTTTTCCTGGAGAGTCTGAAGTCCTTGTCTCTCTCTCTCTCTCTCTCATTTTTTTTTTTAGGTTTATTTTTCTGAGGAAAGAAGTCTTTGTCTCTTAAAGAGATTGTGTTTGGTAGCAGTAAACAGGCTTTTAGCAAAATGGCTTTTTAATCCCATTCAAGTGTATTCTGCACTCACAATAGAAATGCAAATGAAAGCTAAAATGATATATCATTTTTCACCTATTGGTTGGGCAAAGATTGAGAGTTTGATACCAGGCTGGGTCAGGGAGAGTTCTGACAGCAGGCCCTGGGGGGAGAGTAAACTGGGACAACGTTTATGGAGAGAAATTTAACAATGTCTATCAAAATCACAAATGCACATTTCATGTCTAGAAATGTATTTATATTTGCTTATATGGAAAATAAAGTGTTTACTGATATAATGTGATCTTCAAGATGTATTTTTAAGTGAAAGACACAAAGTCCAGCAGAATGTGTATAGCTTACATTGTATATATAGTATTTATGGTAAATAAAAAGGAAAACATTCATTCGTATATCTAAAAAGGAAGATTTTGCCCAGACATGTTTAACTGTGGAAACTCAAAGGAAACAAATGAAACCACAGTGCTTGCAGGAGTACATAATAATGTTTAGTTTTCTCTGTAGTTTGACACACAGGTAAGTTACATGAGGTCAGGTTGGCTGTTTGCTCACACTTTTGCTCTCAGCTTTTAGCACGAGATGGGATGGTAGTCCTGGTGGTGTTTCACTAAACACAGTTGAATGAATAAATGAATGAAGGAAGCATGAGAGGGAACTTGACCTCTTTCCTGAGCTTGCAAGTAAATGGATCCTGCCAGTGGGAACCAGGGAATTACTGTGTCACCAAACTCACCTACTGTTCCCTGCGAATATTTCGGAAGGTCATAATTGGGATGGAGGAGAAACAGAACTAGGGCCTGTATAACCGGGGGCCATGTGACCTGGTTATTGACTGCTGGAAAGAGCCAGTAATATTACACAAGAGAATCCAACACTGCTTGGTAACAATTTGAAAGGGTAATTTACATAGAAAACCTTTTGCAACCAAATCAGTTTTATTGGTTATTTTATAAAAATAAAATAAATGTTTATGATAGAAAATAAAGATAAGCACAACATAATAATTAATAATTCCACTAGACAGACATAGCCACTGTTAACATTTTGGGAAGCCTCTTTCTGGACTTCACTTAAGCACACCTCCCTCCCTTTCTTAAATAATCTAATTTTTCGTTTTATTAAAAAATGAAACCAGGATTATTCAAGTCAGTTAAAATTTTGCTTCTTTGGTTTTATTTCTACCCTGGTACTTTGCCATATTTGAGAAACAATGTAGCATCCATCTTATCTAGGCCATTCTCATACTCACTTTTCTTACTTTTGCAGTCTGCTGTAGTGTTTTAGGTTGTAATCCTCTTTTCTGATTATTCTCCGTAACATACAGTGATCTATCCCACAACCATGCAGGATGACGTTCAGGTCCCTTGCACGTCCCATCCTTTTCCTTTGTGCCTTCTTCCACATGGCCATCCTTTTGCCTTGAAAACCACCCAACCCTCAATTTTTCTTGTTTTTTTAAAATTTAAATTTAAATATTTTTAGAGACAGGTCTTGCTATGTTGCACAGGCTGGTCTTGAACTCCTGGGCTCAAGCGATCTTCCCATCTCAGCCTCCCAAGTGGCTGGGATCACAGGCGCGTGTGTGCCACCATGCCCAGGCCCACATTTTCTTACTGCCTCACTCCTTTATGTTCTTCAGTCCTCAGCCATGCAATGTCAATTCCACAAGAAGCTTTACCTGGCCGTCCATTCAGCTGCCTATTCTCCACATTATGGTTACACTTTGCATAAAGCTCAATGTCTTAGCATACTTACTGTATACTGTAATTTTGGGCTTCCTTGTCTGTTTCTCCTACTAGACTGTAATCTTTAAGTAGAGGAATAATGTCTTATTCAGCCTAAATTTCCTGGAAGCTAATGTTGGGACCAAGCAAATAGTAGATGTTCAATAAATGTAAGTACATTGAACAAAAGCGTAAAATGTACACAGTGTTTTATAGTCGATGCGACAGCTTTCACATGCTTTATCTTACTTTACTCGCTCCTCTACTCCTGGTATTTCCATTTAGGTGATGTCTTAGGAGTCACCTTCAGCTGTTCTCTGCCCATTCATCACTCCTCTCCTGGGAGCAGAGGAATCTCTCTGATCGGTAGCCTGGGAAGAATAATCTGGATGTGCTCAGCTAAGCTTAGCTCTTCTCTTTCCTTCTGGGATGTACACTCACTGACACTCTGAGCTTTCCTTTGCTCTTCCGAGACCTAATTCAACAATTTCCCTGCAGCGTGGAGGCCTGCTCCAGCCCAGCATGGCCTAGGACTGAATGAGTCATCTGGGTCATTCTGGGGTTCAGGTGGCAGGTCCATTTACTCCGCCTTCCAACCTGGCCTCTCTCAGGAATAGAGGTGAACATTCTGGCCTCCATCTAACTCTTCATTTTGCTTTTCTCTTTATTTAGGGCCTGGGTTGGGAAGAGACATAATATTTATTGAGGCACCGTTGGCCACCCCCATAGGTGATGTGACTCTTATTCCCATTTAACTAAAGAGGAAACTGAGCTGCTGAGCCGCCAAATGACAGGTCTACCGTCAGGGTATTGTTGAGACTTGATGTCAGGTTTTCTGACTCTCTAAACTGTGTTCTTTCCAATTCAAGTTATTTTTTGAATTTTCCTTCCACTATCTAGCCTGTAAACTGTAGCCAGAATTTCCACACACGGTGAAAAGAGAACTCAGGCATCTTTTAAAGACCTTCGGATTCTGAGTCTATAATTCACCTTCTGGGCTGGCATATGATCGTCCATTTCTCTGTTATCCTTCCCCATGGGGCACATGCTAAGCGCTCGGTAAATGTATGCTTGCCACCAGCCTGATCGTTTAGCATGAGAGGCCCTCAAGAACAGAAACAGGCTGTGTAAACATTCACTACAGATGGTTGCAAAGGAGCTATGAAGTCATGTCTTCAGTATGGGAAGCGCTGAGCAATGGCTTTCTCAGTCACACCCGTAGGGACAGCTCAAGGCTCCGTTAATCTATCATGTTATCATCAGAAAGGAGGGTGTGAGCTGGAGAGTAGAGGCTGGTGGCTGCCGGACCACTGGCTCCGTCCCCTATGTTGGGCTAGTTGAGCCAGGCTTTCTGTTCCGGTGTACAGCTTCCCAAATAAGCTCAGCTTTGGAAAACAGTTTCCCTTTACTTTTTATGTGTTTTCTGGGCTTTCAAACCCATGGGTATTTTGAGGGAAACATAGTCCATATGTTTCTGATTTACTTACATTAAACTTGCCAGAAGTTTCTTTTGTAAAATCTATTTCACGTCTGGGAAACCTTTTCAGCCTGTTTTTTAAAGCCTTTTAGCCCAGATCTTCACACTCAAAAGGAAGCAGAGAATTGAAACAATTATTAGGATATAACTGAGACCAGAAAAGCCCTTTTGCCTTTGTTACCTGAGCATTTCTGGGAACAGGTAAGCTAGAAAGCCTCTAACCCAGAGGTAATTGCCCTAGTTACTCACTTCACATTTCATGTGTGGACACAACCTTTAGATGCTAACATCTTTCTTCAAAGCACTGCATGCAAAATTTTGATTTTCTAGTTCAGCTAATCTTGGATAAGTGTCCCTGGTCTGTTTCCTATTCAGAAACCTCTGAATTTGAGTAGGTTATAAATTTGATAAAGTGCTTTTATTTATTTATTCTTTGCTTGGAGGAGAGAATGACATAAATCCAAGTAAAAATAATGTACATAAAACTTTCAAACTGTACTACTAACTTTCGGATGATAAGTATTATTATTTTTATTAGCAATAAATGTCAAAAGTGTGGAAGAGTGGTTGGGAGAGTTGAAGTGGTAGGAAAAAGAATATATTGGGGGACAGATAGGGGCAACCCACTTAAGAAACAAGCAAATTACAGTCAATCCACCCAAGATACACATCAATTTAAGAAGCTAAAACTATGTTTTCATAGTTGTCTAAATTTCTAGTCTAGAAGACTAGATGCAGGATGAGTGTTGGTTTGAAGAGCAGGGACACCTAAGAGCAGAAAAGATTCCCCCCACCTGCCACCCCAAACCAAACAGGGGTTATCACATGTTGACAACTTAACCCCCGTCGTCAACATTTACCTGCATTTTCAGTTTTTCCCTTGAAACTTTATAGCATCTTCATAAAGTCAAATTTTGATTTTGGAATCTTATTTTCCAGTTTCCTCCTTATGCAAAATTGAATATGTGCTTTTGCAGAAAGGTGTTTATGTCAAGTTGTTCCAGAAATTACATCTAGTGAAAGCAGTGGGACAATGGGATAGGTCAGGTAGAGGATACAAAACAAAGGCCTTTGGTGAAGAGCCCTGGCTTTTCAAGGGGAGCCCAGGTTTCAAGTCAGGCACTGTCTTTTAACTTTCACAGTGTGCGAAATTACAAAAAGGAGCAATGAGAAAGATAAAGGAAGGAGAATGGGAAAGGCAGCCTCTTAGGGTGTCTTTTGTTCTCAGTGGGCCATGGGGGAGTCATGGAATACTCTGGGCCTCAGCTTCTTCAACTATAAAATAAAAATGTTTGATTATATGATCATTATGGCCTTTTCTTGATCAAAGGTGCATGATTCATTTCCTGCCCCCAAAAGACCGAAACAAAGGATAGAGACACAGTGATAGGATATGACTATAGCCCTAAGGTTTGCTAGAAACCTTCACTCAATAAGGATCCCCATTTTGGCTAACCCAGGACTCAAACCAAAGTCTGTTAAATTCTTTTCCAGAGCCTTTTGTATCATAAGCAAGCACCAAGATGTAATTTGTCCTCGGAATACACAGAAGATGCTCAAAATGGTATGATATTGATACCCTTTATAATTTGTTATTTAGATATTTAAAATCTTACAAATGTGACCTTTTGGGTAATTATATACTACTGGATATTGCTTCATAATATTTAAATCCGAGATTTCATATGTTGAGCTGGTATAAAATTAGGGATTCCTGTCCTCATCCTTAAGAACATACTAATTTTCTTGCCTACTTAAAAGGTTTTATTTTTAAATATGAGAAACTGCAAGGTTTTTTTTTTCCCACCCAAATTAAACCGGAGATAAAGTGGATGAAATCTTAACTGTCATGTCCTCCCTTGGCATTATGTTTTGCTTTCTCTGAACACCTGCTTTCCCACAATGTACATGCCCCTCTGGAGGTTCTAAGCTCTGTTCGGCTACTATTTGTCTAGGTAAGTTTGTAAACATCGTTTATACTTTCTGGGTTCCATTTCATTATTTGAAGAAGGTAGCACTTGGTTAGATAGGTAGGTTTCTTTCTGGCATTATATGATCCTAGCAGAAGCAGATATTTTTCTGTCAGTTTCTTTGAGAAAGATGAAAACAGGAAGAAAAAAGTTTTAGTAGCTAATCCAGAACGCTACTGACTTCAATCTTTCACACAGGAAATCAAAAACAATTACTACAGGTAAACTGATCAAAATATTTTCTGACAACTATATCAGGTGATACTTGCTGACACTCGTCTGGGGCGGGGGAGACTTCTATGTCTTGTGTAATACTTTTATTCTCAGACAGTGAAATGTGAAGTGTTTACTAGTACAGTTGTTTTGACATAGCGTACTAACATATTATTGAATTCCTGACACAAGCATTTCCCGTGAAATGTTAAACTGAAATCCTCTTTAAAAAATAATTCCAGATTGATTCCATATATGGGGCTAGCTGAGGACTGTACATAAACATTGTCATCATGTGCGTTAGGTACAGGGGACAAAATGTTCAGCTGCATTGTATTGGACAAATCACAGTTTTAAACATAATAAGAACAATGCTACTTTCCTGAAACAGAAAATCGCCATTGGCTTCTCAGCATGGTGGTAAAGACATCCTTTTTTTAGGTCACTTCTGCATCATCACTGTGACCTAGCTTTCCTTACTCAATGGGCTACATTAGTGTATATTTTATTGTGTGCAAGTTAATATCTGGAAGAGCAATTTGTAGTTGGGTTTCCATTTGTCAAAATCCCTTGCTCAATTGCCAACCTTCTTTCTTAAATTTCCGGGACCTCTGATTTGGGCACTGCCAATACCATACTCTCTTATGAGAATAAAATGATTCAAATAATTTTGAACAACTTCTTAAAATGTGCTTGAATGGGAATATGAAAACTAAGATGACAGAGAAAATAAATGCCAAAGTTCAGGTGAGTACAGATTCAAAGTCAAGTCTCAACCTTTTTGCTTTTCTGGCAGGAAATGACAACTGGAATCACACAATGGAATTTGGGAGGAAAAGAGAAGATGGTATTGCAGCTGTGGCTAAGAACCTTTGACAACTCTCTTATGCTTGCTCACTGCAGAAGAATCAGCCACCTGTCAAAGCCCGTCAACATGTGCTTGTCCTCTTTGAAACTTCATTGGCAGGTGTGGTGGATGGCTGCAAATTTCAGCATCAGCTGGGCTTCAGCTTCCAGTTCACCCACATCCCAACTCCATGGCCTTGGTTATGTTAACCCTTCTAAGCCTCGGTTTCTTTACCTTTCAAAAAATGGGGAGAAGGAATCCAATTCTGAGGAATCAATGCCATAATGTATGTAAAAGCGATTGCACCATACTTCGCACACGGTACATGCTCCATAACTGTTAACTTCTCCCAAGCTTCTGTAACTGCGTATATTAAAGGCATTAGATGATGCTTGGCGTTAGAAGTCTTTTCTTTACATATGTGAATGTTGAGCTGCCCATTCACAGCATGTTGTTTGAAAGAGAGACAAGAGCCTCTGGCATAGTGCCGGAGGGCTTTTGCTTCTGAGTGGGTCCTGTCAATTCTCGGATCCTCCCGACACCAGATCCGGCACGCTTTTCTGCATCTTCCTCCCCTTAGTTGGTCTGGCTTTGTCTCCTTGCCCGCCTGGAACTCCTGACTAGCCCCTTTTATTTCCAGTCTGGGTGTCAGCATTACCCCCTAACTCCAGTTGTTTCTGGGATAGTAGCAGCTAATATGCATTTAATGCTCACCAGGTGTTAGGCATCATGCTAAGTGCATGATCTCACCACAACTCAAATGAGGAAGATGTTTTTATTATCTACATCTGATAGCCAGGTAACCTGAGGCTTGAAGAGTTGAGAAGCTTGGATTGATAAGTGGCAGAACTAGGATTTAAGTCTGGGACTATAAAGCTTCAAAACCAGTGTTTACTGCTGTGCCGGAGAGCTCCTCGTTTGGTGGCACCTGGCCTATGTCCTTGCAGGAGGCAGTTGTTATGGGCAGCGGAGGGCGTAGACTCTTCATCTGTGAGGGGAAAAAATTGGCAGCAAAAGCCACTCAGCTGAAACATACAGTGGCTATGAACAGGATGCAATTAAGTCTATAATCTCTTATGATCACCTGAAGGATCATTTGGAAATGAGAACTCTTTCCAGCGAACAGTCCAGATTATGTAGGTGTTCATGTTTGATACTCATAATGGCTGTGCTTACCATTCCAGATGGATGAGCAGGAAATATTTCTGAGTGTCTTCCTCATAGTAATGAACAATTGGAAGGGTCTGAGTGACCGTTTGGCCTCTCCAAGTGTAGGTTTCTTGCACATACTAGAGCTTTTAATTCAATAGCTGTGTCCATCCTTTTAGGGCAAGAGATCAGTGTGGCTTTAGCCTTTGGGAAGACACTATTGACTGACAGGATGGTGACAAGTTGGCCCTCAGCATAGTGATATCAGCTCCCTCTGCCTTAAATTCTATGGCCTGGGGTGGGGGGCGGGCAGGGGGCAACACGGAGGTGGTAGACGTTGACTGTTGGATTAGAAATATTAATAACTCAGGGAGGCAGCCAGGTGGAAGGAAGGAAGAAATGAAGGAAGGAAGAGCCTAAAGCTTCTACAGATTGAGTGCACCTATGGCATCCCTCCCTCCACCCCTGACTTTGATTACCAAGGCAAAAGACAGGACTGCCCCAGCCTGCTGGGCAGACCTGATGTAGCCAAAGGGTTGCTCGGTTTGGAATCAGACAAGGCTGGGTTTGAATTCCCATTCTGTTATTTTGAGAAATGCAACTTTTGACAATTTAGTAATCCTCTTTGAGTTTCCTCAACTTTAGATTGGGGATAATCATGTAGTGGCAATTAAAATCTGGACTGAATTTCTCTGATATTTCTCCCATTATAAGGTGGGAGTCTATGTCTCCTCCCTTCAAATCTGAGTGGGTCTTAGGGACATTCCAGTCAATAGAATATGGCAGAAGTGATACTGAGTGACTTCTGAGGCCAGGTCATAAAAGCCACTCAGCCTCACACTTATTCTTGGGGAAGACAGCCACCGTGTAAGAGGTCTGACCACCCTGGAGAGGCCACGTCTTCAGACACTGTTGAGCAACCGGCTGACAGCATCAAGCGCCAGCCATCTGTGTGAGCCATCGTGGACGTCCCATCCAGCCGAGCCCTGAGATGACTGCAGTGCAGCTGACATCTGACCACCACTGTGTGAGAGGCCCCAAATGAGGACTTCCCAGCCCAACCTGTCCCAGAGTCCTGACTCACAAGGACAAGAGCAAAAGAAAATTGTTGTTGTTTTACAACTCTAAGTTTTGGGGTGATTTTTAATGAAGCATTATTAACCAGAGAACGTCCTAATATTGAAGGGTCGTTGCAAGAATTAAGTGGGAGAATGTATGTGGAAATCCATGGTACTTAATAGCTGATGAGCAAGTGGTTTTTCCATGCTGATCCTCTTCCCATGTAAGGTTGTCATGGATGTACAGAATGACCTCGTGTTCCTGGGATAATTTTTTTTTTTTTTGGCAGAGGCTGGATGCACACAGTGAGGTCACCCTCCCCAAGTGACAGCCCTCTCTTGCAGTTGTGGGTCTTGAACCTGAGTCGTTGCCTTGGGATCAGTTGCCTAACATGGAGATCATGCTAGGTAGACTTGAAAACTGGAAGTAGAACCTGGAAAGGTGGATGTCACCATTGAAAACTTACTGCCACTCTAAGAGCTCAATGGGGGTTTTCTCACTGCCCCTGTTGTCAGAAATTTCCTTAGGAGCAATTCAGATGGCCCACTGACTTCTAGCTGGCTGCTTTTCTTTCTCCGTTCACTTACTATGTTCAGGTTTTCCCTAATATAGCAGAGAGAGGATGAAAATAGCAATACGGATGGAAGGGGCTAGGGCTGTCGATAGAGTAGTTCAGGGCAGATCCTTGTAAAATAAGAGTCACAGGACATCAGACCTTTATAGACAACTCATCCTACACATGCAATTTCCTGGACAGGGAGGTGGAGTTTGCCCCAGGGAACAGGATACATTAGTGACAGACTGATTGTATGCGGTATGGGTTGGGGAGGAGGCTCTGAGACTTAGCCAGGGATCATATACTTGCAAGGAACGGAAGCTCCCTCACAGGCTAATTTGAGAAAGTCTTTATAGTCAGGATATAGGGGAATCTCAAGACATCCAACTGCAGGTGAAGATTGGGTGTCAAGAACTGAACAGGCAGCAGAGAGGCATTCTTTCTATGTCCTTCCTTCTGGGACCACATGGTTTCTTACCTCGGCTTATCTTGGCAGACCAACTTCATCTCTACTTCTCTTAATTTCTGCTCTGGTGTGACTTCTGGTTGCCTGTGGCTTTGTGTTATTATGACCATAGAAACAATAATAACATTATAATAGCAGCTAACATACATGGAGAGCTTGCCACATTCCACATTTTTTTCCAAGTGCTTGCCCTGAATAATTCTCACAAGAGCCCTGGGGGTAGTTATGATCAAGATCTCCATTTTGTAGATGACGAAACTGAGGCACAGTGTGAAGTAATTTTCCAAAGTTACACAGCCAATGCGTGGTAAAATTGGGAATCAAACGCAGTTGCTCCGAACCACGATGTGTCCTGTCTTGGTGCTCAGTGTCAGGTGCCTAGTCACAGATCTGGATTTCTAAGTTGAAGATTCTTTCAACTAAAGAATTTAGCCATGGTCCAGAGAGAGGTTTTGAGTTAGATGTCTAATGCTGGCTGAGGAATGTGGGGCCCCCTAGGCTGTGAGCTGGGATGAGGTAAGGGGGTCAGTTCTCTGAAAAGCGAATGTAAGGGAGGAAGTAAGGGACATCTTCAGCATGGACTGAGGAGCATGGGGAGGAGGGGGCCTGAGGCTCCTCTGCCCAGCTAATGACCTCTAGCCGGAGCTGGAGCTGGAGCTGGCAGAAGGCTTCCCAGGCAGAGCAGGTCAGTCGATGTGCTGAGAACTTCTGGATCCTGGGTGCTGTTGACTCATTCTTCCCTCTGCCCCCAGTACAGCCTGTTCCTAACCAGTCTTCTGCCTTTTCCAGAGAAAATGTCTCATCCTTTCTTATTTAAGGGGATCAAACTTCAGCAGAGACCTGTGATTTAGATGTTAAAAAAAATACGATGATTTTTCAACGTCGAGATGGAAATCAGAACAACGACATTGGCAGGGAGATTTATTCCTGCCTTTAGGACCTCAAGATCTGGCCCATCTCTGCCCACCAACCCCGTTGCATCAAGGCATTAGCATTTGCCTGGCTGCCCCATTGTTCTGCGCTCTCTTCCCCTTCAGATTGTGCTGTCCTCCAGGAGGGGTTACCATTCTCTTTGGTTCTCTTGACCTCAGCCACGGCAGGTGGTGAGGGGGGCCGTGGGCTGTGCTCCCGTTAAGTGGAGTCTCTCTGGGAGATGCGAAGGACTTTGTTAAAACACCGCCTTGGATTCAGCTCCCTTAGTGAGTGACGGGAGATAAGAGACCCAATAAAGCCAGACATTTGGGTGTCAGTGTTTGTGTTTGGGAGAGAGGGAAGTTTATTTGGAGACTTGAGAAGGAGGCTCTGTTCTTTATAAAACAACAGAGGGAAGTTTAGCCTTCGCGTAGGCAGCTTCCATGAGGGAGCAGATGGGGCTTTCAAGGCGCAGGAATGTTTCCAGATGCCACATGTGCCTTTGGAAGGCAAAGGCCAAGTGCTGCAAGGAGCTGTGTAGGCAACAAGGTTGCCCTGGGACCTCGGGAGCCATGATTGTCTCTAAGAAGGCAGAGAGGCTGTCTCTGTCCCGAAGGCCACCCACAGCCAACACTGCCAACAAGAGCAAATCAGGCAGAACTGAGGTCTCAGGAGGACAGCTGGCAGGAAGGGTGGGAAGGAGGTGAATCAGATTTATCTGCTTTGTCCCAGTGCCAGGGCAGAAGGGCATAGGCTGAGAGCATGTAACAGTCTCTATGTGGCCTGAGTGAATCAACTTCATCTTCACTCTAGGACTCTGCTCTGTGTTTGCCAAGCATGAGACCTGACCATTGTTCTCTTGGGGTAGCTCTGGGAGATGCTGCTGGTGTCTGTTAACTCATTTGTGCACTGAGATGGACCATTTTTTGCCTACTTTTTGTGCTATATGTCATCTGTCCATGTCGTCATGAACTTTCAAGTTCCCAAGCTACTAAGGACTCCCAGCTGATGTTATCTGTCTAGTGTTAGGGCAGCCACAATCCTGTAATACTCCTCAGGTGGTTTGGGGTGATAGTGAGGGTGTTGGGAGACTGTGCCTGAGATCTGGATTCAGGATAACCTGCCTGGTACGTGGGAGAGAGATTTAAGGATATGCTCTATGCTCCTCTTAGTCACCCTCCTTGGCTAGAGGCACATGCACGTGTGTGTGTGTGTGTGTGTGTTTGTGCGTATGCATGTATGTGCCTGCATATACTTAGTCTGTGTCTCATTATGGTATTAAGGGAGAATTCGTGGAGAATATGGTAATGGGTGTTTTCCTCTGCAAAATGAATCTCAACAGTTTAGGAATGTTAACCAAAAATAAAAGGGGTTAAGCATGTGGCTATGATATGAAATGGGCTCTGGAATTCGTCTGGCTGGTTTGAATCCCAATTCTATCCACTTACCAGCTGTGTGATGTTTGTTAAGTTTTTTAACTTCCCTGAGCCCCCCAGGTTTTCCATTTTAAAGATCAGGTTAATCACTGTATTTACATTATAGGGTTATTGTGAGGCTTAAATGAGTTAATCCACAGAAAGTGTTTGGCACAGTACCCATCCCATTATAAAAGATTTATAAATGTAAGTTACTGCTATGATTAATCAATATCTCTAACAGCCTCTCAGTGTTTCATTATAGATGGGCATTGTATCTTTGCTGAACTCACGTATACTCTTAGCTTCACCATCGTTTGGAGTAACTGCCTTCCAGGTGGGTGTTCTTGGGCAGCCGGAAGTCCCTGAGTGCAGCTGTCCTCTTCATAGCCACTGCTCCTCATGTCAAACTGAATGTCTCCTGGCCTGGGGTTGTGGGTGCCTGTCCTCCTCCAGGGCCTCACTCTAGGTGTGGACTGCTGGCCAAGCTCACCAGAGCTCTCTTTTCTAAAGGATCGGATCCACTTCTCTCCAACATGATTTCCCTCCATGATTTTAATAAGTTCATCATCTAATTGAAAAAGCCACGCAAATTGCAGGCAAAGCCGTGGGGGAGAACAAGTGTGGGGTGTGGCTTGCAAATGTGTGTGTGCAACTGTGCACATGAGTGTGTTTATGGCTGTGTGCACCCCCATGGAGGGAGGTGAAGGAAAATGAAAACCATAAATCCCATCCTGCTGCTCACAGAGCATCTTTGGAGATGGAGTCTAAAGATTGTAGCTGAACTCTGCCAGTTCATTCATTATTTAATCCTTTAATTGATGACCATGGAGGAAAGATGACAGCAGCACATCCTTGGCAGGGAGGCAAATTCCATTTATTTGTTTATTACTGTTGCACAATTCATCTAGTGGAGAGTGAGTGACGGGAGGCCACCATGCGTCGAGGTTCTGAATGTTGTTATAAATAACAATTAATCCACTTAGAATCTGGCTCCACTCAACCTGAAGAATCTCATTGGATATAAAAGATTCCAGAGGAGAATTTTGAGGAGCAAACAGAGCTTTCCATTTTCTTGGCTCTCTGCTACTCTCTGGTCATTCCAAAAGTGCCTGAGGTTTTCTGAGATGATGAATATTCACGAGTGTTTGTATCATCTCTTAACTCCTATTGTTTTATTGCCAGCATCCCTTCTTTGGCAGTTAATCACACATTACCTCTGGGTTTCTTGAATTGCTATGTTAAGCTGCTAAGTTTTCTATTATGCATTTGTTATCTATATATTGTCTCCTTAAAAACACTGTAAACTTCCTTGAAGGCAGGGATTATCCCTTAGCATAGGTACAGGGTGGATGTTTCATAACAGAGGAAATGAAAATTGATTGAATTCCCATTGTGTCGCAAGACTTGTGCTTGTAGCCTTTGTACACTTTCAGCAAGATTTGAATGTGGAGAAAATGCAGCTAGGATCGCTCTGCTAGATTAAGTAAGCAGAAGGCCATTAGCCCATGGCGGTCTCTGCACTTAGAGCTCCTATACAACAAATCCCAACCTAACTTATTACATAAACAAACTGAAACGTAATTTAGGAGGTTTTCTTTTACTTGGTAACTAATAGCAGGGTTTCAGCCAATCACAAGCAGCTGAGCTTCAGCAAATTGCAGGCAGCCAATGGATCAGCCCACGTCCAAGTAAGGTAAACTAGCTGCAGCCAATCAGATGATTTTGCCACTTCACCTCTGTGTTCAGCCTGTAAGAGCCCATTGTCCACACTGCAGAGCTGAGCTCTCCGAACCTCTTTGGTCCTGAGTGCTGCCTGATTCAAAATTGTTTTTTGCCCAAATAAACGCTGTAAGTTTTAATTTGTCTAAAGTTTTTCTTTTAACATATCTGAACTCCAAAAATAACATAACACCTAATATAACATTGTAACATAACATAATAAAGGAAAAAATGTCAGATCTGTGAAACAGTTAAAAAAAAGGGCACTTCTATAAATTTGGAGAGAATATAGTAACAATTCTAACCAGATTCCCTTGAAAAAAGATTTAAACTACATATTTATATTCACAATCTGGCTTCCAGCTTTACTGTGGGCTTCCAATGGCTCTTTCTAAGGTGTCCAGTATACTTCTCTTAGCAAATCTGTAGGTGCACTGGGCTTAGTGAGGAAAACAGAAGCTACTCTCCACATTCCAGGCACAGAGGTTTTTAGTATAGTGATTTAGAAGCTTATTTAGCCATTGGAGGATGATGTGGACAGAAGTGGAGTCCGTGGTAAGCCACTACCAGTGGCTTTAGCCTGATGCACCAAAATGAGGGGTTCACAAGAGTTCACTAGGAAGCCATAGTGAATCTCCTGTCTGACCCTGTATCCTGCCTCATCTGCCTTCAGAGAATAATAGCCTCTCCTTTTCTTCTGCCTTCCACATCTCTACTGGTTGCTCTCATTGGGAACCTCTAAGTTGGAACTATATGGGGAAGAATATTCTGGAAATGCAGTTCTTTTCTTAAGTGATGCAGAGGAGACCTTAGAATGGGTTAGCAATGCTGAGTTGACATTTTTAGAGTTGACCATTCTATGGAAAGTGACCTTTCTATAGCACTTAAATTCTATCCTCCTGGAAAGTTCAGTTTCCAGAGAGGCCGAGCCCAATGTACTGAATTTATTTCTGGACTGAGCATCCATCTGTCCTGAATTCCTACCTCCTTCCCTATCTTGGTTGGGATCTGGGGGCAGGACAACCTAGGAGAAAATCCAAAGACGCTTCTATTTCTCCCCCCACCCCACCCCCTGTTGGGCTTAGAACATGTCTAACACAGACAGAAACTGGAATCAAATCTAGATTATCTATGATCTGTTGTTCTCAAGGTCTTTTTTTTCTTACTGCTTGGGCTCTCGCACTGTTTCGTATGTTCTTAGGCCACAAGTATGGGTTCTGACCCTTTTCCCTTTGTTAATATAAAAAGTAACAGTCTACCTTCGAACTCAGTGTCATGATTTTATAGTAACACGTATAAATCTTAAACATACCAGTTGTTGAAACCAGGGTCTCCAGGGCAGGTCATGGTTTTGCTGAGGCTCCAGGGATTAATCTCCGGAGTAACATTAGATTGCTTCAGCAAGGGTAGAGTCAGCCCAGGCTCTCTAGGACTTTCCAGCCTTTTCTGCTGCAGTTGTAACTGATAAGTGGCTGCTTTGTCATGTGAATAGTCAGATGAAGCAGGCACTCAGCTCAGCACTGCATGTAAAATAGGAATCACTTGAATGTCATGGCCATTGTCATCAAATCAATGTAAGTCCATCCTCTGTAAAGCCTTTCCATTACTAAAACAAAAGAAGAAAAGCAATGAGCTTTCCAGTGTTTGTTTATTCAAGGACCCTTAAAGTACAGGTGGCAGCATTCATGGAACTGAAGATATTTCTTCCCTGCTGAACGATTTCATTGTTTTGGGGTTACACTTGCAGTGAATGGGAACCTCTGAAGATATGAAATGTGTAAATAAACCTCCATAGAAAATTATTTCAGTCGTGTATCACTTATTTCCAGGTTCAAACTGTCTTTATAATTTGTTCTTTTTGTTTCTAAAGCTGCTTGTAAGAGTTAGTGACTCATTCTTGCTCTATAAATGGTTTTGGGGTCATGAATACTGCCTCTTTCAAATTTGTGGCCACTTAAGTTTGCCAGCCTTTCTCTCATCTAATCAAATTGGGATCATCACTTGAAGCATGAGAAGGCCGGCTTGTCTCCTAAAACCTCAAAGTTAAAAAGCAAAACAAAACCAACCAACACTTTCTTTTTATTATAAAAATAACACAGGTTCATTTTAGCAAATTTGGAGCAAACAGGCATACCTTGTTTTATTGCACTTCACTTTAGTGTGCTTTGCAGATATTGTATTTTTTACAAATTGAAGATTTGTGGCAACCCTCCATGGGGCAAATCTATTGGGACCGTTTTTTCCAACAGTATGTGCTCACTTTGTGTCTCTGTGTCATATTTTGGTAATTCTTGTGATATCTAAAACTTTTTCATTATTATTATATTTGTTACAGTGATCTGTGATCAGCGATCTTTGATGTGACTATTGTAATTGTTTTGGGGCCCCACAAACCATACCCATATAACATGGTGAACTTAATCGGTAAATGTTGTGTGTGTACTGACTGCTACACCCACCCCTGTCTCTCTCCCTCTTAGGCTCCCTGTTCCTTGAGACATAACAATATTGAAATTAGGCCAATTAATAATCCTACAATGGCTTCCAAGTATTCAAGTGAAAGGCAGAGTTGCACATCTCTCACTTGAAATAAAAAACCAGAAATGATTAAGCTTTGTGAATTAGATATGTTGAAAGCTGAGATAGGCCGAAAACTAGGCCTCTTGCAGCCAACAGCCAAGTTGTGAATGCAAAGGACAAGTTCTTGAAGGAAATTAAATGTGCTACTCCAGTGAACACATGAGTGATAAGAAAGCGAAACAGCCTTACTGCTGATATGGAGGAAGTTTGAGTGGTCTGGATAGAAGATCAAACCAGCCACAACATTCCCTTAAGCCAAAGCTTAATTCAGAGCAAGGCCCTTAACACTGAAGCAGGACCCTCCACCAATGAAAAGATTATGAATCGCTGAAGGCTCAGGTGATAGTGAGCATTTCTTAGCAATAAAATATTTTTAAATTAAGGTACGTACATTGTTTTCTAGACATAATGCTATTGCACACTTAATATAGATACTGTATAAACATAACTTTTACATGCTCCGGGAAACGAAGAAATTTATATAACTTGCTTTATTGCAGTGGTCTGGAACCAAACCTGCAATATTTCCGAGACATACCTGTAATGACAAGCAAAACCAAAAAATAAAAGCCATCTATAGAGCAGCACCCAGAGATTATCACTGTCAAGATTTTGTTATATATATTTTTAAAATCTCTCTGTCTTTATTTTATCCCTATTCCTACTCCAGACCCATTTATACCGTATCTATGTATAAACATACCCTTACACACCATGTATCAGTGATTGTGGATATCTACACTGTACCTTATAGTCTGGATTTACTTAAATATTTACTTTATATCATTAATTATTCTGTAGCATTATTCGTAATGACTGCTTCTTGCCTTTTAATGTTCTTTATGCAATAATGCTTGATTATACTTCTTTATAACAAAGTTTTCTTAACACATTTACAGTAAAACCTTGTCCAGTCAAGCCAGAGAAATGCAGGTATCATAGTAATTTGACCAACTTGGACTGAGGATTCTATGTGTGCTATCCCGTGAAGGCAGGTTCTGCTGAGCAAAGATGAGTGTTGGTGCCAGGGATGTGACATGAATCCAATGACTGCTGTGTTTTTTCAAAGTGATGGAGCAGCAGTCACTTTGTCTCTCTCTCTACCTTAAGGACAAGTATAATTTCCTTATCCCTGTTTTCTTCCAATATAACTAACAGAGGCCAGTAAATGCTTATTGATTGTGGAGCCATTTGTAGGCAGTAGTAAGATGGTAATACAAGTAGATTATCTATTAATATATTGAACATGAAGTATGTGAAGAAATTTGCATAGATGTTTGGAGAGAAATAAGAATACCCCCACTCCACATGAATGTCAGATACCCGTGGCTACACTTCTTGTCCACCCAATATCAACTGCCTTCTTATTCTTTGCCAACGGTATCACAATTTTGTTCTGGGCATATATGCACTTAGTTCAGATGAAATATTCACTTTTCAAGCTTTCTTGCAAATAACAGTGGGCATATGATAATTCTGCCCAGTGAATTGTAAGTGAGAGTCTGCAAGTGGGGGCATGGGGGGTGGAAGGAGATGGCTCTGACAATGTTTTGAGTTTTCTAATAAAAAAGGCTGACTTGGCTGTTATGCCCTTTCCTCTTCCCCTTCTCCTATTGTCATGCATTGAATGTAGATTTGATGTCTGGAGCTCTGGCAGCTGTACTTTAATCTTGAGATAGAAAAAAGAAAAAGGAGTCCCAGTCTCTCTGATGGCATTATAGAGCAACTCAACTGACAGCAGCAACTTCCCATCCCTGGAATTGTTATATGGGAATAACAAACCCCTAATTGTTTACGTCACTGTTAATTACTCTGTTTCTTACAACTGATTACCTAGTGCAGAGATCAATTAAAAATGCAATTGATCAAAGATATTTCTCAGGAAATGGTGAGAAGTTTTATTTGGCTGGAATGGAGGGTTTATAAGGAATGGGGATATGAGGTTTCAGGGATAGATTGGGATCATACAGGGGGTTTATATGTGAAGCTTATCTGGAGGGTTAAATGCAATGGTGAGTTTATGCTCAATTTGGTACACAGTAGGGAGCTACTGGTGATTTTGGGGACAGGACTTAGGAAGTTTAAGCTGGCAGTAAGAGAGATGGATTGGAGTGGAGAAGAGCAGGGAGGGGGTGACAGTCAGGAAGCCATTGCTGCAATCCAGGTAGGAGTAATGAAGGCCTCAAGTAAGGTGGTGGCTGTCTTAGCCTGTGTGGGCTGCCATAACAAAATACCACAGATTGGATGGTTCAAACAGCAGAAATTTATTTTTCACAGTTCTGGAGGCTGAGAAGTCCAATGTCAAGGTGCTGGCCAATTTGGTTCCTGGTGAGGGCTCACTTCCTGGCTTGCAGATGGCCACCTTCTTGCTGTGTTTTCACATGGCAGAGAGAGAGAGAGACAGAGAGTGAGTGGGTGAGCAAGAGTATGAGCTTTGGAATCTCTTCCTATTCTTATAAGGGCACCAGCCCTATTGGATCAGGGCCCCACTCTTATGATCTTTATCACCTCCTCACAGGCCCTATCTCCAAATAGTCATATTGGAGGCTAGAACTGCAAAATGAATAAATTTGGGGGGGGGCACAAACATTTAGTCCATAACAGTGGCCATGGATGGAAAGAAAAGGCTGGTGTCTGAAGGATTTTAGAGATAGAATCTACTAAACTTAACACTGATTGATACGAGGGAGAGGGCAAGCTGTGAATCAAAGGTGTCTTTGAGTGTCAAGCTTGAGTGACTGTAAGAATAGTGGTATCATTTATAGAATCAGGAAACTTAGGAGAAAATGTAGATTTTAGAAGAATTGGGGTTTTAGATCAATTGAACTGGAGGTGCTGATATGACATTCAGGAGAAAATAAAGTGACGGTTTGTTAAAGAAATTTTGTTTTTGGAATGTGTGTCATGTGTTAGATACTTAGCTGTTTCAGTGCATTATGCTATTGAATTATCAAACCACCCTATGAGGTACTGCTACGATAGTATCTGTTTTATAAATGATGAAATAGACATTTGTGGTATTCTAGGATGGAAAAATTATATCCCATGTTACTAAAAAAAAAAACAACATAAAAACCTGTCAAACTAGAGCACCCAAACAACATCTATGGTGGTCTTTGTGAATTATGGAGAACATAAGTGGTTAGGAATATTAGGGGCAAACAAACAGAATTTGGATTTCCAATGAAGAAAGAAGATAAAATCTCAACTAAATAGTGTGCAAGAATGCATAATGGTCAGTTACAAGTATTAATACAAAAGCAAATTATGAAACCAAAACATGTGTACCTCCATAATATTCTGAAATAAAAATGGAAAAAGTACAATGTTTTAAATGAAAGTTAAAAAAATAAAGGAATGCATAATGGAAGATTCAAAGACTGGCCTGTGAGTACCTAGCAAAGGAACCCAGAGACACGAGTAGCCAGTGTGGGTTTACCATGAGCAAGTTTTGTGCGATTAACTTCACCCAGAATGCTGAAAGTCAGCATGGTGTTTGGCGACTAAAAGAATAAGTGAGTGGAATAGTTACTGATTAAAGAGCTCTCTTTTTGAAGGGACCGATTTAAAAGTAAATGTTAATCCAGTGGGAAGTGTCTAGTGACATGCTTTGGAGCTTTGCCCTTGCCTTCTGTTTTTTTTCTTTTTAATTTGTGATTTGCATGAATATTTACAAAGAGGTTTATTAAATTAATGTACAACATGAAGCTGGGAGCCTAGTAAGCATGTTGGATGATAAAAAGCAATACCTTGAAAGTTGTAAACAAGAGAATGAGGGGGCCAAGTGTAACCAGATCAATGTGTTGGGAATGAATGCAGGTCCAACTGCTCACGGCTGGAGAGACACGGCTGAACAGCACCACGTGTGAAAAGGAGTGTTAGCTGAAAGTCAGCTACGCAGTGTGGCTGCAAAAAGAGTAAATGTGACCTGGGATGGCATTATTATAAGCATAAAGGTTCTATGTTGCCGTTCTTACCTTATTCTAGAAGTCACATAAAAGTCACCAGAGATACCTTTCCAAAGCACAGTTCTGCTTCTATTGCATAAAAACTCTTGCTGGGTTGTGGTGGCTCATGTCTGTAATCCTAGTGCTTTGTGAGGCTGATGTGGGAGGATTGCTTGAGCCCAGGAGTTGAAGACCAGTCTGGGTAACATATCAAGACCCCATCTCTAGTCCCAGCTACTTAGAAGGCTGAGTTGGGAGGATTGCTTGAGCCCAGGAATTTGAGGCTACAGTGTGCTATGATCTTGCCATAGCACTCAAACCTGGGGACAGAGTGAGACCCTGTCTCTAAAAAAACAAAAACAAAAACAAAAAAAACCCAAAAACTCCTGCTCCCTCCCTGCTAAGACCAAACATCAAGGCTTAGCTTATCTATCTTGTCCTAACAGCTAATTTTCTGCCTCATCTCCTATCCTACCTTCCCTCTAGTGTGTCTGATACATTGATTTTACCAGAAAATTCCATGATCCTGGATGACACCTGTCCCCTTCATGATGGTGGCTTTGCTCATGCTGGAAAGGGTGTAGATTACCTCCCTAAATCTCTTTGTTACAAAGCTTTGCTCCTTAAGAGAGGGCTGAAAGGTGCCCTCTTCTGTATGTGTCCTTTAACTTCCGCGGCCCTGTTCCAGCACCAAGCAGGACCTCCTCTTTCCATGACCACGGGGCTCCTCACACAGAGGTCCACCCTCATGCCTCACAACTATTCACTCATTTGTATCCTTGAAGGAATGACCAGTTGGTCATCATCTTTATATCCCTTGTGCCTAGTTTAGTGCTTTGTACTAGGAGCATTCAAACTTTTGCTGGGCAGAATAAAAGGTGATTGACTAGTTCAAGTGATGGCTCTTGTTCTACTTCTGTGGGACACAGCTGGACCATTAATAAATACCCATTTTATAATTCTACTACTTCCTTACCTACCAATACTTGAATGCTGTAAGGAAACAATGAGAACTGGGACAGGGATGGCAAGGCTCGTGTGCACGTGCTCTAGAGGGAGAGGGAAAATGAAAGATTGAGGGTGAAGGAAGCTCAGGAAATTTCATGCCAAAATATGACTCTTTGGCGTAAAGAATATTTTGGATTAAAGGCCATTGGAGATCAAAAAGCACTGGAAGGGGCTTTCCTTCCATCTGCATAAACCAGACTGACCTGATCCAAAGATCAAAGGGGGCAATTGACTTCCCTTCCTCTCCCTGTTATTTCAACATATTGCAGGAAAAAGATCAGGAATGCAACTAGACTTGGCCCCAATCATTTATAAGGCAATATCTGCATCTCAGGTTAATTTAATTTGCAAGGAGAATCATTTACAAGTCAATCTGTCTCCCCCATCCATTTGTCCTCCCTAACATATTTGTCGCCCCTAAACAGAATTATCTATACTCCACATTTCCCCTCTTCTCCATAAAGACAGGTATAAAAATATCTGAAGTTTGTTGGGATATTGAGTATCATTCTGTGATTTCTCCCCATGTGCATAATAAATAAACCTTTCTCTTATTAATCTGCCTTAATTGTGAGTTGGTCTTGCAGCAAACTTTTGAGGGAAAGGGCAAGTTTCACCTCACTCCTACAATGGACAAACCTACAAATGACACGCACAAATTGAACTTTAAGTATAAGGGCAGTATAGGGGCTGGGAGGGGCAACCAGGATAGAGAGCACTTGGCATGGAGTCAGACATCAATGGGTTCAAGTCCACACTCTGCCATACTGGCTGAGTAACTCTGGGTAAACTACTTAACTCTTTGACCTTTATTTTCTCCATCTGTACAATGGGTGCAAAATCCTCAAAGGATGGCTAGGAGGATTGAATGAAATGGTGGATGTAAATCATCTAGCACACTGCAATCTGCACAGTAAGCCTCAGGAGCTGGTGCTTATTATATGATGAACTGATCAAAGAATCAGGAGGAGGGAAGACTCAGGACACATGTTTAGGATTTTGGGGAAGAGGGCTTGGACTTGTCCTACAGAGCTCTCAATGGAAGAACCCAATGGGCGAAAGCTACAGAGAAGCAGATCTAAGCTCATCTCCAGTCCTGAGAGTGGCAGGTAAACTGAGAAGAGTTTCTAAGCAGGTAGCAAATTCCCTGTCCATGGAAGCATTTAGGCACAGGTTTCTGCTGCCTTGCTGGGGATGTTATAGAAGGGACTCAACCATCAAGTGGGTAGTTGAACCAGGGGTTCTCTATGAAATGTGATGATCTGCAGTTTTGGCCAGAGGAGGGGCAGGCAGTTCTAGAATGGCAGTCTACCAACTTGTGTACTCTTTAAAGTAACTTTGTTGTTACGTATGGACTCTGGACCACAAGAAGAACAGGCTTTCTTTGAGCAGTTAGAACTGGAGGGGCTTATGCACCTGGAGTGCTCAGAAGGCCGGTCGTATTTGCAGAAGAAGCCCTGTGCTCTGGCAAGGGACATCGCTCCAGCCAGATTACCCTCAACCCACCCTCAGAATCCAGCTCAGACCCAGCCCATAAAACATGTTGGATGAGTGTTTGAATATATGATTTTATAAACGAAAAAATCCATCAGAACCCAAGGGTCCAGCGTGGCTTATCTTATCAACATCATGGTCTATTCTGGAATTTCTCTATTAAAGATTCTCCTTATGCTCATGGGACATTAAAAGTCTTTCAGAAATATGTTGTAATCACATCTGAGTACTGTTAGTTCTTATAATAAGCTGGGAGGAGGAATTCTTTTTTGGGTACATGTGGGTAAAAAAATAAACTTCCTTCTGTTGCAGCCCACACCTCTTTGAAGGTCCTGGCATATGCTGCAGCTAACCCCAAACTACTACTAACAAACCCTGCCTCCAGTGAGTGATTTGTGTTCCTTTGGAAACAGCCTCCCAGGGGAAGTCTTAGAAACAGAACCCTCACTCCCCCTGCCTCCCCAAGAACAACACAAGTCAACAAATCTGGAATCCTAGCCTCTGTCCTCTTTTAAACAGTTGTTGCTGAGAATCAAAGTCAGCCCACAGTGCATATGGCTTGATTCAAGTGTCTGCATCGAGAGAACACAGCTTCAGGAATATATATAGCCCACTCTCGTCAGACTGTTCCCGCTGCAACTTATCACTCCATAAATCAGTAAACAGCAGTGTGTCACCACCGGCACCAACAGTCAGCTGGACAGATTCTAGTGGCTGTAATCTCATCTCGATTTCCTTTGAATTCCTAAGAGGGGGAGACTGCCAGAAGTTTGATTCCATTATTTTTGCTGTTTGATGCTTAATGTGAGAACCACGTCAGTTGGCCACACAGTCTCATCTCCAGAGCAATTTGGGACTGCAGGGAGGAGGAGGTCCGCTGTGGGTTGAAGATGAAATGGGGACGCGAGGACAGGAGGGAGGAGGGAAGAAGATTCAAGTCCTCTTCCTGCCTAGGTTTGTTTTGGTGCCACCCTCTTCCTAATTCCATGTGAAGCAGATGGTGCGATAAGATAGAGCATTGGAGAGCCAGGCTGGGAGGCTGCTCTGCCCTTAAAAAAGCCAAGTGGAGGGGCCCTGGGGAAGGGGCCACAGTATGGGCTGCTCAGGGGCTTCAAGATAAAGAGAGCAGAGGACTTTCTGAATCCCATGTAGAGCTCATCCTTGATTACCAGTTTAGTTGACTAGGTAGTGAAGGAGCTCAGGAAATTCCATCCCAAAATATGACTCCATGGTATAAAGAGTATTCTGAATGAAAGGCCCTTAGAGATCACCAGGCTCTAGGAAGGGGCTTTCCCTCTATCTGCATAACCAGACAGGCCCATGGAAAAACAATCAGCTTCCTTTCCCTTCCTTGTTATTTCACTATATTGCAGGCAAAAAGATAAAAAAATGCAACCAGACTTGGCCCAAATCATTTTAAATATAATACCTGTCTCTCAAGGTTAATTTAATTTGCAAAGAGGATTATTTACAAGTCAATCTGTTGCCCCCATCTGATCATCCTCCCTAGCAATCATTTATTGCCCCTAAACAGAATTACCTGTATTCCTCATCTTCCCCTCCCCTCTAAAAGGAGTGTATAAAAATATCTGGATCCCATTGGGATATTAAGTAATCACTCTGTGATTGTCCCGCATGGTAAATTGTGAGTTCCGTCTTTCAGCAAATGAACTTTCCAGGGGAAAGGGGAAGTTTCCCCACACCCCCACAATATGGACTTGGAGCCAAATCTTCAGCCCTGGACTCCTTTAGGAAAGCAGCAGGGATGGGGGTGGTCAAGGATTTGGGATCTAGTCCTTTCACCCTTGAAAAGGTATTGTCAGTTCCCTTTATGGTAATTCATAAGAGTTGTCCTTCAGCACAGGGGTGAATTTATGCACAGAAGATAGGGATTTTGGTTTAGCTTTTGGAGGAAACTGGAGTTAAGAACAGCTCTGGTTTTCATTAGCAAAACTGAGCCAGAGAGGGAAAGAAAAGGAGAGTTAGTTTGTGCCTTGATTTTGATTAGTGGGAATCTGGGCTTGGCAGGGGTGAAAACTTCTGGATTCTTGAAAAAACTGACTTCCAAGTAAGCAAACTTCTTGTGTAAAAATCTCTTTAGCATTTGTATTGTGGAGTGAATTGGTATCAATGGATTCAAATTTCATTTTATTCTCTCCCCACGCCCCCCCATTTAGAGGGGATGTTCCTTAGAAATACACGGAAGATGGGCTCAAACATTAGGATTGATGGAGTTTATCCAAGAAAAGATTAAGTAGATTGGGGGTGAGGGCTCTGTATGCAGATGGTGTGTAATCTTCTTAGACTGAGACAGGCGAGCAACTTGATGGAATTATCCAAAAGTGAGTGTTTAATAAGGAAGCAAACAGCAACAACAAACAACATCCATTTCCTACCGCTAGGAACCAGGTCTGCTCATCGGAGGTGGAAATGAACAGTGAGTGGGAAGGATTCAGGAATTGTTGGATGTAAACAGAAAATGCTCAGGTCTTGGGAGGCAATTCAGGGAGAAATGGGATCAGTTTCAAAATAGTTTTCAATCTTCTAGGCCTGGAAAAACCTCTGGGAAGAGGAATGGAAAGTGAGGAAGATGCTGAGAGGTCACAAATGGCTATGCTCACATGGGTGGGAGGAACAGGAGCTGTCATTTAAGGGCAGGCCGAAGGTTTAAAAACACCTGAATCTGCATTCGGGGAAGGTCGCATTCGAGCTGTCAAGACCTAGGGAGTTTAAGACAAAGAGTTATGGGATGTGGGACCTCACATTATGACTGAGGGCAGGTTTGAGGAATTACCCAGAGACAACCAGAAATCAGAAATCTTTCAAGTGGGTTTCTCCAGCTGGGGCAAATATGGATACTAAAGGTGCCATTTTCTTTGGAGGCAGATGTTATGGGATAAACCTAAGGCATCCCGGAATGGAGGGGAGATGCAGTAACCACAGAATCAGAAATGTTGTACAGGAAAAAATAAAAATAAAAAAGGCTTGTGAGCCTTCGGATTTGGAGAAATAGAGAGAGAAGGGTATGCTCCTGGGATTAGGGAGGGTACAGAGTCATACCAGTTGGTGTGGGTGTGACATTCTGGGAAAGCTGAAGCCGCACAGGCTTGGTGGCTCTTCTTTTATTTATTTATTTTATTTATTTTTTATTTCAGCATATTATGGGGGTACAAAT
>VBSM01002153.1:30401345-30451383 GCA_008086735.1 Cheirogaleus medius | reverse complement strand
TTTTTGGTAGAGACGGGGTCTCACTCTTGCTCAGGCTGGTCTCAAATTCCTGAGCTCAAGTGATCCTTCTGCCTCAGGCCCCTGGAGTGCTAGGATTACAGGTGTGAGCCACCACACCCGGCCTACCTTATTCCATTTTAATGTCAGAATTTAAGGGCATATATTTTGTTCTACTTACTCCTGTGTCTGTATCTTACAAGTTTTGATATATATAGTTTTCATTATGTTTAATTCTATATATTTAAAAATTTCTATTATGATTTCTACATTAACTCATAAGTTATGGAGAAGTATGTTTTCAGATTTATCGATTTTTTTAAGGACATTTTAAAATTGATTTTGATCTTAATTTCTTTGTGGTAAGAGAATGTGCTATGCATGATACCCAACTCCTGAAAATATTTTGAGAATAGTTTGTGGACTAGCGCATGTTTGTTTTTGTAAGTATCCCATGCACTGTAGAGAACAATGTTTATGCATTAAATATAACTTGTGAGATGTATTGTTAATTTTTAAATTCTTTTTTACTTTATGACCCTCCCTTTCACTTAGAACATGACCCTTAGGACATTCTGTTTTATGCAGAGTTCTCAGGTTCTGCTCCCTGCTTTGCAGGGACACCAAGCCTAGTCTCTTATCCCCCTCAATGTGTGGCTATTAATCTCCAAAATTGTAGATTATTATAATAAGCATTTTCCCAAGGCAGCCCAACTTTGGTTTGCTTAGAAATCTAGTGTTATAAAACATTTTTTTACCCTTGGGGATTTTTCCTATTTTCTTGTAAGCTCAGCAATGCATTTACAATACATTTATTGTAATTCTTCCATCATTTGTTTTGTGGTAGAATGCTGTTTCAGAATATCTGAAAGGACATATTGCCAGATGCAGAATTGTTTAGATAATCTTTTCTGAGTAAATAGTAGGTAGCACTTGTCCCTTTTGTTCCCTTCTCACCTTCTGATGCAGGGCGGGAGTGAAACATAGTCCCAAGAATACCCAGTGATGATCCGACTTCTTAGAAGGGGATAGTGCTAGGAGACAGAGCTCTTCTTGATTGGAGAAGCAGGGAGATAAGATTAAGGTTATCTTCTCTCCAACGCCTCTTTTTAATGTGTGGCTCTTCTCTCTTCTGGCCCATCCAGCTGGAATAGTTGATCTCAAATTTTGTATCATTTTGGTAATGTTTACCCCTTGCCTATTGATACAGAGATATTTTAAGGAGGGCTTCCAAAGAAGGGAGGAATATTAATGACAGTATGCTTAGAAGGAAGTGGAGGGAGAGAGAATGAAGGAGACAAAAGGAATAGGAAAAAATGAGAGATAAAGAAGTTTTGGTTTAGACATAAGTTTACACAGTATAAGTGAGAGCCTAGTGGCATATATCTATTAGGTTATTTAATAGGAAATGTCTGATTTTGAATCAAAAGTTTATTTTATTATATCTCAAACAAGAAGCAGTACAGTGAATCAAAACTGTGCGCCTAAACTGTTGACACAGTTTTGCCATCTTAATGGCAGCTTGTTTACGCCAGCAGCGAAGAAGCCTGGAGAGCCAGTGGTGATGAAATTGCAAAAGGCGTTTTCCACAGCTTGTTGAAAATTGAATATTTTTCCTTGTAAGAAGTGGCCCAAAGCCTGGAAGAAGTGGTAGTCAGTTGGTGCAAGGTCTGGTGAATATGGTGGATGACAGTTTCAAAGTCCAGCAGCTGTAGTTTGAGCAGCGTTGTTTGTGCAACATGTGGTTGAACGTTATCTTGCAAGAGGATTGGCCTGTCTCTATTGACCAATCTCTGCTGCTTAATTGCAAGCTTCCTCATCATTTTGTCCAATTGGTTGCAGTAGACATCCACTGTAATCAACTGACCGGGTTTCATGAAGCTGTAGTGAATAATACCAGTGCTGGACCACTAAACAGACACCATTAACTTTTTTTGATGAATATTCAGTTTTGGACTGCATTTCAACACTTCATATTTATCTAACCATTGTGCCAAATGCTTGGAATTGTCAAAAGGAATCCATGTTTCATCACATGTAATAATATGGTGTAGAAATGGTTCACCTTTATATCGTGACAGCAAAGAAAGGCAAGCTTTGAAAGGATTTCTCTTTTGACGCTCGTTAATTCATTCGCAACTCATCTATCCAGCTTCTTTATCTTGCTGATTTCTTTCAAATGGTCCAATACTATTGGAATAGTAATGTCAAACCTTGCTGCTAATTCACGCACAGTTTGAGTTGGATTCGCTTCCACCATAGCTTTCAGCTCATCATTATACACCTTGGTCTCAGGCTGCCCACGTAGCTCATTTTCAAGATTAAAATCATCAGAATGGAACTTCTCAAACCATCCACATAGTGTGTGTTCGTTAGCCACATCCTTCCCAAAGCCTTTGTTGATACTTCAAGCTGTCTGCGCGGCATTGGTTCCATGACACAGCTCATGTTAAAAAATAATACGCATTTTTGACTTATTCACTGTTTCACAAAAGTTGCTCTAAAAAAAAAAAATGGAAAGATAATCACAAGCCAAACTGTGCGTTTGAAAGAATGAGGATATACCCTCACGATAAAAATAAAACAAGAAATGTCAAAGTGAAATGTCAGAGATATCAACTGTCAATCTTAGTACTTAAGGAAATCAGACATTTTATACTCAATAACCTTTCTGGAGGGGCCCTTAGATTTCCAGAAAGGGTCCCCTTCATAATTTATTAATAGTAATATAAACATATAAAACGACACAGGATTGATTTCCTTCTGTCTTTATGCTGTGATTTGGGGATTCAGGGGATCAGCATTCGAAAACCTAAGAAACATCTTTTCTATGACGTGCTTACAACTTAGTTTGTTGGACAAGATATCAACAGCAACATGAACAATACATAGCAGTCTATGATCACTGCCAAGGTAGACTATTAGACTGTCAGCAGAGTTCATTTAGGGCATGTTCACTGTGAGCCCAGGGAGTCAGATAAGGCTTGGGCTGGGGGGCTCATTGGGCAGGAGTTGGCCTTGCAGGATAGGTTTGATTCTACAGGGGCCAAGAGAATGGCAGGGAGGAAATGTCTGTCTGTTTTGCCCACTCCTGATGTCGGCTGCTTGTGGAGCAGTTTGCCCATATGACCTAGATTCTCATTCTATTCTACTCATCTTCCTCAACACGCTGTTTTTAAAACCTCCTGTGATTATAATACGACCATTTCTTGGTTGGTCAGTAGTTATTTCAGACCATAATTGGAGCATGACCGATGTATGGAAATTCATAAACTATTCATGGACAGTAATTACATAAAAATCAGTTGTTGATTTTAATTTTTCTGTAATTTGCAACTTTCTAATTCAGTTAAATACCTCCAATGAATAATTAGTTGGTATTTGCAAATGCTTAGCTCTCTCTAGAGAAAGGTGCTATATTAATATAAAGAAAAAGGCCCTCTGCTGTCAAGCTGAGTACCTCTGAGCCTGGAAGGATCAATTAGCCAACAAAATAAATTCCTAGAACAAAAGTTGATTTGATGATCTGTTACACAGAGGAGTCAAGGCAAAGAAACAATAACCACAAGTGATTTAGCCTTGTGGGCTAAGAAAGAGGGAAGATTCCACGAAACACCGGAGAGAGAAGATTCTTGATTTTCATCTTGTTTTTGATGATAGTTTTGCTAATGTCTGCAAAGGGGACTAGGGTATTTTAAGCCACTTTTGTGCTAGGAAGAGAGGCTCTGTCTGTCATCTCTGTGCATAATTTGGTGGATGTTGTCACACAGCAGCAGTGTATATTAGCACCAAGTTCTAGCAGGTGAAATCTCAAGGCAGATAAAATGTCTTTTGGAATAAATGGAAGCCATTTCATGATAGCCTGAGAGATTACAAAAATCAGGCATATATTGAAAAAGAAGAATGACTTTCCTCATAGGGGAACTGGGAGCTCCAAGAAATAATGTGTGTTACAGCAACTAACTAAATCTCATTCCTCACTCTGGAGCCATCCTCCTTGAGTAAATACTATATATTAGCTCTTGGTTAGAGCCCTGCGCAAAGGCCCAGGCATGTTTCCGGCCGAGGCCTGGGACTGCAATTCTCTGGAAGCCGATTTCTTACTGTTGGGCTTGATTTTCTAACTAACCTATCTCCGCAATTCTGCCTATCACTCTTGGGTTCCGTTTTTACCACAAACCTGCTTCCTCCAGCCCAGCGCCAATTCTTCCTCCTGTTATTCCACTTCTACTGGAAATTCCAACCCTTCTTAAGGCTAAGGGTTTGAAAACATCATTTTAGAGAAAATGTTCTATTTCTAAATTGATCTCCTTTTCTCACACGGTGCCATGACCTGTGGAATGTGCTGAGAGGTGGCTGCATTAATTCCAGTGCTAATTCCTCTAATTGGTCTGCTTGAGCTGCTGTAAGAAATACCATAGCCTGAGAAGCTTATAAAGAACAAAAATGTATTTCTCACAATTTGGAAGGCTAAAAGTCTGAGATCAGGGTGCCAGCATGGTTGGATTCTGGTGAGGTCCCTCTTCTGGGTTGTAGACTGCTGACTTCACGTCGTGTCCCCACGTGGTGGAAAGAGAGCTCACTAGCTCCCTGGCCTCTCTTTATAAGGGCACTAATCCCATGCATGAGGGATCGACTCTCATAACCTAGTCACCTCCCCAAAGCCTCACCTCCAAATACCACTGCATTTGGGATTAGGTTTCAACATATGAATTTTTTGGAGGGGGGGTGGATACAAATATTCAGTCCATAACATCCCCATTTTTCAGGTGAAGCAAGGACACAGAACTTGTAACTCCTGTCAAAGACATATAAATGTGAAGCAATTAGAAGAGTCAACACACAGTAAATGGACAATACCATTATCTGTAATTATAATACTTAAATTACCAAGAGACAAAGCAAGAGGAGCTCAGCAGGACTACAGTGGACCATGTCAGGAGGGGATGGTAAACGGGAATAGAGAAAACCCACCAGGGTGGCTCCAGGTCAGTGCTCCCAAGTTTTGCATGTTGCAGCATTCATAGAAAAATGGTGATCTTTATAGGGCACAGTGGGCTTGCTTGGGGCCAGAGATCAAAGGTACAAGGCCTACCTGCTACCCTGGCAGCTGAGAGATCAGTATCTCAGCCTCTCTGCAACCATGTGTGAAGCACAGGTTACACACTTGGGAACAGACTTTGACAGACAACGGGGACTTTGGCAGAAAGGCGAGTGGGAAAGAGGGTGGTTTGGGCAGTCAGGCTTTCAGTGCCGACTACGACATCCAGCAAGGTGTAGCTGGCTGTGCAGTGCCGAGCCTGAGCACAGGGGCCATCAGGAGGCCTAGGTAGGCTGGGACAGACCCAGGTAGTCCCCAGGAGGACTGTGGGAAGGTAGGGCCAAGCTGCATATGGGCTGATGGAAGGTGGGCACAGGCAGCAGGGAAGCCTTGGCAGGAAGTGGTGGGTGGGCTTGCCTCTGGCTGTGGTCAGTGATCTTCCCCTGACCACACACAGTAATTTCTCTTAGGCTCCTCAGCAGGTAGATGGGCAGTGTCTGTGTGTGTAGCACTTAGGGGATGTGCAAATCCTTCATCTAAAGGCTCCTTGCCAGCTCAGAATCTTCCCTCCAGCTGCAACTCAGCTAGAGACTTCGCTTTTTCTCCACAAAGCTTTCCATTAGCCACAAGCAACATAGTGATCTACAATCTCTAACTTCTTGCAAAAATTATTTTTCTTTTCTATGATTATTATAAAAGTAATCACCTTTAATTTAGAAAATGTGGAAAATATGCAAAAATGTAAATAAGTAAACAAAAGCATCCATGATCATACTACATTTATTTTTCTAGATGCTTTTTCTATGCACTGTTCTAGAGTAGTTAGAAACGTGAGCCTGGAGTCAGAGAGACCTGGGTTTGAGCCCTGCCTCTGCCACTAATTAGATGTTTGATCTTGGGCAAGTTACTTAACCTCTCTGTATCTTATTTCATTACTTATTTCAAATATTCACTAACAAACTATTATAACTTGCAGGTATTAATGTCTTTCTTTGGGCTATTATGAGAATTAAATAACAATGCATATAAAGTGCAAAGTACAGTTCTTGGTGTGCAGTAAATGTTTAATAAAGGATAGTTTTCTAAAAACAGGGATTGTGTGCTACGTGGTTTTATTTAAAAGTGTTTTTAAATTTAACAGTGTAATATGAGTATATAATATATTAAATATTCTGAAAGAATAGTCATTAAAAATCTGCATAGTTCTTCTAACCCTAGATTCTTATCCTACGATGTAACTTGCTTGGACTGCTATTCATAAGATTTAGATTAGCAAGTGTTAATAGTTGAATATACTTCAGTAGTCATTTTCATGTCCGTTAAGGTATGTTTTATATTGAAAAAATTCTCTTTTGCATTTTGCTAAGTCTAGAGTCCATGTGCCTGAATTTTTACTATTAGAGTCCCTGCCGTTAAAAGTTTTTATAGGGAATGACGTGTTGTCAAATATTCACTAGCAAACTTTTAAAATTAGACCGTATTCAAACATAACGCTGTTCAACACAAACACGTATGGGGTCCATGTTTGGTCAGTTTGCAGATGATGTTTCAGATGTTTTAGCCATATAGTGTTAATTAAAAGCAAATGGAAGTTGCAGATTTTGCAAACAACATGAGATTTCATAAGGTTGATGAAAGTGATATAGAAAAATGTCTGCAATTGTTCTAAAACCTACTGACAAATAAGGATCTGGCAAGTAGCAATTGAATAATAGAAACTCAACCAATTGAATAATATAAAATAAAAAAGGATCAAGATACTAAAATGTAAAAAACTAGAATATCAAAGGATTAAGAGGAGCTCCTATTTTAGGTCCTCCATTCTATAAAAGTTATGTTTTTTATGATTGTGTCAAAGGTGTTGTGGAGGGTGATGTATTTATATGAACATACAATTATGTTGGAAAAATTGTGTCCCAGCTTCCTAGTCAACCCTTAAATCCTTTTTACTTTAAGAATATGGTTAGGCTGGATGCAGAGGCTCATGCCTGTAATCCTAGCACTCTGGGAGGCTGAGGTGGGAGGATCGCTTGAGGTCAGGAGTTTGAGACCAGCCTGAGCAATAGTGAGACCCCATCTCTACTAAAAATAGAGAAAATTAGCCGGGCATGGTGGTGTGCGCCTGTAGTCCCAGCAACTTGAGAGGCTGAGGCAGAAGGATCGCTTGAGCCCAGGAGTTTGAGGTTGCTGTGAGCTAGGCTGACGCCACGGCACTCTAGCCCAGGCAACAGAGTGAGACTCTGTCTCAAAAAAAAAAAAAAAAAAAAAAAAAAGAATATGGTTAGAATTTTAACCCACATTTTATTAAATATAAAACAAAATCATCCCATCATACATTCTCATTTCATTTTACAAAATGAAATCACGATCAAAATCTTTTCACTTTTTACTACATTGAGATTGTGGTCCCTGATTTAAGTGAATTCTCTTTAAGAGGCCCTTTTCCAACCACATATGATGGATGATGAGGACCTGTCTGTGCATGGCATTCTGTGCTGTTCATAACTGATGCAATGTAAGTTTTAGCGGGTGAGGGACTACACCAAGGTAACTGGTTTAGTGTGCTTTCTGGTAACTTGATGGCCATAACTTTCATAACTAGACCTGAAAGTTCACTTGAGTTATTATGCTTCACATTCTTATGGTTATATTAGTCTTGATTGTCAAGACACCTTATTATTATACTTTAATTCATAGAATTCAACTGGAAATGAGTCAATGGGGAAGGTTTAGGGATTTCTCTTCCTGGAGAGCTTCAAAGAAGAAATAGATGAGTATCAGTTCTAGGCTCCTGAGATGTCCATCTGCCTGCAGGTAGAGGGCTGTATGCAATGCCTTTGATGCACCGTCTGGCGATTGCACATTATATTCAAAAGTGCCCTGGCATCTCCAGCTGGGACCTTGCAATCCTGCTCCTTTCTCTTTGCCATTTGTGTTGACCAGGCATAAACAGCAATGGCACAGGTGAAACCCTTTGGAGTTTGCACTGACGTGCTACCCTCTGTGGGTTTCTGATGAGGGGCTACTTTACATTCCGCAGCTGCTCTAACTGCTGTGCCGTGGGTCAAGAGGATCCTCTGAGCCTTCTCCTGTCCACTTGTTCCTGCTGTGGCCACCATGCTGTTTGGAGCTTTCATCCTTTTTGCATTTGTGTGTTTTCCAAATTAGTAGTTTGCTCTTGTGTGTTGACCTTTTTAATATTCTGTATTTTGATTGGTTGGTCTTACCATTCTCTCTCATTTTCAGCCTGGCTAACCCTCCAGGGAAGAGGTGAAACAGCTATCCAATAAAAATACAAAATACTGAAAAGGTCAAAATACACTATTACAATAAATTACCATAACTCAAACAGGGAATCAGGCATTAAAATTCTGATACGTACAAGGATAGAGATTGGCATGAGAGTTGAAAATGGCACCGTATTAATGCATTTGGATGTCAGAGTTCACCGAGAATAGAGTAAACATTCTAAAACCAGAGTCTGAACATTATATTGTGAGTCTCTACGCTGTCACACCCCAGCATTGTTGAATAATAGAAATGCTGCACTGAACTGACTACTTTCACCATTTTTCCTCCTTCCCTAGAAGTGGGGACAAGAGAAGAAAAAAAGAAATAACAAACATAGTGTCTGCAAGATGAAACTCTTAAATCAGGCTTGCCGAGGACCGGTTACAATTTATAGTTGGTCAAGACACAGGGCATTCATTTCACTTATTTTATTATCTGGGTTCCATGGGCTGTCACTGGGCAGAAATGTCAGGTGCACAAGATAGAAGCACCATTTTCAAAGCCATTTTATCCCCTCCCCAGTTGGAATACTATCCTAGGGATACGTCACAGTTGGGTGCAGACCGCACTGAAGCAGGAATTAGGGGACCTAGTTCTAACACGTCTCTGCCATACACTTGCCGTGGCTTATGCAAGTTCCTTAGCACTCAGCCTAGTTCGCCCCACAATAACATCAAAGTCATTGTGAATAACACACAAGATAGTGGAAATAAAAGTGCCTAATACAGCACCTGCCACTTTGTGAGTCTCTAGCAATGTGTACTAGCTCTTCCCCACCTCCTGAGCTCTGTGATCTTCGATAAGTCTCTTAACCTCTCTGAGCCCTTGTTGCTATCTTTTTTTTTCTAGGAGAAACCTAGTAGTAAAAGTGCATGATTCAATGACTTGCCAGGAAGTTGCCCTCCTACCTCCATCCCATGTGGGAAGCTCAGACTCAATGAATCAAGTCTCCAAGCTGGAAGGCCCTTTCACATTGGTCGGATCAATAGGAACTCCATTTTCCCTGAGACAGCGCCAGCAGTCATCACTGGTGGCTACTGACAGCCAGGCGGCCCGCAGCTGTGGCCTGCTCACCTCTCCTGCCTGTCACCCAGTAATGATGGCAGACCCCCGCAGGGGGTAGGGAGTGTCCTCAAATGCCTGCCAGAACTTCAGGGGACAGGGGTCTCTGCTCATGGTCAGCCACAATCTAATCGGCTCCTGCTTGAACAAATTATCTCTTAAGTGGTAGCGTGAAGAGAGCTGTGTTAATCTACTAAATCATAAACCTTCCCCGCAGTGTGACGCCGCGATCCAGACAGATACTAATCTGCAGCCGCGCTGTCAGTTTTGGTTTTGACACCAACACTTTGAATTGCCAACAGAAAATCGTATTTGACGTTTAATTCCAATCATGCAGAGCCTTTCATTGAAAGCGTGTCAGTTTACCTTTATTTGGGAGCAGAGGAGACAATATGCTCATGTCTTCTGGTACTTTTTTTTCTTTGAAGGAGGTGGGGGTGGAGGAGAGAAAGGAAGAAAAAAATCAAACTTCAAATAATGTACCAGTTGAAAAAGTACTTTAATCCTGATGACAGCTGACGCGGAACCCACCCCACGTGCCTTTGGTTTCTGTAGCCTCACGTTTGCTGCATTCCAGTAAATCTCCATCATTTTACACAGATTAGGCATTAATTCAGGTCAAATAAGGATTAATTAGTCAGTTGAAACCAGACAGTAGCATCAACATGCCAGCAAGCATTTTAAAATAATCTGTTCTTATTTTGAGTTGGTATTTTCCAAGGGTGGAACCTCTAGATAAAATTGCAATCAGGTATCAGACAGGATTGGAAATGAAGAAAAACACCAGCGTTAGCAGTGTATAAATCTCGCTTGCCACTGAAACGCCACCTTTCTCAAATTGGAGCAAAAGACCCAGTCTTGCAAATCAAGGGTCCTTAAACTCCAGAATGCTTCAGAACCAGCCAGGGGGCTTGTTAAAGACAGATCTCAGGTGGGTGCTACCCCCAGAGTTTCTGGTTCAGTGGGGTCTGGGGTGGGGCCTGAAAATTTGTAGTTTTAACACGTTCTCAGCTGAGGCTGACGTTCCTGACCTGGGATCACCCCACTTGGAGAGTCACTGCTTTAAAATCAACACAGCCTGTGGCCTTCAGATAGGGCAGAAGGGAAACATGTACTCAGAGACAAGAGAGTGGGGTTGGGGAAACATTTACCCCCAAATAGAAGAGAAAGCATGTCAAAACTTTTAGATGTGGCAGGTAGGTCAGAAACATGCTCCCAACCAGCCAATATTTGAAGACTAAGGGACCAATGACGTGGTGTGGCTAATCTTTTCCCCCTCACCTATTGCCTTCTCGACCCTTTGAGTATTTGGGGGATACAGAGGGAGAGCAGGAGTAGGGGCGAGAGGCCAAGCTGAAGACAACTTATCTGAAACTCTTGGCTGGTTTTCGTGATTTAGGTAGAGTGGAAAATGCGCTAGATTGGGATTCAGAAAATCTGAGTTAAATTCAAGTCTTGGCTTTATAATTTGGCCATGACTTGAGATCACTAAGCCTCAATGGCTTCATCTGTAAAATGGAAGTGGTAATACTGCATGAAATTGCTCTGGAAATTAAGTGAGAAAACACACCAATATAAAGCTTGACACAGGCCGGGCGTGGTGACTCACACCTGTAATCCTAGCACTTTGGGAGGCTGAGGTGGGAGGATCTTTTGAGGCCAGGAGTTTGAGACCAGCCTGAACAAGAGTGAGATGTTTTCTCTACAAAAAGTAGAAAAATTAGCTGAGCGTGGTGGTGTGCAACTGCGGTCCTCTATCCTGGATGACAGAGCAAGACCTTGTCTCAACAAGAATGGAAAAAGCTCTAAACTAAATAGGTACTCAATAAATGCTTGTTTCCTTTCTTCCTTATAGATGTCCCTCATCCTGGTCATTTTCTTTTCCTTCAATTAATATTGACTCCATTGTGGTTACAGAGCAGATAAAACCGCTTGAAGTGTCCCTTTGAGTTGGAGGTGATTTGTTACCCTCCTTTGCACAGATCAGAGGTCTGTCTTTATGCCTGAGTGGCTGCTTGGCTATCTGAGCATTTGGGCTGGAGAGGAAGGGAGAGAAAGATGGCGAAAGGTGGGTGGAGGGGAGGAGAGAGAACAGAGGGAGACAGGAGGAGTGGGGAGGGAGGTGGTCTCCCCTCTCAGACCCAGGGCCCTAGAATGGCATCTAAAGCTGCCCAGGAGAGGAAGACCCAACCCTCATGGTGAGAATTCCACTCAGAGATGCTACTCGGAAGAAATGCTCCACTTATACGATTCTGCCACATATGAGGTGTTCTATTCCCATAGCAACAGAGACAGAAAAAGGCAAAACTTCAATGGGCTTTGTGAGGCAGTGTGTCTTTTAGCTTCTTGATGGAAACCCTCTTGGACTGACCTAAGCCTTCTGGCCCTTAGCACCTCGGCCACCCAGCTGAGAATTCCAGGCCATGGCTGCTGAGTGGGGCTCATTGAACAACTCTTGGATGAGGGCCTTCTCTGGGGGCTGGCTGTCATGGTCACACAGATGAATGAGATGCAGTATCTATGTGGTCCTTGCCCCAAGGGACTGGGGAGTCTCATTGGGGAACATATAGCCTCCAAATAATATTCCAGTAAGAACTGTGTTATAATAGGACCAAATAAGATGACCAGTGACAAGCAGGCAACAACTGATTCAGCAAAAAGCAATCCAGGCTCCCAGACAGATGGTGAGGGCAATGCTGGAGATCAGTGAGGGAGCTGGGACAGTAGGTGGCATTAAAGTGGAAAGCCAGTGTTTTTATGACGGGAGATTGACCTTGGTAGAGGAGACTAGCAAAAGCATGGTGGGTCTCTGTCCTCGAGGAACAGGTGTTTATCACCACAGGGTAGTTTATGAGAACAGGTGGCCAGAGGCTGGGGTACAGGTGTCAGTGGAAGGAAGCTCAGTTTGGAGAATTAGGTGGCCACACAATCAGAGCAAGACGGATTGATGTCTGAACGCCATGCTGGGTGTGAAAGAAGAGCTCCTTAATTCTCCTGAATTAAAGGCGAGTGGCCCAGCAGTTTGGGAAGGGCTGAGCCTTCACCTACGGCCAGGAGGCTCCAGGGGTGCTGGTTGGGCAGGATGAAGGACCTGTTCTCCCCGGCTACACCCTGTCTGTTTTTTTTTTTTGAGACCGAGTCTCGCTCTGTCGCCTGGGCTAGAGAGCTGTGACATCAGCTTAGTTCACTGCAACCTCAAACTCCTGGGCTCAAGCAATCCTCTTGTCTCAGCCTCCTGAGCAGCCAGAACTACAGGCATGCATCACTGTGCCTGGCTAATTTTTTCTATTTTTAATAGAGACAGGGTCTTGCTCTTGCTCAGGCTGGTCTTGAACTCTTGACCTCAAGTGATCCTCCCACCTCGGCCTTTCAGACTGCTAGGATTACAGGCGTGAGCCACCGCGCCCGGGAAGCTGCACCCTGTCTGAAGGTGGTGGGTGTCCCAGACAAAGCATTGAGAGCCCTCGTGCCACGCCGTTTCAGTAATCTGTCTGACAGTGAAGGGAGAAACCGGAGAAGAAAGATTCCGCTGGGGCCATTGGTGTGTCACCTTTTACTGTAGGAGGACTTCAGCTGCTCCTCTGGTGGTTCCTAGCAAGTAAAAGAGGGGACCTCCTCTTTCTCTTTTTCCCATATTCCCTGCCATTTCTTGGGAGTGGAGGGAGGGTGTAGGGAGTGTGTGCGTGCACGCATGTGTATGTTAGTGCACACAGGCACGGGCCTGTTTGCGTATGCTCCCCTGCCGGTAGACATCTAATACTCTTCCTGTTGTGAGAGGACCGTGAGGCTGTGGCGGCTGTGGCAACAGCAGGAACTGACATTGTTGAGAAACGTGGAGGATGTGTGAATTGGCCATTTCACACTGCTCCTTTAATGCCGCCGCCCTCCCTGGCGATAATGAAACAGGAGGAGGACGGGAATATTGTGTTTTCTGTCCCTGCTACTTTCTGGGGCAGCTGGCTGCTGTGCGGTCCTGTGAAAACTGCAGTCACCGAGTGAGAGCCACCTGACCAGGGTGCCGGATGCTTCTCTGTTCACAGGGGTGTTTGTTTATTTCATCTTTCCCCATGTGGAGGCCTAGTTAGAGCAAGCCTATTCCTCCTGTCTTAATTGGGACAAGGAAGCCTGGCAATGCCTTCAGTAAGGTAGACATCCAGCCAGCATTTATTAGTGATAGTGATGGCGACAAGCACCAACAAATCCTTGGAAACAGAGTGGTGGTGAAATTCAGCTGATGCATCTCTGCCCCCCGCCCCCGATTTACCTAGGAAGAATTAAACTGATTAGATTGGTCTTTGGAGGTTTCTTTTTTTATCAAGCATGAACTTTGCTGCCATCAAGGTCACTGTGTGACCTTGGGCCAGTAACTTTACATTTCTGGGTGTCAATTCCCCTCACTTGGGGTAGTTACTGTGAGAACCAAATAAGACTGAACATCCTTAATATAGATGTATACTCCACAGATGATAATCATGGTTATGATCATTGCACATATGGTGGTTAAGGACGTGGGCTCTGGGGCCAGATTGCCTGGTTTGAACTCTGACTCTGCTCCTTACCTTCTGTGTCACCTTGACTTCTCTCTGCCTCAGTTTCCTCATCTGTGAAATGGAGATAACAAGGGAACCTACCTTATGAGGTTTTATGAGATAGAGTTAATTAATTTTTGTAAGGCACTTGGAATCATTCTTGGCATATCCTAACTACTATATAAGTGTTTGTGAAATAAATAAATAAAATTAGGTATTGTATTACAAAGTATCATGTGGAGAAAACCTCTTGTGGGACAGGTAGTAAAAATACATCTTTTCCTAAAATTGGTGCATTTGGATTATTTCTGTATTGGCTGGCTTTGCCATGTAACAAACAACCTCAGATCTCACTGGCTTACACAAACAATCTCAAATCTCACTGGCTTACACAAACAGCAATTTCTTGCTCATATTTTAGATGGGTGACTGCTATGGGTCTCTGTTCCATGCATCTCATCACTCTGGGATCCGAGATTCAGGGGTAGCCTCAGCGTGAGATGTGCCCTTACTTTTGACAGAGGGGAAGAGCAAGTGGTTGGAAAAGAACCCTACAATTACATTTAAAATCTCTATTTGGATGTGACTTGGCCAAGCCCAGGAAAGTCACATGACAGTGAACTTGAATGCACCACTTCCTTTCTGGGAAGTAGCAGCATATAAATGTGGCTCCATTTTACACAAGGAACAGTTGAAGGTATTTAGCCTGGAGAACAGAAGTCCAAGGGGAGTAGTGGTGGATGTCTTCACATATTTGAAAGCTATTTGGTGAAAGGTTAATGAAATATATGCTGTGCAGCTCTGGATTGGGGTACAAAGCACAAAGCGGTATTTGGTGCAACATAAATTCTTACCAAAACTGGCTGCTGAATGTGGTAATGGGTCTCCTTATGGTGGGCTGGGCAACCCAAGGACTGGAAGTATTCAATTAGTGGCTGTCAGCAGGTGTGAAGTCAGGTGAGATAGCGTTAGGACTGTATACAATTGTGTGTTCCCTCAGCCTATGAAACCATTTCCTTCTGAATGGATATGAACTCTAGATAAGTTTGAAAAATAGTTAATTTCGAATCATTTGCAGTCAACATGTGTGGCTATTTAGACACCAACTTTAGCCTTGTAAGGGACATAAAATGAGATGATGTTGTGGTCATTAGTGCTGTTTGTTAAATATCTCTGTCTTTTCTTTTCCTATATGTATGAGGATTGCACTTCTTTGCATCCTGTGAAATTAAGCATTGCCATGAGATTTGCTTTGACCAATGAACTCTGGGCATAGACGATGTGTGTTACTTCCAAGAGGAAACTTTACAAATGGGTGCAGGATTCTCCACGTTCCCTTCCCGCCGCTGCATGCCCGGGAGCCTGGGCTGGGACGGAGCCTTCATCAGCCTGGGTGCTTTCCTGGAGAGTTTCCTGTTGTCCCTTGGTGCTCATGTGTTACGACTGAGAAATAAACACTGTTGCAGTCACTGAGTGAGATTTTTAGAGTTTTTGTTACTGCAGCATAATCTAGTCTAGGCTACCTACTTAGGTTACTAACATCTAGAACAGTGCTGTCCAGTAGAAATATGTGAGCCACATGTGTAATTTTTAATGTTCCAGTAGCCATGTTAAAATAGTAAAAAGAAACAGGTAAAATTAATTTCAGTAATACACTTTATTTAATCTAATATACCCATAATGTCCTTTCAACATGAATCATTAAAAATGATTCATGAGCTATTTTACACTCTTTTTTTCATCCAAAGTCTTTGAACTTTGGTGGGTATTTTACACTTAGAGCATATCTCAATCTGAGCTAGTCACATTGCAAGTGCTCATAGCCCTGGCAGCTCATGTCTAGGGTCTTTGAGAATAAGACAACTTTCTAGTGACGGTCATTTTTTTGTTACGTTTTGTTTAAATGGTGCATATGCATTCTGTGGAGGGGAATGAGTAAGCATTTATAAGCAAAACAAAAGGTCTGTTATAATGATTTTCAGGCAAACTGAAGGACAATGGAACCAGATTTTACTTTTTATCAAGTGTCTGAAAAAAGCTACAGGAACTCCCCACGTCTCGGAAGTTTCCCTTTCCATGGTTTCAGTTACCCACGGTCAAGAGCGGACTGAAAATATTAAATGGAAAGTTCCAGAAGTAAACAATTCATAATTTTAAATTGCATGCTGTTCTGAGTAGCATGATGAACTCTCATGCTGCCCTGCTCTTTGCTGCCTTGGATGTGAATCATCTCCTTGTCCAGTGAATCCATGCTGTCATTGGCTACCTGCCTATTAGTCACTTTGTAGCCATCTTGGTTATCAGAGTGACCATTGTGGTATCCATTTTATTACTATGAATAGTTACTGTTGTTAATCTCTTACTTTGCCTAATTTATAAATTAAACTTTATCATAGGTATGTATGTATAGGAAAAAGCATAGTATATACGGGGTTGGGTTCTGCCCACAGTTTCAGGCATCCACGGGGGGCCTTGGAACACATCCCCTTGGGTAAGGGGGGATACTGAATAGAAACTGAGGTAGGGCCCTTTTGCACATGGGATTTTGTGTGTTTTAAATATTTTACTATAAAATATTTGATAGTATCTATCTTAAAGCATAATGAAATAAACATCCATGAACCCATTGCCAAATGAGGAATAGTGTTTTGCAAGCTTTTTTTGTTTTTGTTTTTCATAAATGGGAAATTCAGTTATCCTCATACACATACACCTGAATGTATCCACGCGTGTGTAGTGTGCAGTGAAAAGGCTCCTTTCCTTCCCGTTCATGGTAGCCTACTTCCCACTCACCCCCACCTCCACCAAACCTGTTACCGTCATAACTAGTTTCTTGTGCCTCTTTTCAGAGTCTCTTCATGCATATACAGACAAATGGGAATATTTTCCTATTCCTTTTTAAAATATGCATTTTATTTTTTGAGCAGTTTTAGGTTCGCAGCAAAATTGAGAAAAAAATGTAGATTTCCCAAATACTCCCACCCCCACACACGCACAGACTCCCCCACTGTCAACATCCCACACCAGAGTGGTGCACCTGTTACAACCGCTGAACCTACACTGACACATCATTGTCACCCCACGTCCATAGCCTACAGAGGGTTCCTTCTTGGGGCTGTACATTCTTTGATTTGGACAAATGTATGATGACATGTATCCATCATTACAGTATCATATAGAATATTTTCACTGCCCTAAAAATCCCCCATTCATCCCTCCCTCCCCCAAACCCTGGAAACCATTGATCTTTTTACTGTCTCCACAGTTTTGCCTTTCCCAGAATGTCACTCAGTCGAAACCATACAGTGTGTAGCCTTTCCAGATTGGCTTCTTTCATTTAGTAACGTGCATTTAAGTTTCCTCCGTGTCTTTTCATGGCCAAGGTGAATTTGTATTGTTATTTCTCTTTTTTACACTGTTGAGTACCTTACTCTTTTTTTTAAAACTTAGATATTGGAGTTCCTTCCATTAGTACATGGGGATTCTCCCTCCCTCCCTCCCTCCCTCCCTTCCTTCCTTCCTTCCTTCCTTCCTTCCTTCCTTCCTTCCTTTTTCTTTTTGGCAGAGCTCATTGAATTATTATACCATAATTTATTTAATTAGTCCTCTATTGAAGAACAGGAAAGTCAACCTTTTACAAATACAGTCACGTGTCACTTAATGATGGGGATAAATTCTGAGTAATGCATCGTTAGGCAATTGCATCTTTGTGTGAACATCATAGAGTTCACTTACACAGCCTAGATGGTATAGCCTACTACACAGCCTGGCTAGATGGGATAGCCTATTGTTCCTAGGCCACAAATCTGTACAGCATGTTACTGTACTGAACATTGTAGGCAATTACAGCACAGTAGTATTTGAAACATAGAGAAGGTACATAAAAATATGTATTATAATCTTATGGGGCCACCGTCATATATGTAGTTCATCACTGACCAAAACATTGTTATGTGGTTACAACTGTAATGCTGAAATAAATAACCTGTGTCCATGTCATTTGGCATGTGTGTGTGTATATCTGAAGGACATGTCCCAGAGGTTGCATGGCTGGGTGAGAAGGACCAAGGATTTATGTTATGTTTTGTCAACTTGCTCTACCATGGACGGAGAGAACTGAATTAAAGTCTTCTGCAGCTGGCAGGTGTTTATTTAGTTTTCTATATGTCTAGATAATTTCTGTTTTAGGAATATTGCTGCTATGTAATCGAGTATATAAATATTCATAACTGTTATCTTAATTGTGAATTGTGCCCTTTAGCATTATAAAGTGCTTTTCTTTGTATCATTTAATGTTTTTAGGCTTCAATTGAACCTCATCTAATCTTAATATCATAAACTTTGCTTTCATTTTGCTTGAATTTGCCTGGTATACCTTTTCCTAGGCTTTCATTTTATTTTATTTTATTTTAATTTTGAGACAGAGTCTCACTCTTTGCCCTGGGTAGAGTGCAGTGGAGTCATCATAGCTCACTGCAACCTCAAACTCCTGGGCTCAAGCGATCCTCCTGCCTCAGCCTCCTGAGTAGCTGGGATTACAGGCACGTGCCACCATACCTGGCTAGTTTTTTCTACTTTTTTAGAGACAAGATCTTGCTATGTTGCCCAGGTTGGTCTTGAACTCCTGAGCTCAAGTGATCCTCTTGCCTTGGCCTCCTAGAGTGCTAAGGCTTCAGGTGTGAGCCACTGTGCCTAGCCTATTTCATTTTTTTGATTGTTTTATTTTACATATCTTTTGCACAGCATAGAGTTTGTATTTTCTTTGTGATATGATTTGAAATTCTTTTACTTTTAATAATGACTGAGGCTCATTTACATACTGATAAATATGCTTGGGTTTAGTTTTTCATATTGTTTTATGTGTAATCTTTTTATGGTTGCTTCTTTTTAAGTATTTCACTCTGATCTTTGGAATGTGTGTGTGTGTGTGTGTGTGAGTAATTCTTCTGATATTTAGGAGGGTTGGTATTTTTGTTCTAGTTGTTACCTTCATAAAATAAATTATAGCTTTATATAATCTTAGTCCCTGTTTCCTTACACAGTATCTAATAGTTTCCTGGTATAAGCTGTTATGAACTTAATGTGTTTCCTTGTTCTTCCTTCTTTCCTTCCTTCCTTCCCTCTCATTAGCATTTTCCAAATGTAGTCAATAGCATTATCTTGCTTGCAGTTTACATTTGAATGTCAATAGGCTTTTGTCACATCTAGTCCACCTTGATTATGTGAGTTGTCAGCTTGAAATAATATTCTCTGACTCTCATCTATCACAGATGAAGCAAACAGCAAAGTTACTACACTATATCTCCTTCCTTCCTTGCCTTCTCTTGTCCATTTCGTTGTTGTTGTTGTTGACTGTATCATTTTTAGGTTAGCAGGGCTTATAATATTCACATTCTCTTCTGTCACCCAAATCTATGTGTTACCTTCTTAGCGGTACAGATGCATGTGTTTAAGACACACAGCCAGTTCCTTGGCTGTCAAGCCCCAGGCCTTTCTCTCACGGCTTCAGTTTGTCCTCTATGACTGCAGTCCCCAACCCCTGGGCCACGGACCACTACCGGTCTGTGGCCTGTTAGGAACTGGGCTCCACAGCAGGAGGTGAGTGATGGGGAAGCGAGGGATGCTTCATCTGTATTTATAGCTGCTCCCAATCGCTTGCATCACCGCCTGAGTTCCACCTCCCTCATTCCCAACCTGTCCATAGAAAAATTGTCTTCTGTGAAACTGGTGCTTGGTGCCAAAAAAGACTGGAGACCTCTGGGTCTAGGAGTTTCCTTGAGAAGGTCGGTGGGACAATTCTCCTTGAGCTTTTGCAGGCTCAAAACTGTTTATCCATAGTCATTATACTTGAAGAATAATTTGGCTAAGTAGAACATTCTTGGCTCCAACTTCAAATCCTTGGAGATTTTTAGGCATTTCTCCAGTGTCTTCAAGTGTTGAATGTTGCCGTGGAGAAAGCTGAAGCCAGCCAGATCTTTTTCTCTTGTAAGTGAACTTTTAAATGCTGCTCAAAGGGTTCTTTATCTCTAAAGTCCAGAAGATGTCTCGGTGTTGACTATTCTGGGTCACTTTCCCTCACTGTGGTATTTCCTTTTAACTTGGAGAGTCAAGCCTTTTATTTCAGGAAAGTTTTCTGGCATTGCATTTGCTAACCGTTTGTTCTCCTTCAGTGTTTTGCTTCATTTTATTTTATTTTTTTAAAGAGAGTTTAACATTGGATCCCCTTTGCCTGTCTTTTACATCTGTAATTTTACCTCTCAGCTCCTATGACTCTGTAACGTTTTACGATCTTTCATGCAGGTTTTGTGTATCTGTCGCTAACACCCTGTCTCTATTTCCTGCAGTATCGCTTCTCCATTTTGCATCTTCCTGTTTTGTTTTCATTGCCGTGATGTTTGTTCTATTTTTTCTACTTCTTTTCTTCTTTCACCAGCCACATTTCATTGATCAATTTTGGGAATTGATAATTTTGCTGCCTTTTTTTCCATGTTTTTTTCCTTATAGAATCTCTGCATTGGTACTGGACCAATTATCTATATTATTATCTTTGTTGTACAGTCTACGTCTATGTGAGCTTATATGTATTACTACTACCATTATTATATTTACTCCAGCAATGGATAACGATACTGTTGTTGTTGTTATTATTATTTATCATGGGACGGGTTGGATTTTCTGAGCCAGCTCCTTGCTGGAAGATCCTGTGCAGGGAGGGGCCCGGGCGTAGCCTCCTGTCCTTCCACCTCTGCTCTATAGAGACAGACAGCTGCCTGAACACCTGGCTCATCCCATGATGCTCTGTGTGCCCTGCCTCCTCCTCTGCCACTGTGAACCCTGCAGGGCATAAGCCACTGGCTCTGTTCCCCTAGGTCAGGTCAACATGACTTTTTGTTCATTAGGATGAACCCTCACCATGAGTCTGTGCCATTTCTGGGGCTTTCTGAGATTTGCCACCACTGGGCTTTCCTGTCCCCCTTAGCTCTTCTACTCTTCACTCCTCCCACCCTATTGAATTGGAGCTCAATCTCAGGCAATTTAGGGGCCCTGTCTTGTCTCTTTGTGTTGCTATAATGGAGTATTGGAGGCTGGGCAATTTATAAGGAGAAGAGGTTTATTTGGCTCACGGTCTGCAGGCTGTACAAGAAGGATGGTGCCAACATCTGCTTTTGGTGAGGGCCTCAGGCTGCTTCCACTCATGGTGGAAAGAGAAGGGGATCCAGCGTGTGCGGAGATCGCACTGGGAGAGAGGGAAAGAGAGAGAGAGAGAGAGGAGGGAGGTGCCAGGATCTTTTCAACCATCAGTTCTCGTGGGCACTCACTCACTCCTGAGAGAATGGCACCAAGTTATTCATAAGGGATCTGCCCCCACGACTCAGACACGCCCCATCAGGCCCCACCTCCAACACCAGGGACCACATTTCAACCTGAGACTTGGTGGGGCCAAGAAACCACATGCAATCCATGGCAGGCCCCTTACCTGTACTTTGAAATTTGGACTAGGTCTGTATGCACGTTCTGTGGAAACTACCATTTGTGCGGTTTATAATTCTCCTTTCACTTTTGCATGATTTCTAGGGGGAGAAAAGGTAAAATGAGGAAAAAGGGAAAAGTCTACTTATTTATGTAGCTATGTTCGTACCAGACGTCTTGCTTCTTAAATCAACTTGAAATCCATGTACTGTTGATATATTCTTGGAGCGCAATTGTGTGGTGTAATTTAAAGCCTAGTGTGCTTGATTGTAACTGAAGAAAATTGCTTGAAGAAATAGAGTTTTCTCTTAGGCCAGGAACGAAGAATACTTGGGATGGTGTTATTCTTTGATAATGGTGCTTTCCATATCTACCGATTCTGTTTACCTTTCTCAGGAATCCGGTAAAGGTGCTTTTACAAAGCAATTAGCAAATCTGTGTAATTCACACCTGCAGGCCTCAGAGTGGCTGTCCTGGTGACTGGTTTCTGGTCCAAAGCTGGATGTCAAAACAGCCCTGGCTTATTGTGAAGGGTGCTTTCTTACACTGCTTGGTAGAAGCGTAAATTAGTACAAGATTTCTGGAGGGAATCTAGCAATCTGTATCAAGAAACTGAAAAAAAAAATTATTCTCTTTGACTCAGTAGATCTATTTCTAATAATTTAGCTTAAGGATATAATCAGAGAGTCAGACAATGATCAATGCCTAAAAATTATTACAGAAAATTGAAAACTGTTCAAATGTTCAAGGTATTAGTTAAATGGTGGCATTCATATGATAGACTCAAAGTCATTCATTAAAATAATCATTCTGTTTACATTTTAGTGATGTGGGAAAATGCTTACAATATTATGTTAGGGTATACATACCTCTATACCATTTTATCTTAGTTATGTAATAATGCACATTAAAGCCAACTGGAAAGAAATATATCAAGCATTAATAATAATTAATTTGTTATGAGACGATGGAATTATACTCATTCTCTCTCTCTACTATATTTGGAAGTTTTCTATAATGAGCATGTCTAATGTATTTTATATTGTCCTTTTATTTCTAATTTAAGTTTTTAGGTAATACATTCCTATGAGACAAAACTCAAAAGGTATAAAGATATATAGTGAAAAGTCTATTGTCCACCTCTATGTCCCATTCACTCACTCATTCATTCATTCATTTATGAATTGCCTATTTCTTCTCCTTGGAAGCAACCTATCTTACTAGCTTCATGGGTGTACTTTCAGAGGTATTCTATGCATATCCAAGGAAAAAACTCTATACATACGTATATTTTTTCTTCCTTACTTATACAGATAGCAGCATACCTATGTGTACATCATTCTGTTCCTTTTTAAAAAAACAATATATTTTGGTAGTAATGTCACATCAATACACAAAGAGCTTCCTAGAGTTTAGTAATTGTTCCATTCTTTGGAGGTATCTTAATTTATTTAAATTAACACTTAAGCTGTTTTCAATCTTCTTTTGTTGTTGTTATAAACAGTGCTGTCATGAATAACCTTGGACGTAGGTCATTTCAAACACGTATGACTTTTATAATCAGTAACAGCTGATTACAACTGTCAACAGGGCCTTAAGAGGTGGCTTGTCAAAGAGGCAAGTTCTTGGTGTCCATGTCCAGCCTGACGGATACGTTGTCGGGTGTAACAAGGCTGGGATGGGCAGGGGAGACAGGAAGGAAAGACATTTCTTCATGGCTGAGGTATGCAAGATGTGTCCTAAAAACAGCATTGACTAGGCTTATTGCCCAAGTAGCAGTTAATCCATTTCAGGAAGCCTTGTCCACCTAACTTGCATGCATGGAACATCTCATTTAACACTCCTTGTTGTTGATCCTCTGCTATTATTAATATTTCACACTGGGATGGGGCTTACAATTCTTTAAGACACTTCTGCAAACTTTAACCTTGTTTGACTCTTGTGGTTACCCCACAGAATAGCATAGGCAATTTAATAGCCCCATTTCATGAGTGAGAGTAATTAGCAAGTCCTCAGTTCCCTACTTGGCTACCCTCCCAGTGCAGACCAGAGCCAGCTCTCTCCAGTTCCCCCAGCAAGTCTTTTTCTTCTGACCATGACGTACATTACAACTTTAGCCTTCTCAGCTTCTTTCTTCTGACAACCATTTATAGCAAGACAACTCATTTACTTACTAGGGGCAATATTTCACCACCAGCTTCTTTGGGAGATTTTACCAGGATGTCACATTGCTTAAAACTAGACCTTCTATGTTTGATTTCTTTATTGAGATGTTATGGCTCTGGTGGGCTATTTCCAACTAAAAATATTGCAGCTATTCTCATTGGCATTGAACTCTAGGGCCTCTGTCTCCAATTCATCTCAGAGTTGGAGCAGACCCAAGGCTGTTTTCCGTGGAAAATCTTGGTGCTACATGGGGCTACTCACTCAACTCACTTCAAGCTTATATCCTGCTTGGGCTCCTTAATTTATAGAAGAGAGGTCAAACATGCTCTGTGCTCTGCTGGCTGTTAAAGCATAAAGATCAGCCCTTCATCAGCAGTATGGAGTGCCTGTAATCCAGGTCCCTGTTGGAGGGCAAAACCCTGAATTCTTTGCTGCTTAATTCCTAACCAACACTCAGCAAAACTTCAGTTTTCTACTGTGATTGTCTATATATCCTTTATTGCTACTCATCTGTAACACCTTTCCCCCCTTTAAAAGTTAAGCTTACATTTTTAATGTCTTCATTAATTCAATCAACAAATCGGTACAGAGCACTTGTTATGTGCCAAGTACCAGTCTAGGTGTTGGGAATACAGCAGTCACCATGACTCCTGCTCTCAAGGAGTTTAAATTCTAGTTAGAGGAGACAGATAGACATTAAACAAATAAACAAGAAAACATATAGTATGTCAGATTATGATAAATGCCAAAGAGAAAATGAAAGAAATTTAAGGGAAAGAGAATAAAAGATGTGTGTGTGTGTGTGTGTGTGTGTACATTGTTTAATACAGGCGGGTGTCCAGGGAACCTCATACTCATATGACATTGGCCAGAGACCCGAGGGAGGTGAGGGTGTGAGCCACTTAGGTACTGGAAGGAAGTTCTTACTGGGCCTGTGCCATGACATGGGCCCTTCTTGCACAGGAGGCACTGAGGTCTTGAGGCTTAACTGGGCTTTTCATTTTGGGGAACCACAAGTTGACTAACATGGTTGGAATAGAGCAAGCAAGGAAGAGTGGAAAGAGTTGAAATCAAAGAAAAAATGGTGGTACAGGCAACAAGATTGGGAGCAGGTGGCAGATCACCTGTGGTCTGTAGGTGTATTAGTCAGGGTTCTCCAGAGAAACAGAATATCTCTATCTATCTATCTTTCTATCTATCTATCTATCTATCTATCTATCTATCCATCCAGTTGACCCCTTGAACAGCACAGGTTTGAACTGCACAGGTCTACTTATATGTGGCTTTTCTTCTGCCTCTGTCACCCCTGAGACAGCAAGACTGACCCCAACCCTTCCTTTTTCTCCTCCTCCTCCTCAGCCTACTCAACGTGAAGACAATGAGGATGAAGACCTTTATGATGATCTACTTCCACTTAGTGAATAGTAAATATATTTTTTCTTCCTTATGATTTTCTTAATAATATTTCTTCTCTAGCTTACTTTATTTTAGAATACAGTATATAATACATATAATATGCAAAATATGTGTTATCAACTGTTTATGTTATCAGTAAGGCTTCCAGTCAACAGTAAGCTATTAGTAATTAAGTTTTTGGTGAGTCAAAAGTCACATGTAGATTTTTGACTGAACAAGAGGTTGGTGCCCCTAAACTTCATGTTGCTCAAGAGTCAATTCTGTGTGTGTGTATGTCTATAAATAAATAGGGAAAGAGATTTATTATATGGAATTGGGTAATGTGATTATGAAGGCTGAGGAGTCCCAACATCTGCAATCACCAAGTGAGAGACCTGAGACAACTGACTGGTCAGTCCCAGTGTGAGTCTGAAGGCCTGAGACCCAGGAGAGCCGATGGTGTAAGTTCCATTCTGAAAGTGACAGGCTTGAGACCCCCAAAGAGCCAACATTTTAATTTGAGTGTCATGAAGGAAAAGAATGATGTCCCAGCTCATGCAGTTAGGCAGGAAGAGTTCCCTCTTCCTCAGCCTTTCTGTTCTATTTAGGTCCATGGTGGATTGGATGAGGCCCACCCCCATGATGGAGGCCCATCTGCTTCACTCGGTCCACAATTCCAATGTCAATCTCATCCTGAAACATCCTCACAGACACATCAAGGGTCATATCTGACCAAATGTCTGGGCAGCCCATGGCCCAGTCAAATTGACATGTGTAAGTAACCATCACAGTAGGCAAGGGTAAGTAATCCTGGCTTTCACTTGGAGAGAGATGGGGAGATATGGAGAGGTTTGAAGAGGGGAGACATGAGCTGACCTAGGTTCTAGCAGGATCTCTGGCTGCTATGTTGAGAATAGACTGCAGGTAGTGGGGTGAGGGGAGGGCAGAAGTGGGGGCACAGAGACAAGTTAGAAGGCAACTGAAATAATCTAAGTGAGAAATATGAGTGGCTTGGACTAGAACAATACTGGTATAGATAGTATGAAAAGGTCCTGATTCTAGACGAATCTTTAAGACAGAGCCTCTGGGATCACTTTGGACTATGGACTTTGTCCATAATTTTGTGATGATACCTCTCAGTTCAGACTGCAATTTGTTTACTTCTTTGTCTCCTGCATTCATTGTTATTTTATTAGTCTTTGTAATAATAGCCACATAGTAATAATGGCTAACTTCTATTGGGCTATACTCTGTGTCAGGGACTGAGCTAGGTGCTTCACATATATTATTTTATTTGATTCTCACATCAACTGTATAAACATATTGTTAATCAAATTTTATGTACAGTGTTCATAAAGTCTGAAAATATGGATACTGTTATTTTATTTTATCTTTTACAGATTGAAGATGTCCTTGGTGACATATTATGCATTTGCCTTGGTTTTCAGACTTATGGACACCCTGGAGATGAGGGTTAGACACAAGAGGATTCAGAAACTTGGCTAGGGTCTCATACCAATCAATGCCTACTGCTAAATTTAGTGTCTAGCAGGTATTGAGTGAGTGGCATTCATTTCTTCATAGGTATTTATGGTGGCTACCCTGTGCCAGACATATGGGGGCAGGGGGGACAGCATTGAGGAGGCAGTCAAAGCTGCTTCCTAAATAAAGCTTGTGTTCCCATAGAGTGGCACACTTTGGGGCCACTGAGTAGTTCATTTGGCTTGAGTGGAAGAATAGAAAAGTCTTGGAGCAGTTAGCAGGGACAGGGTCATTGAGGATCTTGAATGCCCAGGTGAGGAGCTTTGTTTAGACAAGAGGCAAAGTTAGGCAAAGGCCAGGACAGCTCTGGGAAGCGCAACGACACAGGGCAGTGCCTTCTCAGCTCGTCTGCTATTTCTTACCCCCATTTTCCTACAGTGCAATCACAGAAAAGTCCTAGCCAGACTGGAAACCCTGCTCCTTCCACTTGATGCTTGGCCTCCTTGGTGGAACATCAGAGCAAGTGGCTGAGCGTCAAGAGACGTCGCTCCCAGAGCTGTTGACTCTGCCGCTGCTGTTCAGAGGAGGGATTCATCAGCAAGCAGCTGTGGTTTGCAGACAAGCATATGGCCGGGCCTACTGTGGCCCAGAGTTACCCGAGTGCCCTTGATGAGCCAGAAGCTGCTGCCACCGCTGCCTCACTGTCCCTGCCTCATGCCCCCGGCCCGCTCTGCCATCTCCATGACAATCTGCTCTGCAGACAGAGCAGCGTCCGTCTCTCCAGCTGTGGTGTGCAGGAGGGGCCAGAAGCAGCTATCCCTTTCTCATATAGGGTCACCTCTTGGCACAGTGGCTCAGCAAGGTGATGGGCAACATGGGGAGTGGTCGGTTTTCCTTGGAACGTGGTGATGGCTCTGTGATAAAAGGTGTGAAATGAAAACACTCTTTATGCAGCAAATTTAATTTTAAAGCAAGGCACAATTGGCTGGTGATATTTACTATTTGGAGGAAGATCCAACGTGTGAATTGCAGTGAATGTCAGGATTATAAAGACATGGGTTCTAGCAATGGTTCTGCCAGGAGCTGGAGGACACTGGGGAAGTCACTCGACTGCACTGAGCCATGGTTTGTCATTGGTAAAATGAAGGAATAAGAGCAGATATAACTAGCACCACCACCACTACCGCCATCACGGGCACTAGGTGCCAGGTGCTGCCAGGGACTATGTGTGAAGAGTTTCTCATGTATTAGATACAGGAATATCAACTATCTCTGTTTCAGGTTGCTCCCTCCCGTTCCCACCACCCCCAATTTTAGAAGAAGCCTCTTTTTCCCCAGTGAAATCTTCCATGGAACCCAAATTTAAAACAGAGCTGCCTTGTTTGAAGCAGAAATAGGGGCAGGACCTCCACCCATTCCAGCCATTCAGCCTCCCCTCCTGCCCTGAAGTGTCTGCACCGTGGATTTAAGCCAGAAGACCACTGGTAGGGAGTGTATTTATTTCCTACTGCGGCTGTAAAATTGTGCCACAAACTTAGTGGCTTAAAACAATACAAATTTATTCTCTTACAGTTCTGGAAGCCAGAAGTATGAAATAGGTTTCGCTGGGCTATAAATTCAAGGCGTTGGCAGGTCTGGTTCCTTCTGAAGGCTCTAGGAGAGAATCTATTTTCTTGCATTTTTTAGCCTCTGGAGTCTGCCTGCATTGCCTGGCTCGTGACCCCTTCCTCACTCCAGTGTCTTGCTTCCATCCTCACATCTCCTATTCCTCTTCTGTAGCCAAATTTCCCCCGATCCCCTCTAATCAGGACATTTATGGTTATACTGGACCCATCCAGATATCCAGTATAACCCCCATCTCAGGATCCTTAACTTAATCCCCTCTTGAAAGCCTCTTTTGCCAGGTAAAGTAACACCCACAGGTTTCAGGGATTAGGATGGGGAGATATTTGGGAACTGTCATTCAGCCTACCATGGGGAGTATCTAGAGCCCCTCAGTTCTGTTAGCTCTTCCACACACTCAGAATTGGGTATTGGGCTCACATCGGTAATACATACTTATGTATGGATTGCTTCTTTTTAAAGTTTATTTTCCCGATCTGCCCTCTATTTTGATCACCCGTCCTCAGCAGTGGAGTGGATCAGGCAGAGTCTGTTCTCTGAATCTTAGCTTGGTGAAGCATGAAGCTGCTTCCATGGGAAGGACCCCAGAGCTCCTCTGTCAGCCCATGCTAAGGGTGTCTTTGATCACTGCTGCAATGTCAATAACAATTATTTCCCCCTTCATGATTAGCTCCACTCAAGCTGGGTCTAAATGATATCAAAACAGCCAGTCAATTTAGTCGATTTACTCAGTCTGTCAATTTAGGAGAAAATAAAAAATCAATTAAATTAGTGGTTTGAGTGAATTGACAGGTTGTAGCAGATTCAGCTGAGTCTGAAAACCTTGTACAGACAGCTCCAGAGATGAGCATCTACCACCCTAATATAGTCAGTTTCCCTAAAGGGCCACTTTGTAATCATGGTGATACAAACAAAACTGTTTTCTCTGAATTTTCAGGGATTATCACTATTTCGAGCCATTTCAAAATGATGATCTAATTATATTGTGCCAACATCCCAGGATAGTCGAGGAAACAGAGACAGGGAAACTCAATAAGAAATCTGAAGAGTCATAAAAACAGCCACAGCAACAACAATGCATTTCTCCTGAAATGTGCTAAGAATGGACTTAAGCACTTACGTGTATTAGCTAATTTAATCCTTTCAACAAATCTACAAGGTAGGAACGATTATCACTTAGATTTCATGAAAAGTAAGTTAAGGGCAAAGCTGGGATTTGAATTTAGGCCTCTTAACAACCTGCTCCCCCTCTAGATCAAGAAGTTCTCAAGCCTGGTTGCCCATTGGATTCACTAGAGAGCCTGAAATATAAAAAGTCATGCACATAAGGTTATTCATTGCAGCTCTATTTGTAATAGCAAAAACCTGTAAATAATCCAGAAAGTGCTATGGCCCATCCACGTGATAAAGTAGTGTGCAGCTGTACAAACGAGGGAGGAGGATCTCTACAGGACACTGGGGAAGAATTTCCAGCAATGAGTGGAAAAAGTGAAGTGTGTGGTACGCTGCTTTTATTTAAGAAAGGAGGAGATAATTCTTTTATATATTATGTACATCACATACATGTAATATACATATATATGGTGGGTGTATATTTGCGTATACATGTATATTTCCTTATATTTAAGGATATACTATAAAATTAAAAAAGAATAATAATAATAAGAAGGAGCATCCCAGTAGGGAGAGAGAGGTAATAGAATGGAGGGGGTGGGAATATGCAGCTAAACTTCTTTGACTATGCCATTTTTAGACTTGACTTTTGAACCATATAAATATTTTACATAATTGTAAAACCCGATTGAATAAAAAAGCAATTCCAAAGTATAAAATTAAAATAAAGCCAAAGAATCTAACTGTGTATCTAGTTGGCATAAAAACAACACAAACAGTAACTATTCCAAGTGACTTTAAAACAGTAATTTATCTCATCTAGTCCTTTGGGCTAAGATCAAGAGTAGTATCTGTTCTTATCAGTTTAAAACATAGTAATTTGACTATATATGTCCTTAGTATGATCTACCCCAAAGACAAAAAACTGGGAGAAATTTAAACTGTTTTCAGTAATCATATTGTTGATAGTAGTTGATATCAGCATTTGGAGACTGTTGTGTGTAGCATGGAATAAAACAAATTAATAATTATAAATAGAGATTTCTTTTTTTTTAATGGGAGGAAGAGGCTATACGTGTAAGACCAATGAAGTAAATAAGAACTCTGTAGTCCAGAAGTATGATATAAACTAATATTTTCTTCTTAAAAAAAGAAAACACTTTCTACCTCTGTCCACTGAAAAGTCCTGGAAACAGTCACAAACTCAGTAGCAACGAGCACTGTTAGCACCCAGACTATGGTCTCTAAATACTATTTTGCACAAAACCAAACCAGAGCATCTTAGAGAAACAGGTGATTCTAGGTTTGGGACAGGAATGTACATATAAGCATGGAGTATCTTGTAGTACTGGAAGGTAAGGAAGCTGTTAACAATGACAACAGAGGGACTCAGGAGCCAGACTGAGCAGGCGTCACTGCCAAAGGTAGTAATTTGACCAGAATAAGAGTAATAACAGCAGTAGATTGAAGCACATCAAATCTGTTTATAGTAATGAGTTCTTACTGTAAAAACAACTACAAAACTTCAGTCACCTTTGGAGGATGCTAGGGAACCAGCTCCTTATTTTGAAAACTGGGAAATAAAATGAAAGTGTCAAGCATTTCTTCTGCCTTTCCTGTTTGGACCGTACCTTTGGTAACCACAGAGTTGATAAAAGGAAGTTTCTCTTTATAGCAGCATTCTAGGTAACACAAGAAGGGATCATAGAGTTGGAAGATTACTATTTTGAAAGTCCCAATACATTAATAAATCTAGGCTAACATCACAAAAAAGAGGCAACTAGACATCAAATACCTTTGATGGGAAGTAGTCTTACCAAATAATGCAAATTTGAAATTTATTAGGCCTCCAGATCTAACTACCAATTTATAGCAAATACAAGGACAGACGAACATGTTAAACTACATCGTGGATTCAATCAGCAAAATCCAGGTGGCAAGAAACTCTACAGAGCACTGTCTCATTTCTTTTTTAAAAAATTGCATGAAAAAAAGGAAGAGATAGAGCAGGAACCTATAGATTAAAAGAAATTTAGGAGACATGTCAATGAATTGTGACACAAGAACCTTATTTGAATCTTGACAGGAACAAATGCTTAAAAATATGTTAAACAATAGGGGAAATTATATTTTGACTGATTATTTGAGGAATTATTATATGAGGGATTATTATTAATTTTTTGATATGATAACAGTATTGTGGTTATCTTTTTTGTTAAAAAAAAGAGTTCTTATCTCTTAGCAGTATATTCTGAATCAAGCAAATCTGACATCTGGGATTTGCTTCAAAATAATTGTTTTTTGTGGGGAGAAGGAAGTGGGTGAAGAAAGAAGTTGAAACAAGATTGGTCCTGAGATGTTAATTACTGAAACTGGATGAGGAACATGGGGGGTTCATCACAGTGTTCTCTCTGTTTTGCATATTCTTAAAATTTTCCATATAAAAAGTTTAAAAAATTGTATGGAGTAAAAGTCCTTATCAAATTGCCTGTGGTAGTGCATGGGCTCAGTTGTGTCTTTGTTGCAGTTTTAAAACTCCCTAGGCGATTTTAATGTGCAACCCAAATTCCAGAACCTTCTTTAATTTTCCTTAACAACTTTTCCCCAGGGGGGTTTGGAATTCAATCCCACTGGAGAGATGCTGTGCTGGGGAAACCACTACACTTTCCCCTGTGGTTGATCTCATCTTGAAACTTTTTCATTTACCTTGGTTTCCGGGTTGCGAGATCTATTTTTCTATTAGTTTTTCTAATTTCCCCAGCTGGTTTGAAACTTCAGGAAGTTAATAGCCATTTTGTATTTGACTTATTTTGGCCTCGAGGCCTTGGCAGATGCCTGCTAATAATGAGCTGACCCATCTTTACAAACAGGGTGTGGTTCTGAAGACTTCATGGTCTCCTTCCCTCAAAGAGGAAATGGCTGTCTTCCTGGGCATCTGCGTGGAGCTCAATTCCATTCAATTTCCAGATGCGAGAGGAACTGGTGGGAGGACACACACGTGTCTCCACGGGGGAGTGAGCAATCATCGTGGAGAAGGAAGAGGACGTGAGAAATTCCCTAAGGAGCCTCTTCTACCCACCTGCCTTGAGGTTTCCGTCAGATCAGGGAGGGCCATGTGGGCCGCTGTTCTGAATGGGCCCCGCAGGGATGGAGGGCAAGGACTGCTTGCACTGGAGCTGTTGAACTCCCAGGAGGAATGTGGACCCACGGACTGACCCTTAATCCCATGGACAAAATGTCAGATGAGGACAGAGCTTTCCGGGAGTGGGGTGAGAATGTTGGCTCTATCAGCGTTGTCTAGTGACACCGGTTGGGTGCAGCCTGTGAAGTTGCACAGGGTCTTGCACTTGGTTAATGCTCTGTTGTCACCATCTTGAAATTCTTAATCATTTTTTTAACAAGAAGTCCCATATTTTCATTTTGCACTGGGCCCTGCAAATTTTGTCCTGGTTGAGAGGAACGATTTTGAATGTGACATTGTGGGAAGGGTCAAACCATCTCTTGATTCAGGCCCCAAGGATCTGATGCCAGCTTTGAAGTCTAGGGGAGGGGTTCTCTAAACAGAAAGAGCAAGGAAAACCAGGAATGGAGAGAGGGAGGCCACAGTCAGTAAGAGCTCAATGAGTATTTAAATACTGGTGGAAGGACTTTCTCCCTCAACTCGCTCTCTCTTGAGCACATGCCAGCAAGGTGGACAGGTCAGGGGAGATCAAGTGTCTTTAGTTTAGGAGATAAGTATGCTTAGAGAGGTGCTAGAGTCATCCAGGACTCTGCAGGGGGAAGTGGAGTGCGCCAGGGGAAGGGGCAGTGATGATATTTCAGGAACTCCCTGCTCCAAGCCCACGAGCCAGAAGAACACAGCTGGTCTACACGGTGGATCTGGGCCTCAAACCTAACTGGGCCAGCTCTGTCTTAGCAGTGTGGGCTGCGATAACAGAATAGTATAAGCTAGTGGCTTATAAACAACAGGCATTTATTTCTCACAGTTCTGGAGCCTCCGAAGTCCAAGATCAAGGTTCCAGCAGATTTAGTGTCTGGTGAGGGCCCACTTCCTGATTCATAGACTGCTGTCTTCTCGCTGTGCCCTCGCATAGCAGAAGGGGCAAGGAAATTCCTTTATAAGGGCACGAATCCCATTCATGATGGCTCTGCCCTCATGGTCTAATCACCTCCTAAAAACCCCACCTCCAAGTACCATTACATTAAGAATTAGGTTTCCATATATGAATTTTGGGGAGAATACAGACATTCAGTCTATAGTAAGCTCTGAGTCCATCCTCCTACACATTTTGTGAGAGTTCTATTATATAGTGCAACCTATCTAGTCACTGAATCATTCAACACACACACTTATATTCTTACATTTATGTGTGTGTACACACACACACACACACACAAAACACAGAATTTCAGACATAATTTTAAGCCCTGGAGTTCTAATGGCAAACAAGACAGACAGGTCTTGGTTCTCATGATGTAGAAGAGGCAGATGGATAGCATTATGGTAGGCAGAGATCAGAGTTCCAGATAGTGTCAGAACATGTGGGGCGGGGTGTTAAATGGACCGTTTAAAGTTCAGCCATCCTCTGAAATTTTGACCCAAACTTGGAAACAATCAAATTGTTGTTGTTTCCTTCATTTCCAAACATGCTAGATAATATGATTTAATTAAAAGAGACATAATTGAACATCATCATAATAGCCAAAATAACCTCTGAAGATGACTGTACAGCAGTGGTTCTCCAAAGGAGGTCCCTGGACCTGCAGCATTGACGTCATCTGGGAACATGAGCAGCAACGTCATCTGTTAGAAATGTGAATTCTCAGGCCATACTCAGACCTACTGGATCAGAAGCTCTTGGGGCAGAGCTCAGCCACCTGTTTTTAAAAAACGCCTGGGTGAGTCAAGTGCAGTAAGGTTGAGAACCGCTGCTGCCCACTGGTGTGAGGCGCCTCCCTTGCACCCAGAGCCCTGCTGAATTATGGATGAATCTGATATCCGCTCACGTCTGAGAACCCTGTTTCCACGCCCCCTGTCTCATTTGTTCTTATTGACACCTGGGGAGCCACACAGCCGTCTTACTTACTTCCACTTTGTTTCCAGCCTTTAAAATCTTCCTCGAGGAGTTTTCATGAAGCTACAAATCTACCTAGCAGAGGATCAGAGGGAGAAAATGTGAAATGAGAAATGCAAGTGAGAGAGCTTCATGAGAAAACAGACAGTAGATTGAGGGAGGTATATGGTTGATTTTTATCAACTACTGCCCTCTCTCTCTCTCTCTCTCTCCCTCCTCTTTCCCATCTATCAGTCATCTATCAATGATCTATATCATCTCTTTCCACCATCTGTCAATCATCTATCATCTATCTGTGTCTGTCTACTTGTCTTTCTACTGTCTATGTATCTAACCACCCTAGTATCTGTCCTTCTGTCAGTCTGTCTGTCCATCTGTGCACCTGTCTCTTTGTCTGTCTACCTCTATGTCCATCTATGTGTGTATGTGTCTGTCTATCATCTCTGTATATATTAAATACTTTTCACTGAGATGAAAGACAATGGGGAGGGAAAAGGAGGAAAACAGGGGGAAAAGGACTTGAACACATTTTTTCTCCTCTGGGAGCCTCAGATTCTTCAGATGTCAAAGACGCGAGAGCGCGGGTGGGCGTGTGAGTGTGTGCGTGTGTGTTGTGTAACACTAGCATTTCCCAAGATGACTGTCAGGCTGTGGGTGAGTGCATTTGTTCCAACACAGCTTCTGATCCACACAGAAGGCGGTCAGCTCGTGGAAACAGTGAGTCTGAAAGGGGAGACACTGGGGCAACAGGCAGAGAGGGAGGAGGCAGAGGGAGGAGGCAGAGGGAGGAGGCAGAGGGAGAAGGCAGAGAGGGAGGAGGCAGAGAGGGAGGAGGCAGAGAGGGAGGAGGTAGAGGGAGGAGGCAGAGGGAGGAGGCAGAGGGCAGGGGAGGAGAGGGACAAGGCAGAGGGAGGAGGCAGAGGGCAGGGGAGGAGCGGCTGCAGGAGAGGCCTCTCCGTGTCCACGAGGGGAGAGTGTTGGCAGGGCAGGCGGAGGTGGTGGGAGCAGGTGAAGAGAAATGACTAAGCCTTGTGGAGGGGGGCGTGGAAGGTGGGAGAGCCCAGTGGCATTATAATAAGATGCCTGGGAAACTGGGGAAAGCACGTTTTATGGCAGCAGTTAAAGGACCTAAATGAACGTGTCTTTAAATGAATCGCGTGTTTGTGTAGCAGGAACGGGGGGTGCCGAGACTGCCTGGGGGTGCTTCTCCCCCAGCTTTCTCGACCACTCCTGACCACGTGGTGAAGATACATACCTGCTTCTCTCTCCAAGTCATTCTGCCAGCTAATTACCTGTAAGGATTCAAATCATGAACTGAAACTCCAAAGCTTTTTATGGGTGCTAGGGGAGTATTAAATAGGGAGATTGGAAGCAAAATTACTGTCACCCCAATAGATTTTGGAGGAGATTGACAAAAATCTGCTTTTAATTAAAAATATAAAGCAGCAAGGCCTCCCGTGCATAAGCAGAAAGTCTGAGGGGCTTGGGCCCGGGTGCAAATGCCTACGGATGCCTCCTGGGGGGCCGGCCCCTGCTGCCTGGTTTATGGGCCCCAGGGGGGAGTGACCGATGGGCTGGTTGGATTTTTGGCTGGGAGGCCTTGCTCACAGATACACGACAGCAGAGGCTGTCACGAAGCTCGCACGATGAGGTAATGGGCTTGTCTCTGTCTAGGTGGGGAATTCCGCCAAGCCCTGTGTTTTAAATAAAATGAGGCTTTTGTGGTTCTTGGCATGGGCCAGCCAGTGCAGACTAACCTTGGCATCTGTGTGCGAGGCTGTCTCCAGCATGTGGCTTCTGAGTTGACACGGACTCACAGGCTACCCAAGGGAAAGGAGACTGGACTCCAGGGACCCTCCACCTCGAAGCCTGTTCTTCTCTCAGTAAAGGCATCACCATCTACTAGTTGCTCAAGCTCAAAGCCTTGGATCCTCCCAGATCTCAAATCTATCTTAAGTCCATTCATTTTTCTCTATTTTCATTGCTACCACCCCAGGCCTACCACCATCTCTCACCTGGACTTTATAAGACCCTCTTAATTCATCTGTCAGTTCCCTTGTACAATCTACCTTCCCCCTACAGTCTAATTTTTTTTTTTTTTGCATGAAGTCTTCAGCAGGAAAGACAGTACAGCCCAGTGCTTCACACATGGAGTGGGAAACCAGATGGCTTAGGTTTGAACTCCAGCTTCTCCCTCCGATAAGCTGTGTGAGCTTGGAAGATCCTTAACCTCTCTGTGCCTCAGTTTCCTCAGCTGTACAATGGGGATAATGGTACTTACTTCATGCAAATTCTTGGGAACGAAATTGATGTAAATAAAGGACTTAAAACAGTACCTGGTATTTAGTGTTGGCTTACTATACACATGTCTTAGTATATGTATACATGTTGCTATAAATATCATGGTTAGCTATGATTATTATTATCCTCAGCAACTTCCCCTTGGTTTTAGAAAACTCCAGACTTCTCTTCATGGCCCCCAAGATCACACATTATCTGGCTTCTGCCTGTGTCCCTAATCCCCAGTTCTCGGCTCACTGAGCTCCAGCCACACTGGCTTCTTTGCTCCGTGAACTTGTCTCCAGGCCTTTGTGCTTTTCATCCCTCTGTCTGGAGTGCTCTGTGCCTGTCCTTTCTGTGGCTGGTTTGCTCTTTCTTCAGGTATCTATTCAAATGGGGTTAAAGGGTGTAACGTGAGCCATGTCCTTTCAATCCTGTCCTAACCCGCGATGGAGGAGGAGGGTCGGCAATGTGAGCAGTGGAGACGGCTGTCGTCACTGCCTGAATCCGATATAGTTAGACCAGACGGGCCCAAGTCCTCAGATGCCTCTGGCTGACATCCTGGGCTTGAGTAAAGAAGGGACAGAGAGACAGAGGAAAGGCAGACAGAGCCCGGGGTCCTAATTCCATGTTTTAGGTTCCTACCGCCCCTGTAACCGATTACCACAAATGTAGTGGCTTTAAACAATGCAAAGGTATTATTTCACAGGCCTGGAAGTCAGAAGTCTGAGATCAGTCTCACTGTGTTAAAATCAAGGGGTCAGCAGGGCTGATTCCTTCTGGAAGTTCAGAGGGGAGAATCTGTTTCTCGATATTCCAGCTTTCAGTGGCACCTGCATTCCGGGTTTGCAGCCCCTTCCTCCATCTTCAAAGCACGTCACCCCAACCTCTGCTTCTGTCGTCACACCACCCTCTTCTCTGGCTCTGACTCTCTTGCCTCCCTCGTCTAAGGACGATTGTGATTACACCGGGCCTGCTGGATGTTCCGGGATAATCTCCCCATCTCGAGATGTTTAACTTACGCACATCTTCAAAGCCCCTGTTGCCATGTAAGGTCGCACATTCACACGTTCTGTGGATTAGGTCGTGGACGTGTTTGGAGGGCCTTTATTCAGCCTTCCACACCCCACTTGAGTCAAAGCATACTCATCATATAGCTGGGCCACGCGCCCCTCCCTAGGCTTATCTAGGAAATTTACATCTGAGGGAGCCCCCAGGTTGGAGAGGAAATGAGGTCCTCAGGGAGCCACTCAACAAAGGACCTGCATGAGGGCCTGGCAGCCAGCCCAGAGCCCCTGCTCAGGAGTGGGGGAATCTCAGATGTTCACTTTGCCTTCCGCTTCGGAAATCCTTCTCTGGAAGGACTTTGTGTCCAGCCCATGCTCCAAACTGGCCTGTGTGTGAGCTTGACAGAAGAGTGAGCCAGTCAGTGCACCTGCTCAGCCCTCTGCCCAAGGAAGGGCTCCCCAAGGGGTGAGTTGCCTTTTTCAATAGGGCAGACAGGGTCGACCTTACTGAGAAAGTGACATTTGAGCAAAGTCTAAAAGGAAGTGAGGAAAAATCCAGGCTGCTGTGTGGGGGGAGGGCATTTAGGCAGACCCAGTAGCCTGTGCAAAGGCCCTGTGGCAGGGTTGTGCATAGCATGCTTGAGGTCTGGCAAAGAGGCAATGTGTCTTAACTGGAGGGACAAGGGGCAGAGTGGTGAAAGGTGAGGTCACACAGGTAAAGGGGACCAAACCACATAAGGCCTCATGGGGTATCACAAGAATTTTGGATTTTACTCTCAGTGCTATGAGGAGCCATTGGAGGGTTTTGAACAGAAGAGTGACACAGAAGAGTGCAAGTGAAACTTGCAATTTCAAAGTATTGCTTTGGCTGCTGTGTTCAGAGCATCTTGGTCAGCTGATTAAGAGATAGAGTCTGTCTTTAGAATGTTTCCAACCTGGTAGTGGAGATAAGACTGGTGTACACATAACAGTGATGCAAAGTAGAAAGTAGTAAATGCAATTAAAGATACTCAGATCCTATGAGGGTTCAAACTCTGAAAGAGGAGGGGGACATCTATTTTAGCTGGGATGAGAGAGGGAAGAATCACAATACATGTTACAGAGGAAGGGCCATTTGAGATGGGCCTTGAAGAGTGGGTAGGATTTGGACGTGCAGATCTGGTTACACTGCAGGTCAAAGTGTGTGGAACAGAGTGAACCCAGGCCTGGTGGGAAGCAGGCTGTGGGAAAGGGTGTGTAGTTCAGCTGCCAGCACTTAATCTGGTGGATATCAGATTGTGGCGTGCATGGTGATCACCAAGGAGCTGTTTCAGGGCCCATTCCTGGATCCCCCCCTTCGGAGATTTGGACTTGGAAGGTTGGGTGGTGTGTGTGTGTGTGTGTGTGTGTGCGTGCGTATGTGTGTGTGCATTTTAATGGACACATGAGGTGATTCTAACACAAGTCTGAGGTCACCGTCTGGGAAATTTGTTCTGCACTGAACGAGTAAGGGCAGTGGGAAGTAAGTGTGTTTGGATAAGTAGCAACCAACAAGTCTGGCCACTCCACTGGGGATCTGACTAGCTATCTTGTAGGGAATTGCTATGGTCTGAATGTTTGTGTCCTCCCAAAATGATGAAATTCTCACCCCCAAGGTGATGGTATTAGGAAGTGGGGTCTTTTGGGAGGTGTTAGGTCATGTGGGCAGAACCCTCATGATTGGGATCAGTGCCCCTACAAAGAGGCCCCAGAGAGCCGGCTTGCCTCTTCCGCCACATGAAGGTGCAGTAAGGAGGCGCCATCTACGAACCGGGAAGTGGGTCCTCACCAGACACTGAATCCTCCAGTGCCTTGATCTTGGACTTCTCAGCCTCCAGACCTGTGAAAAATAAATTTCTATTGTTTATAAGCCACCCAGCCCATGGTGTCTTGCGACAGCAGCCTGAATGGCGGAAGACAGGAGTGCTGGGCAGCTTGGAGCTGGGAAAAGGCCTGACCTGAGTCCAAATGCACAGCAGGACCTGAGCAAAATGTGTAGCAACTGCACAGGTGAATGCAGACATCAGTCTGAACGAGGGCTGTGGCATGGGTACAAGAGACAAGAGGCAGAAGGCCTGGACTGGAAGAGCCCCATGTGCAGGGACTCCACCTACCTCATTCACACGGTCTGGCTTTGTTGAACCCATCTGCTCTGGCTGTTGGTTGAAATCACAGCTCTGGAGTGTTTTCTACCAAGCACCCTTGGGCATTCAGGAAGTTTAGTCCCTTGGCACACAGTAGGTGCTCACTAAATATTTCTGAAATGAATGAGTCTATAGGACGTGGCTACTGATGGAATGTGGGGGCAAGAGAGGAAGAAGAGAGTAAGGATGAGGCCGTAGACTACAGCGAAGGCTGAAGCAGCAGGTGGTACTCAGGGGATGCAGGGATGAGGGGGAAAGGCAAAGACACACACAAAGCCCAGAAAACAAAGAACGACTCAATTAGAGGATGAAAAATCAACCACAGGCGACAGAAGACAGGGGCTAGGGCCCCCGGGGGCATCTAGCCAGGTGGGCGGTGGAGACCTGTATGTTTCGAAGCTGAATTTTTGTAGTTAGAGCCCAAGCCTGAGAGCCACACTTCCAGGGTGGGGTCCCAGCTGCACGTCCCGCGGGCCAGATGATTGTGGCAAACTGCTTCATTGCTGTCTGTGCTTCGGTTGTTGTCAGGCTCTGTCTGTCTTTGAGCCTGAGGTCCCGGGACACAATGATGGGGCCTGGCAGTCTGCAGGGCTGGGGAGCAGGAGGCAGTTTCGGTGGGTGTCAGGGGAGAGAAGAGAGCTGGAAAGCGATTGTTAACGAGGAGAAAGGGTCTAGACACCATAGCCCTGCGGACACCGAGGAAATGAACACATTGCTTCTGCAGTGAAGGTCCTTCTCGAAGGAGCAGAACAAACGTGCTCAGGCAGGGCAGCAGCCAAACTTCCTGAACGCCTAGGGGGTGCTTGGTGGAAAACACTCCAGAGCTATGATTTCAACCAACAGCCTGAGCAGATGGGTTCAATAAAGCCAACGGTTATTTACATCAATATGAAGACTGTGTGTGTTTATTTCTGGCTCCTGGGGTCTGGAAAGGAAAAGGAATGATTGAAACGAGGAACGTGCTGAAAGGAAAAAAATGGACAATCTAACAAGAAAAAAATGCTCATGTTTAGCCCAATCCCTTTCTTCCCAGGGCCTCTGAGGGCTCAGTGCGGGGATCTCATGAGCCCTCCAAAGACCTTGGACCTGTACCAGCAGGGCCCTGTGGGTGACTCTCCTGTGGTCCAGGGGACACGGGCTGGGGAGGGAGTAGGGGAAGAATGGAGGGGATGCTTGCTCAAAATTCAATCCCTGCGGGGGTTTGAATCCTGCCCCACCCTTTGCTAGCCCTGTGACATTGGGCAAGACCAGAATGAACCTGTGCTTCCGTTCCCATATCTGGAAAGATAGTAAAGGAGTCAAACATCCCTCCTAGGGCAGTGGGACTTGCTATTGCAGTTAGGGAGATCCCATTTGGTTCTTTGGTGGGGACACCTCTTCTGCATCCTGAACATCACCATGCCATGGTACACGTCTTCCAGGGAGGGTAGGACTCACAGACTAACATTGCATCCGTTTTTGTCTGGCTCTTGCCAGGGGTAGGAATAGGAAAATGCAGCATGACATTATTCCTGGCTGGTGTGGGAGGCAGGGAAACCTAGTACCTAAGATCAGGACATCTAATTTCTAATCCAACTGAAGCTCCCAGAGGCAGGGGCCTGGGCTATGCTGGCTTAATGGGGAAACAGCCCGGGCTGAGAGCTCGTCAGCCACGCGGGATGCCGTAGTTACTGCTGTGGTTTTAGAAAGTGCTGTACAATTTCTGGCCAAAGTCTGCTGTGTGTTCAGGGGAAATGCTCTTTTTTCTGTCCATGCAAGGGAGTCTGGCAAGCAGCCCCTTCTCCCTCGTGAACCAGTGGGAATGCCCTGGAGAGTGGCCACCGGGGAGGAGGGCTGGCTCCCCCATAAATCAAGAGGTTCCATAAATCTCTTAACTCCTAATTTTCTAAGGGGAGAAAAAAAATTAAAAGAGCATGTAGGGTTTTCTAAGTCTGTAAATGACCTTGTCCACAGCTCTCCGGGATTCCTTATGAATCAGTCCCCACCAGACTTAGTGCCAAGCACATAGCTCTTTAGATAAGACCTGGCAGCTCCTCAAACTGAGCATTTTACGAGCTCTCTGATGCTGCAAATGCTTCACCAGGGCCGCGCCATGGGAAAGCCGCCTCCTGCTGGGTGCCTGTCCTCAGATCCTGGGTGCCTGGGAGCTGGACTCTGCTGCTGGGCTGCCTCTTGTCAACTGGGAGCCACTAATGAGCTCAGAGCCATCATTAAGTCAAGGCCCGGTTTCTCTCCTCATTTTGCCTCATATGATCTTGGGTTGTAGAAAGGCATGTATATATATATATATATATATATGTTTTTTAATTTTTAAATTTTTAAAAATTTTTTGTTGGGTAAGGATACTGACTCATTCACCCAGAGCCAGCTGCATCAGTGCTGGAGCCAGCGTGCTAGTGGTCTCCCTTTAATAAAGCTCTGCACATGCACCCATCTGTCTTTTCTAGACAACAGGGGTTTCTGTGTTGGGTGGCGTGTAGAGGCACACTCTCTTACTCCTGAATCCCAAGCAATGCCTGGCACGTGATAGGAGCTAATGCATGTTGGCTGAATGGATGAGTGCACAAAAAGTGGTTATTCTGCAAAATAGATCAGACTAGAGAGGGAAGGCGTAGAGATCGTGGAGGCGTAAAGGGGTGGTATGAATTAGCACAACTGAAGGGCTGGCCCCACAAGGGTATGCTGATGGGGGAAGGTAGAGTCTGCTGTTCAACTGACAGAGCCCAAGGGACCAAGGTGAACTCTGGCTTCATCCAGGCTGCCTTTAGTTTTCAAGAAATCCCCAAATGCAGGGGCTATGGGTCTGCAGCAGGGATCTCTGCAGAGTGACATTTCTTAAAGTTGGGTGAGTGGCAGGGATTTGGTTATAAATATGTTTTGCCACCTGGGCAGGAGTCTAGGCAGTACACAAGGCTTTTGGGGAAGGATCCCGACCTCAGAAACATGGGTCTAGCAAGAGTTAGGCAAGGTGGATAGGACCCAACCAAGCTGGTTGGGGTTCAAGGAGAGATCTTGTTATGGACTGAATGTTTGTGTCCCCTCATCTGCCAGTGCCTATGTTAAAACCCTAATCCCCACTGTGATGGTATCTGGAGGTGGCACCTATGGAAAGTGATTAGATTTAGATGAAGTGATGAGGTGGGGCCCTCATGATGGGATCAGTGCCTTCGCAAGAAGAGAGAGACTTGCAAGATTCACCTTCCTAGTGATGGGAGGATGAAATGAGAAGACGGCAGTCTGCAAACCAGGAAGAGAGCCCTCCCCAGAAACTACACTGGCTAGCACCTTGATCTTGGACTTCTCAGCCACCAGGACTGTGAGAAATAAATGTTTGTTGTTTAAGACACTCGGTGCAGGTATTCTATTATAGCAGTGTGAACTGAGTAAGACAGGTCTCATCCTAATGGGGGAAGCAACATGGCCCAGAGAACCAGTCATGTAGATGGGGCAAAGACGATGGGGATTGGGGGTTGCACAAGGACAGGCACATGAGTGGGCACGTGCATACTGTACTTAGGGAAACAAGACCAACTGCAGACTTCACCTTGGATGTGTACCTGTCTGTGTGTGCGTGTGTGCTGAAAATACTCTTGAGGGTTTTATAACCGCCCAGTCCTCTGTTCCTATGCTCACATCAGTGTATAAACTCCCTAGATGGAGCTGGGCTTCATCATGCTCCTGAGGATAGTGTGTCTACATCTTCCAGTGACTTTTCCCTCCTCTTCCTTGCTCTGTTCCTGTCTGAACCCCAGTCCTTGTTTGCCTGGTACAAGAGACACAGTGCACACATGTGGGGCATTGCCAATAACCCCTTGGCCTGTAGCTTTTCTGGACACTTTGGCCCCAACTGCAAGCACCTGAAACTGGTTGTCTGAGAGTTGTCCCATCTGGAAGCAATCTAGGCAGGAGCTGGGAAGGCTGGAGCCCGCTCTGCCCATGTGTCAGGCAGACCCCAGGAAGTTCGCTGTCCTCTCCCCAGAAACCCTCAAGCAATGACTGAAAGATAAATATTCATAGTCCTTCATGACTCAGGTGGGTTAACTCAGAGGTGTCTCCCAGAGTTACTCACAGAATTAAGCTACAGTTGTATAAAGTGGTAACTTTCATAACATATTGTTTGTTGCCTTCCTTTCTCTCCCAGTCTCCCCCACTCCTCTACCTGTGCTTCCTGGGATCATCTCCCAGATAAATTATAACCATTAGAATCCTTGTCACAGGGCCTGTTGCTGGGGAAACCCAAACCAAGTTACCTGGTTTCAGCATCCTCTCCCTGTACACCAGCCTCATTGTTCAGTGTTGGCTCAGGACCCAAGCAGCACAGAGCTGGAACCCAGTTTTGAGGACTAGAGAAATAGATTCCATCCTTGACGATAGGAGCTGTGGAGTCACATTGCAAAGAGTGTAGGTACAGGGCAGAGTGGAGAGCCGCAGCTCTTTCTGCGAACTACTCCAGAGCCATCTTCAACTCCTTCAGCTCTCGCTGCCAGTTGGTTGCCAAGTGCTATTGAATCTGCCTCTTTAGTGTCTCTTGAACTGTGTACTCATTTCCATTTTCCATTACTGCTGTTCCTTATCTCTTGCTTGAAGGTACACAGTGATTTCTAAATGATTTCTGTGTCTCCCACCTTTCCCTCTCACCCCACTCCATTTTCCCCAGTGCTTCCGGAGTGATCTTTCCTTAAGCACATGTGACTGTGTCTCTCTTCAGCTCAAAAGACTTGCTGGTGTCCCAGTGCCTACAGGAAAACATTCAAATCTGTCAGCCTGACATGCAAGGCCCTCTGTGAGTTAATTTTCCAGCATCATTTTCTTTGGCATTTTCTGCCCACATATTCCAGAAATACCAGAATTTTTTCCATTCTCTTGAAGTTCTCATCACTTTGCCTCTTGCTAGAATACTTTCTTCCACTTTATTGACGCCAGAGCCCTGAGCATCCTCCTTAGCTGGGCTGAAATATCTTTTCCTTGGGTCACATTCTCTGATTACTCTTGTCTTTGTGCCTGCCCAGCACTTTATCCGTAGGTCACTGAATGAACATGTGAATTCAATCAACTTTTGCATGTGCTGGGTGCTGGGGTTACAAAATGTGTATTCTTTGTTTTGTTTGTTTGTTTGTTATTCCTTAACCGTGAAATTGTGAGCTCCACGAAGAAATGGAATTCACCTTCCAGGGAGCGCCATAGCTCAGGATGAGCAGTAGGTGTTTAGCAAACTTCTGTAATTCAAATGGAACTAAAATGAATTAGATCTTGGACAATAAGAGAGTCACCTTGTGCCTTCTATGAATGATGAAATTCTGTAGATGTGGAATACGGTATAAAATGCACTTAACACTAAAGTGCTACTGAACATAATTTAATCTTTCTTGGATGATTCAAAAGCTCTCCAGCATCTTGTAGTGCCGCAGGGCCATCAATGTGAGCATCGGTTCTCATTGTGCACAGCTGCCAGTTAGGGTTCAGGTTGATAGAGTTCTGGAGAAATCAGAATTCTTTTTCTTTTTTTCTTTTTTCAAACCAACAATTTGCCTAAGTGTCTTTAAAGTGCATATTATAATCAAATCCTTGATTTTAAAAAATTCTGGGACAGAGCAGGTTAATTCTGGTGAGCTGTTGGGTGGATAAGAGTATAATTAATAGTGATTATCGGGAGATGAGCTCGTATAGTGTATAGTCCAGTCCTTGCTTAGAGGAGGAGTTGAGGTTTCTGCACTGAAAAATAGCCATTATGTCCTGGAACAACAACACCAGTGTCACTGAGGTTGTAACTAGCACAGGGCAGGGACTTAACTGTTCCTCTTGCTTTGTGCAAGTAACACCATGTGCAAGGTACTCAGATCAGATTACAGGATTAAACAATCTCATCCATGTGAAATGCTCTCTCTTTGGTCTAGACCTGGCCAGCTGGATGGAGCATGGCTGAGCGGAGGCCTGGATGCTTCAGCAAATCAGCAAACACAGCTATAATCTCCATGATGTAAACCAACCTGCTGGCCTCCCTCCAATTTCAACTCTGACATGCAAAACACTTGGAAGTCGTCACTCCCATCCTTAGCAACAAGAAAAAGCAGAACAAACTGAAAATCAATGACTTTTCTTGGATCCCAAATATGGACAGACAAGCAGATCTAAAGATGCACAGCCAAGATCTTTTTCCTAAAACCACTGGAACCGTAGGCTGTTAGGAAAACTTAAATGGTGATTTTGACAAATGGCTGGAGGCTGAGTGTAGACTTACCTGAGAGTCAGAGAGCCAGTATTTGGTGATTGTAGCATGTAGGTAAGTCAAGTGAATGACAGTGTTATTAGGAACAGGAGTAATGAACTGGGAATACTCTGTTATAAGGGACATGCACTACATGTGATATGGTATAGTGTTACTTGAAGGTGGACTTAGATTAGTTATTATAAAATGCATATTGGAAACTCTAGGACAACTACTAGAGTTTTTTAAAAAGGAGCATAATTGATACACTAAGAGAGGAGATAAGATGGAATCACATAAAATGCTTAATTAAAACCAGAAAAGGCAGAAAAAGAGGAAGAAAAAAGAACAAATGTAATGAATAGAAAATGGTTACAGATGTGCTAGATATTAATCCAATTAGATAAAGAATCACTTTAAATGGGCATATTTTAAATACAACAATTGAAAAGATATTTTGTGAGAGATTTTTTTAAAAACCCCAATTGTATGTTGTTTACAAGAAACCCACTTTAAATATAAAGAATCAGATAGGCTAAAAGTAAACGTTTGAGGTGATAGATACGCTAAGTATGCTGATTTGGTCATGACATATTTATTATATATGTGTATCAAAATATCACTCTGTATCCCATAACTGTGTACAATTATTATGTGTCAACTAAAAATAAATGAAAAAACAAAGAAAAAAATAGAGAGGTGTGGAAAAAATATACCATGCTAATAATACTAGTCAAAAGAAAACTAGAGTAGCTATGTTAATTTTAGACAAAACATACTTCAGAACAAGGAAAATGATTAAGGACAAAGAGAGACATCACATTATGATAAACAAAGCGGTCAATTCTCCAAGAAGATATAACTATCCTAAGTGTGTATATACCTAATCACCTATCAAAATATGAGATGAAAACTAAGAACTGCAAGAGAAGACATGAATTCACTATTACAGCTGGAGACTTCAATATCCCTCTTGCAGTAATTGATAGATCAAGCAGGCAGAAAATCAGTAAGGATATACTTGACCTAAAATAACCTGCTGAGTTACATGGGAAACACACTTTTCTGTTGTCTTGTATTTCCCTAACCTCTTAATTTTGTTTCTCTAATCTCTTTGAAATGTCTGTAGAGACAACCAAGGGGTAAGTCTAGAAACATTATTGGAATTTATGTGGGTAAAAAAATACCCCCTGGTTCTATTAAAGCAAATAATAATCTTCCCGTCTGGTTTATAAGACAGAAGATAGTGATACTTACATGGCCTTTCATTTGTGTAATCATTGCTTTATTTCAAAGTGCCTTAGTTCATTTGACACTTACAACCACTATCTGTGAAATGGGTGCAAAAATACGTGCCAGGTAGGCAGAACAGGTGTTTCCTCTGCTTTTTTATAGGTCGCATAATAGAAGATTCAAAGAGATTAAGTGGCTTGGCTGTGATTACCCAGCTAGGATGTGACAGATCTGGATAGAGAACCCAGTTCTTTCCATTCTTACCCCACTATTCCATCCACTCCACCAGGTTTCATCTCAAAATAACTGGGTTGGAGAGAGATGTCTTTGCATATTGCTAGTTTGGACTTTGGAGACACAGCATTAGGGGAGACACCCCCCACCAACACGCTTTCACATCTGTACAATATTCTCTTCCAAAGATGTTTTTGAAAGCAGCAGCTAGTGTTTACGAAGTCATTGCAGATTTGTCAGGACACCGTCAAGTGTCCCATGCCTCCCGCCCTCTCTCATTCTCTCTTCCACCCTGCACCAGCCCTCCACCCCCGCCTCCTCCAGACTGCTGTATCTGAGGCTTCATTGCTTTAGAAGAGTCAGAAAAAAAGAAAAGGCTTCAAATGCCTGGCTTTCAAGATGCATTCCTGGTGTAGTCAGAGCAATTTTGGAGAATACATTTTGTACCAGTATTTGTTTTTTCTATGCAATCTGAGATTTTTTAAAAGAGGAAGGGAAACTCTCTCATTGGGTTGGGGGAGACGACGGTTTGTTCGGCAACAAGGGGTGCCAGTGGCGTACCCTGCCTTTCCACAACTCTCCTTATGTCCCATAGTGGCATGGTGCAGAGATAATTGTTTGAAAAGTCTGAACTGGGGGAAGAGAAACCAAGTTCCCTGTGGCCCTGAACCATCAAGATGACAGCACAGAAGCCTCAGGGCTTCAAGGACAGGTGGCAGGTGGTGAAAGGAGGGGTGTTGGTGGAGGTGAAGGTTCATCACCACACACAGGTGACGCCACCATGCAGAACACAGAAGCCCTGGCCAGAGACTGGTGGCTGGCTGACCCGACAGCCAGAGCCATTCTCATTTCCTCTGCCACCTTCCATTACAGGGGCCAAAAGTGTTCATGATGTTTCCTCAGCTTCCACTGCAGCTAGGAGTGGCCACGATGTCACCAGGTGACAACCACTAATCTCCACACTTCTTGTTCTGTGAAGAAAATAAACTCCCTTTGAGTGCCTCCGAAACTTGAACGTGCATCACAATCACCGGGAAGGCTTCTTAGAACACAGATCGCTGGTTCTGACACTGTGCTCATGGGTGGGGCCTGAGAATTTTCATCTCTAACAAGTACCTAGACCTTGAGGACCAGACATTGAGAACCACTGGTTTAACTCACTGTTAGTCAGGATGACAATATTTGCAGTGGAACACGATCCTAACTGATGCCACATCTGATGCCATATCTGAGACCGGAGACAATGACAGGGACATCTCAACAGATGTCAGCACGGAGAGGTGACCACGCCTGAGGATTTGACAGAATGTTCCATCTTGAAAGGCAAATTCATAAACCTAGTGAGAGCAGAGGTCCAGAACTCAAATGCCACAGCAAGGAACAAGGGTGGGGACAGAAAAGAAGAACCCCCACTCAACTGAGCTCCACATGTATTGGCAAGATTAAGTTTTTAGCTCCAGGGAAAAAAGGGGGGCTTGGGATAGAAATTAAGTTTCATTAAAAAAAAAAATAAAGTTAAAATTTCTTGTACTCCTCTGAGAAAATAGTTTGAAAATTCATACTTACATATTCAATAGGGTCTTCTTAATTTTGGGGAGGGAAAAATTGAAAGCCCACAGGGAAGTATTAAATGAGTAATGTTCAACTTAATTTACTGTTTATGATTTTTAGATGAGTGAAAATTGACTGTAATTGGCAGCCTGAAGGAGGATAGTTTAAAAATTCATTAAAGCACATGCAGGTCAAATTCACAAAAGAGGTTGCAACAGAATCTCTCCATAAGTAGGATCTCAAAGTCCCAAGCCTGTTGTCTCCCCGTTTCAAACTATTTGATACAACAGAATGCTGGTGTAATGAAATTATTTGTGCATTTTCTTCTGATGGGATTTGACCTGAATTATATGATACAATGTGTACCAACACACTTTCCTAATTGAAAATCAGGACTTAGTGAAACACGACGTAATGAAATGTCAAGTAAATGCTACCCATTTACTCATAGAACAAACGGATGTGCCAAGCCCTGGTTGCAGCGTGGGGTGTGCTGGGAAGGGAATGAGGGTGAAAGACGTGAAGGTATTAACTAGGTCAAGGAAGGGAGGGAAGAGGATTCCAGGAAAAGGGAACTGTCTGGGCAAAAATCTTTAGGCAGGAGAGTCTGAGGAGAGGTTTCTAAAGGGGCAGAGGGAGATAGAGAGATGGTGAGGCCAGATAGGCAGAGCCTTAGCAGGCTGCATGGAGACTTGTGCTTTTGTGTCCTAAGGACATTGGGAAACCTAAGAAGATTTAAAAAATATGCTAATGTTTTATTAGAAGAGAGGAGGTACGATCCAGGGCAGCAAGAGAGAGGAAAAGGGAAGTCAATCAGGGATGGAGAAAAAGCAAGTACAAAGTGGTGCCTTAGGAAGCTGGCTACAGGCTCATGAGAACACAGGGCGCGTTGCTTGGTCGGGCCGCCATATGGAATTATTGCACACGGAGTGGTCCACTAAGGAGTGAGGGGGGTGAGTTCATGTGCTGGCTCCTTTGTCCTTCCTGTCTCTCTTTGGTCAGAGGAGACCTCACAGCGTGAGAACTCCCTCACATTCCTGGGCTGTGCAACCAAAGACCCCTCCAGGTGGCTGCCGGGAGAGCCACAGCTTGTGCACAGTGCTGTTTCTGAGTCTGGGAGCC
>VBSM01002153.1:30376733-30401245 GCA_008086735.1 Cheirogaleus medius | reverse complement strand
TGGCTCACGCCTGTAATCCCAGCACTCTGGGAGGCTGAGGCGGGTGGATCGTTTCAGCTCAGGAGTTCCAGACAGGAGGCTCTACACCTGTCCATTTTTGGACAGCCCTATTGGTTAGAAAATAATTCCGTATAATAGGCTATAATATCTTCCGATGATTGAAGATAATGTGCACAGACTCAAACACTTTCTGAAGGCTGCACAGACCCTGGTCCTCCAAGGTCCTCTGCCTGGTTCTAACTTGACTTTACCTGGTGTCCTCTCACCACCTGGTCTTTTTCCTCAGAGCCTGTCACAGTTTGGCCCCTGATGTGTGAAACTCAACATGAACCCAGAACTAGTGTGGCCTGATTGGACTGCATGTATCACTTCTCTCATTCTAGAAACTACGCTTTCGGTGCGAGCTAAGATTACGTTAGTTTCTTTGGCAGTCAGATCATGCTATTGACCTGTGCTGAGCTCACCGACAACTCTAACTCCCCAGGCTTTTCATAGAAACTGCAACCACACACTGCTCCCTCTTCTCTCACCTGTGCCTTTTGGACCAAGGGCAGACCCTTACATTTGTTCCAATTAAATTTTATCTTGTTAAACCGCAGTTCATCACTCTATCCTGTCAAAAATGCCTGGAGCCCTTATTAGGTTTTCCAAAATATATGCTGTACTCCCACAAGTTTCCACCCATCAATCTACACACATTTGAATGTCTTTTCTGCGTCAGCTCTCTTCTCGACACTGAGGATTTAGAGATGCTTAAGATGCTGTCACTGCCTTCAGAGAGCTCACGGACACATAAAAGGCAAATAGGACGCAGTGCATTGGGTGCAATAAAAGAGGCAGTGGGTTTTGTGGAAGTGGGTAGAAGAGGTCCCTAGTCTAAACCTGAATCAGGAATGGAGCATGAGGGAAGGCTCCCCTGCAGAGGTGACATCCATAATAAATCCTGCATAGAAAGGAGGGCAGAAGATGTAGAATACATTAAGTCATTTTAGTCACAGGATAAAGGCACAGAGGCAATGGCACATTGGAGAACCTTTTAGCACTTGGGGAATGGTGAGGCCAGATCATGAAAAGCTGAGGACTTCGGACTTCATCCTCGGGCAATGGAGAACCAGCAAAGGGGCTTACACAAGGGGATGATATGTACAGATTTGAGTTGAAGAAACACCAGTAGGCTGCATGTGGAGAGGATTGGGCACATGGTACATATCTAGAGGTGGAGAGGGCAGTAGACCTGTTATAGTGTTCCTAGTGGGAGTTGATGGGGGTGGTGATAAAGTAAGGTGGTGTGGATGGAGAGATGTATATAAATCCTGAATTCAATCAACAGGTCTTGGTAATGTTTGGGAGGAAGGAGTGAAGGTTAATGCCCAGAATCCTGGTCTTGACACCTGAGTACATTATGATAATCTTCATTTGGATAAGAAATTAAGAAGAGAAATAGGTCTTAGTGTGGGCATTTGATTTTGATGCACTGTCTGGCATCTGGTTTGAGATGTCTAAAGGGAAATTGAATGTATCCATCCACGTGGTCAGGAGAGAAGTGGACCGGAGATACAGATTTGAGGATCTGTATCTGAGATCCTGAGACAATAGTTGAATATAGAGGGATGAAAATGTTCAAGGAACATAAAGAGAGGGCTGAGATGGAGCCTTTAAGATATCTGCATCCATCCATCCACCCATCCATCTATCCATTTACCCATCCATCCATGCATGCATGCATCCATCCATCGACCTATTCATCTATTCATCCATTCCTCTATCCATCCAACTATCCAACGGCAGCAAACAGGGTACCTTCTATGGGCCAAGGACAGTGACAGATGTGAACAAGGCAGAGTCCTCTGTCCTTAAGGTGCTTATATTCTGGTGGTGGTGGAGGAAGACAGATAATAAGCATGTAGCAAATAAGAAAATAAGATAACTACGTTGTCAACAGTGGCACAAAGAAAACAAAATAGGGCAATGTGAAAGAGAATGACTAGGTGAGGCTGCTCTAGCTAGGGTGGGAGGGGAAGGAGGGGAGGCATTTTGATTGAGACCTGAATGAGAAGGAGACAGTTAAGTGACATTCTGGGGGCAGGGCTCAAATGATTAAGGAACAGCAAATATAAAGACAGGAATCAGCATGGCTTTGTAAGAGAGAAGCTGGGACAGACAGAGCATAGTGAGCAGGAAGGGAGAGAGTGGGGAGGGGTGATGTGAGAGAGGTGTCCAGGTACCTTGTAGGTCAGGGAGGATCTTACAGACCTTGATGAAGAGTCTGGACTTCCTTCTGGTTTTGATGGGAAGACTGTGGAGAATTTTCTTCAGGGACATAATATGATCTGATTTATGATTTGGAAGGATGATCTGTGCTGCCGTGTAGACGATGTTTTGGTGGGAGGCAGAAGTGGAGGCAAGGAGACCAATTAGGAGTGGTCCAGGCAAGAGATAATTATGGTTTGATGAGGAAAGTAGCAGAGGATATGGGAAAAATGGTCATATTTGACCTGGATTTTGGAGGTTTAGCTGATAAAACATATTCGTGGGTTAGATGTGGGTGTGAGGAAAAGACATATGATTTAAGGCACTTATATTCTGGTGGTGGTGGAGGGACACAGATGATAAATGCATAGCAAATAAGAAATAACTATAGTTATCAATAAGTGGCACAAAGGGTGCATGAATCAAGGCTCTGCCTAGGCTCTGTGCATGAGCACTGGGGTGATGGTGACACTATCTGCTGAGACAGGGAAGGCTTGAGGATGGAGCAATTTTTTCTTCTCATGGGAGGTTGGAATAAATGGTTTGCTTTCTGCCAAGTTAGGTTTGCAGTTTCTCTTGGTCATTCAGATAAAGATGTTGGGCAGGCAGTTGGAGATAGGAATTTGGAGTAGAGGGAGAGGTAGAGGTTAGAGATACAAGTTTGAACGTGGTAAGCGCATACAGGCAGTCTTGAAGCCATGGCCACGGATGCAAACTCCTAGCACAGAGAGAGAAAAGAAGCTTACCAGCAGGGGAAGGATATCTGTTAAGAAGACTGGGAAGGAGACTCAAGGAGATGGAGGGCAAGTGTTAGGAAGAGAGGTCAATTAAAATAAGGACTGAAGACTGAGGAGCATTCACTGGCTTTAGCACAAGATAGAGCAGTGGTGATGTTGCCAGAACGATTCAATGGCCTTGGGGGTTGAAGAGTGAGTGAGAAGTGATACACACCTTTTTCAGTAACCTTTTATTCTGAAAGGGAGGAGAGAAATGGGGTAGTAGCCAAGCGGCACCAATAAGTGTGAAGGCACTTCTTCCAAAATAATACCAATATTGTTAAAAGATGGCGACATCTGAACTTGTTTAAGGGTAATTAAAAAAAAAACAAGGAGGATGAGTAGGACCGCACATCTAAGGAGACTGAGAAGATAATTGATGAGGTAAAGACTCAGAAGGAGAGGGAGCAAAGGAGATTCAGGAACCATATGGCAGGCACAGCCTCATGTAGGGGAGGGAGCGCATCCGCCGAGATGGAGAGGAAGGGCAAAGGGTGGACAGTGGTGTGCGTAGGTATCACCTGATGGACTCCACTTTTCACTGGCCTGTTTTTGCTATTCAGGAAGCAAAGCCATCTGCTAAGAGGAAAGGGGGACACAGTGGCGGAGGGAGTAGAAGAGGCTCTGTAGTGTCAGAGCAGCAGGACCGTGGGCTCAGTTGTAGGTGGGAAGCATGGTCCAAGTGGTGTGTGCTTTTCCTTCAGTAGCGATGGCAGGTGGGGGTTATAGAAGGAAAGAAATGCTACAGGAATTAGTGATCACCCTCTCCCAATGTTCATAGTTGGGCTAAGTATTTTGCATAGGAAAAGCCAAGGGCAGATCCAATGGAGTGTTCCTTAAAAGTAAGTACTCTTGCACAGTCTGAAAGTCCCTCATAAGGTTAAATACAGAGTCACCATCCGACTTGGGAATTCTACTGTTAGGTGTGTACCCAAGAGAAATGAAAACGTGTGTCCCCACAAACACATGTACGTGAATGTTCATAGCCAATTATTTATAATAGCCAGAAAGTGGAAACCAGAAAGTGGAAATAGCCAAATGTCCATCAACTGGTAAATGGATAAATAAAATGCAGTATATCCATATAATGGAATATTATTTAGCAATAAAAAGGAATGAAGTGCTGACATACGCTACTGCATGAATGAGCCTCAGAAACATCATGACAAATGAAAGAAGCCGGTAACAAAAGACCATGTACTCTGTGATGCCATTCTTATGAAATGTCCCAAATAAGGTAATCCATAAAGACAAAAAGTAGATTAATGGTTGCCTAGGGATGGATAGGGTGGAGGGTTGGGGGCTAATGGATATGGGTTTTTGGGGGTAGATAATGAAAATGTTCTAAAATTGATTGTGGTAATGGTTGTACAACTCTGAAGATTCTAAAAACCACTGATTTGTATGCTTTAAACTGTGAATTGTATTGTATCAGGATTATATCTCAACAAAACTTAAAAAAGTAAATATTCCTCTAATCATCATTCAAAGAGAACAGAAACTACTTTTCGTTTTACTAACTAGCATAAGAAAGCTTAGGCATTGCAAAACTTTATGGGAGAACCCACTGAAGCCAGTACACCATGTCGAGTGCATTGTTCTGATCTCCTCTCCACTCCCAGGTTTTGGCCAGATCTGGCCTGGTCACGCACAGAAGGGCTGCAAGAGTAGAGAAGGACCCGGATTTGGTGATCAGACATAGATCCTCATAAAAGAGCTGAGAGAAGCTTCGGCCTAGCACGAGAAGCTTCTTCCTAATGGTCGAAGTCCAAGTGAGTGGTTAGTCACCAAGGCCCAGGTCACTATGAGGACAGAACCACAGAGACGGTGAAGATTGAGGGTCCCGATACAGGAGGATCCAGATAGGTAGGAAGGTGTTGGCATTGGCTGGCAACCAAAGGGTTGTCATTCAGCAGAGCCCAACTTGGAGTTGAAGGTCAGGGCTCCAGAATTTGGGGAGGAAGCTGACCAAGCAAAGCAAGGCAAGGCCGGAGGCCAAGGGTGCCAGAGAAGCAGGCAGCTTGCTAGAATAGGTGTCCAGGTCAAGGACTGAAGCCCCTTCTTCTCAACTGAATGACAGTGATAGGGCAACTGTCTGAACTTGGCATGATTATGAGCAACAGTTGCCTAATAACAGCCCCCAAAAGTGAGGCTCTTTCCACTGGGCAGCATTGGTCCTGGGTCCTGGAGAGGGAGGAGAACAGGTGGGGACAAAGTGGACCCACATGGGCACATCAGAAAGGCTGCAACCTAAAGATCACATGTGGCCTGTCATCATGGAGCCCTGCACCTAGCGGGGAAATCGAATGTGAAGCTAACTGAGCACAGTGAGTTCTTAATGAAATCTTGCTGCTTCCTGTTTTAAGTGCGTGAAAACCATCTCATCTAGAATCTTTCCTGGATCAACACAAAGCACACTTGTTCAGACCCCTCTCGGGTTTAGAGGCAGGATTCCAATTTCTTTCTCTTTCAGAAAATTGGCAAAAGTTCTCAGTTCTGTGGGTGGGAGAGAGGGGAGCTTGCAAAAGGAAGAGCCAGCTGTTGTCCTGATCCCTGGCGTGCCCTGTCCCCATCACCATCCAAGCCCTCCTGGCCTTCTTCCCGGGGTCTTCCCCACCACCAAACTCCAGCAGGAAGCTGCCTGAGTCCACTTCCCCAAGCTCTAGCAACCAAAGACTTTGCCCATTAGGGGCCTCCAGGGCTCTGGGCCAGTGCTGTCTTTTGATTCCCCTTGACTTGAATGGTCAGATATATTTGAATATTGCCCTTGCACTCTTGGGAAGCAGAACTCAGCTTGCACTTCTTCAGGTCTGCTCTTTGCTGCTCCAGCTATTGGCTTGACAGTGTAATTCGTCAGTTCTTAGAATTTCTTTGAAATCCATTCAATTCGAGACTTGCACTTTTGAGTGCCTAAGTGCTATTACAGAGTCCACCCCTCTTGAGCTCTGGTTCCTGCTTTTCACTGTAAATTCTCTTTACAAGCAAAGGTTACTCTCTCTGGTGTAAAAGAATAAAGCAGGAGATGGAAGGACAGAGGGCATTGCAGGTGGAGGAAATAGAATGCAATTTGGGAAATGGTGAGAGGCCAGTTTGGACTCCAGGCTTGTAGCACACAAGCAGGGGAGGGAGGTGATCTGGGGGGAAATGGTCATTTGGGATCAGCACACAGGGCTCTGAGTATCAGGCTAAAGAACTTGGGGTTCGTTTTGGGACCCCAAAGAACCAGAGGAAGGCTGGGATGAGGACAGAGTCATGGTGAAGGCCTGTATGTGGAAGGTTGACCTGGGACTGCAGTGAGGAGCGGCTGGAGGTGGGAGAAGACTTAGGGGATTTTGCTTGAGTCCAGAAAGGAGACAGCTGAGAGCATGGGGTGGGTATGGAGGTAACAGAAGTGCTTCTTTAGGGTCTCTGGACATGAGGTGAGGAATAGCACCTGACTGGGGAGCTTGATAGCTCTCTGCTCCTGGCAGTTTCCAGAAGGGCTGTTGCAGAGCCCATGCTGATTTCATGTGTGTCTAAAAGCCATCACACGTTAGTCAATTCCAAATCGTGTTTGAGTTGACACTTCCGGTTTCTAACTAATGGCTTATGCAAATGACCTCTTCAGGGATTATTAAACATGCTTGTGATTTTCTGTGAGATGCCTTGAAATCTTAAATCCAGTTTTAACCCTTTCCATAATTTTACCCTGGTGACAACGCTCTCTCTCTTTCTCTCTCTCATAGGCACATTTTTTTGGTGTGGGTGGGTGGGGAGATGATGTTCAGACCTTGCTCACGTGGGCAACCTGTTCAGATCCCACCTCATCCATGAGGACAGATCCCTGAGGCGATGTGCCACTGGCATGTTCCAAACAGTCTCTACTCCTCTGGCCCACCCTTTTCCATGCTCCGGGTATTTGATTTTCACGGGAGACTTATGTTTTGGAACTGGTGAAACAAGGAGGGGAGAAGATGGGGAGGGAAGACTCTGTGTGTTGGGTCTTCCCTGTTCTGTCCCTTCGACTGGGTTTGAGGCTCTGGGTGAGGTCCGAGACTGGAGGCTGAGAGCACTGTCCTCCACATGCCTGCTGTACACAGAGTAGTCTGAGGCTAAGGCACACCAGCGCCGCCCTGGGGCTGTAGGAATGCAGAATCTCGGGCCCTACCATGGATATAACCGAGTCAGAATCTGTGTGTTAACTGGGTCCCCAGGTGATTCCTCAGCACATCAACATTTGAGAAGCAGCAGGAATAGTGGTTCTCAAGCTTGGCTACAGATTAGAATCACCTGGGGTGCTTTTAAAACTCTCGATGCCTTGGCTGCACGCCATACCCATTGAGGATCTCTGGGGCGGGACCAGGTGACGCTGATGCTCCAGGTCCATGGACCACACCTTTAGCTGCAAGATTCTAGGGACCATACTGGTCTTTCACAGCCATCAGGGGCCACGAGTAATGCAGATTTGGGGCAGAGACTCCGATGGCACCCAGCACTACTTGGCCAGGCCGAGGAAGGGCAACTTTGGGAGCGGCCCAAGGATATACCCTTGGCACCTGCATTAGTTTCCCACACAAGGACCATTATGGGGTAGCTGTGGGCTGCCAGAAATAACTGAGGATTTTTTTTTTTTTTGAGACAGGGTCTCGCTTTATTGCCTTGGTTAGCGTGCAGTGGCATCATCATAGCTCACTGCAACCTCAAACTTCTGGGCTCAAGTGATCTTCCTGCCTTAGCCTCCCAAGTAGCTGGGATTATAGGCATGCACCATTATGCCTGGCCAATTTTTCTATTTTTAACAGTGGTGGGGTCTCACTCTTGCTCAGACTAGTCTCAAACTCCTGGCCTCAAGCAATCCTCCTACCTTGGTCTCCCAAAGTGCTAGGATTACAGGCATGAGCTATCGTGCCCGGCCTGGAGGACATTTTGATAAGGGTTAGTTTTCTTTTTGAGTAAGTTGTGGGGGTGTCTTGGATTCATTATAATGTGACCCAGTTTTACCTTTCCCAAATGGTGATGCCTGACATATGGTAGAGATTTTTATCATCTATCTGTCTAATCATTCATCTACCCACACTCCTATACACGCAGTCTGCCACTTTGCTTATGTTAATGAGCATTGGCTTGTTAATTGCTGCTCTCCGGAATAGTATGGGATTGGCCATTCGTTGTTAAACTCTTGAGTGGGCACAGAAGGCAGGGCTCTAAAGAGAACAGATAGAAAAGAGCATTCATTCTCCATGTGGGACTGCAATTGCTGAGGTCAAAACCCTAGTACCATTAAGAAACCTCCAAAACAGCCACTCATGGGAGGCCACAAAGCTCAGCCCTTTAATGTCTGTGCCCTGAATACTGTAAGAATTCTTGGTGTGGTTAAAGCTATGCCTTGAAATAGAGTATCCTGTGTCTTTAGGCCTTGTGGAAATTCACTTGGAATTCCACGCAGACATAATGCTCAGCTATGGAAATCAGGCCTTCAGTGTCAACCAATCCTCATTAGTGAGCACAAATGACCCACAAATGGCCACAGATCAGCAGCTTGTGGGCTTTGTGCAGTGGCAAATTGGCCCCACTGGAAAGGCATGCTAGGATGAGCAGCACCGCACAGCAGCCCCGGAGTCATCTCGAATCCTTGTCTCCCCACCCCCAAGCAGATGCGAGCCCTGCGTGAGTCCCTGGGCATTCTGTGATGCAGACGGTTTGATGGGCACAGCTGCCTGTGCCACATGAGTGGCGATGCTGTGGGTCTCACCCACTCAGAAGAAAGGGAACAAAACGGCTCCACGCCCTTCCTGCTATTTCCCTTCTGCAATGCTATCACTCCTCCTCCCGGGCTAGCAACATTGCCGCTAGCTCTGACTCTGCTGTCACTTTCCTCCTTGCTGTAGCTGTGGTCTGGCACAGCTTTATCCGGAGGCCTGGTGCCCTTGACCAGCATCGGGTCAGCCAAGATGGTGCAGGAGGGAGACGGGGCACAAAGGAAAGCTGCCTGGGATCGGGCAGGTGTGGGTGAAAGCTGCCCAGCTCCATGCACAATGTCTGAGGCATCCATCCATCTCGTTATCAATTCTAGAAGAGGGGAGCTCCCAGGACCCATCAGTCAAGGGAGTTGGGTGTCTGGGTGACAGCCAGTACGTGGCTGGGATAGGGTTAAGCAGTGGTTGGACCGGCAGTTGGCTCGTGCAGAAGAGCATGAGAGCTTGTGGGCCAGGCGCTGGCCAGAGGATGCCCAGGAGCATTCAGTGTGGTCAGAGCCAAGGAGAGGGCTTGTAAGCTGGCTCTACAGAAGGGGACAATGAGGGGGAAGGAAGGAAAGGCTGCTTCTGGGGGCCTCCCCATATTATTGACTCCAGTTCTGGTTAGCATCAGTGGAGAACTAGTGGCAAAGGCACCCAGGACAGGAGTGGGACACAGGGTCCCAGGACTGTGAGAGTGACTGCACTGGGATCCCAGAGCAGCAGGACTGAGATCACTGATGGGAGCCCAACTTGCTCAGGACCGATTCAAGTCCTAACAAGAGTGTCAGCATTTATGTGGGGGGTTTCGAGGCCATTAGCCCTGAAAAGCTGGGAAGACTGGGGCTGGGAAGTGAAGCAGAGGTTGGCAGTTCCTTAGATGGAATCTGTTTCTAGCTCTGCTTCTTCCTGTGGAAGAACCATCCTCCTCATTCCCATTGCCCTCACTCCTGCCGCCAGACCCACCTCATTCTGCATGCTCTCCCCGTGCTCATTCCCCGCAGAGGCAGTACTGGGTAATGGTTAAGAGCCTGGTTTGATAGCCCAGCTCTGTAACCTTAGGCAAGTGACTTAATCTCATTGTGCCTCAATTTCCTTATATATAAAATTGAGATAATAATAATAATAAAATCTACTTCATAGGATTGATGTGAGGATTAAATGTAGTAAAACCCTTAAAATAATGCCTGGCACAGAGTAAGTGCCGTATATGTGTTTGTTGCTGCAGCTGCTGCTACTACTATTACAGGACTCCTCCTCCTCCTCCTCCTCCACACTTCAATCCCTCTACATCTCCATGTGGCCTCCAGATGAAAGCACTCACCAAATGTTGTGGTTTCTACCCCACAATTGCATCTGTCCTCTATTTCAACGGTTACCACCTCATTTCTAGTCCTCATAGCCTCTTGCCTAGCATTGGCCTTGAGATTGGCCTCCTTTCCTGCAATCAAGTCCCCTTTTGAGCCATTTTCAACTCTGCCTCTAAGAGAGTTATTTTTAGAGAACACAAATCAGATCATGTCATTTTTGTCTTACTTTCATTAACTCTACAAAGTTCAAACTTTGTCTGACCTCAAGCCATCTTCTGAAAGCTCTGTGTATCTTTACTCCAAATCCATCCAAATTCTAACTCTTTCCAAGTTCTCCAAACTTGTCTCCATCCTTCTGCCTGGAAGTAATTAATATTTCCTTCCTTCCTTCCTTTCTCCTTCTCTCCCTCCCTTCCTTCCTGCCAAGAAAACCCTTATTCAAATTCTGAAACCCAAATTAAGAGACATCTTCCCCAGCTCCCTCAGTGCATATGCCCAGTAGATGGCAACCCTTGAAGGGCAAGGACAGAATCTTATTGTGTGACTCACACATGGGTGGAAATTAAATGGGTGACTAGCAATCTGTGTTCTGCCACCAAAAGGGTGGTGTCTTAGTCCATTTTTTGTTGTTATAACAGAATACCTGAAGCAGAGTAATTTATAAAGAAAAGAGGTTTATTTAGCTCATGCTTCTATAGGCTGAGAAGTTCAAGGGCATGACCCTGGCCTCTGGTGAGGACTTTCATGCTGCATCATAACATGCAGAGAAGCTCAAAGGGGAAGTAGACATGTGCACAGAGACAAAACCTGAGGGATGTGCTGGCTTTGTAACAGCCCAGTCTTGCAAGAACTAACTCAGTCTTGCCAAAATGAGAACTCACAACCATGAGAATGCACCAAGCCATTCATGAGGGATCTGCCACACACACCTCCTACTAGGCCCCATCTCCCAACACTGCCACACTGGGGATCAAATTTCAACATGAGTTTTGATGGGGACAGACTCAAACCATGGCAGGTATGGGAAGTAAGATAGCATCAATGATTTATGCCAGTGAGGGGGACTTTTCAGGTAGCACTAACCAGGATGTTTTCCATTTTTGTCCAAAATGTCAGTTCCATTGCAACAGCCAGAGAGAAAACATTCCAGATGACAACAGTAGGTAAGGAAGAGTGGAATCCTCTAAGTTTCCTCTTTGCGGGAAGTGTACACTTTCAAATCAGGAATTGCAAGGGCAAGAGATTCGGGAAAAAGGAAGCAGACGAACTCCAGCCCAAACTGTTCTGTCCTGAACTGTGAGCAGCTGGGACAGAGGCCCTGGAACTCTCTGAGAGGAGGATGTCAGTCCTGACATGAAGAATGGCTAAGTCGACACTAATGCCACACTGATGCCTGAATTAGTGTTGATGTGAAACATTGTGTGAACCAGCAAACAAGAGTGAAGCTGGCAGGTCAAAGGTCAAATGGCCCATGCAAGGCAGAGCCATGCTACTCCAAGCCACCAGCAACTATGTTCTGGTCACTATTGCTGATGAACGAATCAGCCCAAACTTCAGTAGCTGCTCATGAATTTGCACTTTTGTGCACGAATCTGAAATTAGACAGTGTTCCATGGGGAAGGCTGGTCTTTGCTTATGGCATCAACTGGGAGCTGGGGAGTCCACTTTAAGGTGGCTCTCTCATAGGGTGGGCAAGTTGGTGCTGGATGTCAGCTGGGAGCTCAGTGGGGGCTGAGTGCCAGGACCTTGGTTTCCTTCCATGTAGGCCTCTGCACAGGCTGCTCAGGCTTCCTCACAGCATGGTGGCTTGGTTCTAAGAGTGAGCATCATAAGACAACCAGGAGAAGCAGTATGCTGGTAAATGCTTAACTGTTGGCTTCCTGGGGTAGAAGAAGCCCCGATTTGTAGTGTTTGCAGATTTCCACAGTGTAAATACCCCCGCCATGGCTAATTTTAAGCTACTGGACACAGAGTTGGGAAGAGATGCCTACAACTGACTTTCAAGGGCTGGTATGAACTGCAGCACCTCACTGGGCAGAAACTTCCCAGCTTGGACACCACATATTGTCACTTATACTGTAGTCCACAGACATGTCCAAATATAAGAGGAAGGAACTTAGACCCCCATCTCTTTATGGGAAGAGTATCAAAGCCCCATTGTGAGAAGAGCTATGGGACAGAAGATATTTTTGCTGCGATTTAGAAAGCACAGAAGTCCGAAGACTGTAAATGCAAATGCCTAGAGAAGCCAAGTGGATAATGCAAATTGGAGGAGAGGTCAGGTGTCAGGCGATGAAAGCAACTGACATGTGCCCTCAGTGTTGCAGACAAGCAGGGGCCTGAGGAGGCCCTGGTGAATGGGAGACCGCCTACACTGGGAGATCCAAACACTTCTAGGGCCAGAGTCAGCCCTCAGGCCACTTGTTGGCAACCTCAGTTTTAGCCAGTTCCCAGCACAGGGGAGACTAGAGGAAAGAAATTAATCCTTGCATTTTTTTTAAAGCCTACTAACTTGGAAGCCTGGGTCAAAAAAAAAATCCTTTTTATTTTGGTTATCATTAAAGGAAGTCACTTGAAATGAGTAGACCCAGGTGCTATTTGCATTCAAAATCCTGGTAAGTAGTGGCCCTATGGAATGGTTCTCAAATCAGGCCTATTTTCTTTTTGGAGTATATTTAATATATCAAAGGCACAAAAATTGCTCTGTATATATGTATGATGTGTACATACTCTCTATCGATCCACACAGACACATAAACATACGTATGTATCATTGGCACGTGTCATAGTATGTGCACAATAATACTCGCTAATTGAGTGAAGCAGATACAACCCCATGTAGTGTGATGCTTGTACTATTTGCCCTGTGAGTCTGGGCTCCATGGCCCAGAATGAGGACCCTTTGGCCAAGGGTCACACACTCCTGATGACCACAGAAGTTAGGGTGTTTCTATGAATTGGAGTTTAGGGCAAGGCCCGGCACTTCCACTTTGTCCTTTGCCACCACACGAGACAACGCCTCCTGTGACGCAGAGTCAGCCTTCATTATTCAAAGTCTTATTAGCTAGTGCACAGATCCTCCAAACCCCGATTTTCCCTTCTCCCTGCTATGGATACCTTTTGGCAACATTTGCCCCAGCCAGAAAGGAGGGGCAGGAAGAAAAGTGACATTCACAGTGGGAAATTTTCATACTGGCTGGAAGCAACTACTAAAATTAAATGTATGGATTATTTGTGGGTTTCATTATTCAGACTATTCCTGTTCCCCACTGACACAGATAATTGGAAATTGACTATACTAGCTCTTTGAAAAGATTACGGAAACACAGTGAATGATTTATGTAGCTATATGAATAGGAATGTGGGCCTTCTGATTTTGTATGTGTGTGTGCTAATAAAAGTTTTTAGAGTATAGCTTTCAATTAATCAATTAATATCTACTGGGAAACTAATATATTCGGTGAGGGAATTTGAAGAAGTAGGTCACAGTCCCTGATCTCTAGGGAAGCTCCATCTACCCAGGAGAGGTTACACAGTAATCCGATGGGCCAGTAGCCACTCGACACAATGGTTTCAGCCCAGAATGAACCAGTGCTTATCTTAGGACTACAGCACATACAGTGTCTGAGCTGAAAAGGCATGAAAAATTGACAAATGGCCTGTACAGACTGTAACCAAGGTGGTAAAAGTGGATTGAAGTTACCTAGGAGGGCTTCATGGAGGAAAAGTGAAGAATAGGGTGGTACTATAGGGGGCGAGGGGCACAAGGATGGAAGTTTGGGGCCAGAAGAGCATTCCTGAGCAAAAGCACAAAAGCGAAACCTCAGAACAGGGAAAGTAGAAAGCAAGATTTTTGTGTGTGTGTGTGTTTAGTTTGGGGTTTTTCATTTTTGGAAATATTTACTTAGTGACCGCAAATGGATTTATTATGTTGGTAGATCTGTGAGATAGTACTATTGTTATTTTCAAAACTGAAGTGAAAAGGCAATTTTTGTACCAGGAGACCAGAATGGCTGAAATGGAAAGTTCTGGAAGGTGGGTGGTTGGCAGTGGGATGAACCAGACTTTGGTAGTTTGAACCAGACTGTCATAGACCCAGTAGCCAGATCAAGTAAGAAAAAGTTTTTCCAGGGCAAGATGTTGTTTTCAGGAAAATATAGGAATGCTACATGTTTTGTTTATGCCAGGGTGTTCTGCCTAAGAAAAAAATAAATTGTGTATTTATTTTTTTGAATATACATATATTAAGAAACATCCAAAAGGTGTGTACCACAAATTAAGTCTCCTGCCCACCCTTGCCCCCCAGATATCCAGTTCTCCTTTCTAGAGGCAACAACTCCAAACAGGTTTTGTTAGGCGTTTTTTGCTAAGATCAAAAGGGACTCGGGTCAGAAGGAGCCAGTTTTACATGAACGATTCCAAGTTGTGCTCATCTTTTCTATTCTACCCTTACCTGCAGCCAGAAGCCATCTCAGTGTCAGACGAACCCTGGTTGCATGAATTGTTAACACTACCCATGCGACATTTAGTACATGAGCGCACGAAGTTCTTTTGGATCTTTGAGTTCCAAGGTACTGAACATAGTCAAACCAGCTCAAGCACAAAAGAGAGTTGTATTGTAAAGAGAGCTCACAGAATGCAGGGAGAGAGATCTAATTAGAACCAGCCTCTGGGGAACTTTGGCTGGGCATTGCCAGCAGAGGTTTGTATTCTCTTTCCAACCTTGGGCTATCAGTTTGTCCAGTTCTACTTTTCCTGCAGACTAGCTATTTTTTCTTTAATGTCTGTCTTGGTCCTTAAATCTATTTATATGATCTTTCAGCTCCAATGCTCACCATCCTTGTTGACAAAAACTGTGCCTTTTAGCTCAAATTCTGGTGAGAATAGGTCTGTAGCAGTTGATCTGCCTGAGCCAGGCCATACAAGCCATAGCCCACACTGGCTACCTTTGGGTCACACGTCCATCCCTGGTCCCATGAGCTGTTATTTGAGAAGGTGGGAAGGGCAGGTTGGCTGTCCTTCCCAGGCAGTGCAGAATTACCCTTATGGCTTTATCTTGTCTCCACTGTTGGGTGGTTAAGTTCCTTAAGGGCAGAAGACCCCGAGGGCACCTAGCTTGGCAGTCAACACACAGTTTGATGCTTGGTAAATATTTGTTGGTTTTATTGATTTTTTTGCTCCCTTGTAGGAAGCTACTATCTTTCAGAAAGGACTGAGAAGTCCGCATTTTAGATATTTATTTGACTGCCATTAAGGAGTGTGGTGAAGCAGATAGGACTCAAAAATTAGTTACTGCCAGGAGGTAATGATTTGAAGCTGTGTGTTCCTCTTATGAACAGGATCAATAGATTATTTTCATTAGAAAAACAAGGCAAAAAAATCCCACAGCAGCAGAGCAGCTGTAGCCTGGGATACGTCCTCTAGATAGAATTTAACTGTATGTCTACACAAGCCCCTGAAAGTGTGACAGAGTAATAAACTCTTAATTGGAATATCTTGGAGGGTGGCCAGCCCTAGTGAGTGAAAATTGTGAAATTATGACAAGCGTTTAGCTAAGTACAAGCCTTACTTTAATGACTAGCTAAGAATCATTGATAAGACCACAATGTTTACATGCAAATGATGCTGATAAAGTGATTGCCAAATATCCAGAGTTAATTTTCTTAAGTAGATGAAACATCCCCCTCCCGCTTTTGTTAGGATTGATCATTCGATTTGCAAACATAGTTCTAAAATCGCTACAAATTCCAGATGAGCTAATTCTGAATGTGTGTTTTATGGGTTTAAAAAAAGTATTTATGAGCAACTTGTGAATTTATAATTGCCCCAAAATTGCATTAAATTCTAATTGCTTTCTTGGGAAAAATATTATACAAGGGATACATATAGCTGTGCATGCAGCACTTATGTTCTGCTAAGGTAAATATATGTGCATCACTTACATTTGGTGCAGATTAAGAAGTGTCATCTGTTGGGAAGGACAAGGGAATCTGATTCTGGAAACCAAAGCGTTGATCTGTAGCAAAGGTGGGGAGAATAATCTCTTATCCTGACTTTGCTCTACCCTATTATGAGGTGGAGACTGTTCACCCCTTCCACTTCAAGTGGGCCTTCTGACTACTAACAAATAGAATATAGTAGAATTGACCCTATCAGTGCTGACACAGCCCTTTGCTGGCCTGGCAGCTTCCACTTACTGCCTCTTGGGAGCCAGCAGCCCTCAGTGTGTCTACCATGAAGCTTCCATGAAGTGACAAGTCCAAGCCACGTGGACAGGCCCTGGAAGATGTAACACCTTGTGGAGCAAGGGAGGCAAAGGAGCACTGAGATACCACACATGTGCGAAGACACCAGGCCTGGCCTCCCCAGCTGGTTCCATGTAGAGCACAGATGCACCATCAACTGAGACTTCCTGACCCACAATGTTATTAGCAACATAAATGGATGTTTTAGGTGTTGGGATAGTAAGTCATTCATTCCTTCCAGGCCTCAGTGGGTTCATCACAAAAATGACAATGATACCCTTTTCTCTGTTTTATAGGGTTGCTTTCAGAGTTGTCATGAGGTCATACTGCGATAAAAAGTCATTTTTCAGGTTAAGAATGCAGCGTAGTTCATAGGCTCAAAAGATGTGATGTACCCCGAAGTGCTGTCTGAATGTGATGGAACCTGATTGTTCTCATTGTCCCCAAGACCCCTGCTTCATCTTCCTCTGGTGCTTTAGGTTCTCTAACCCAGTTACCTATCATACGTCGGAGGCCCTCAGGAAGGATAGATGAGGTCATGATTCTAGAATTCTGTTTTATGATTCTGTGCTATCGACACTTGGGGCACTCTAAAACACTACACCCAAACCCACATTTCACAATTTCCTTGAGGAGCCCATTTGCATAAGTGTCTGTGCATGCAAACTTGTTGGGCCTAAGCTGGGGTGGACAAGGAACTTGTTGAGGTTATTACTAATTGGAAAGCAAAACAGTTAATTATGAATGCATCTCCATTTAAAGGAATCTGAATCAAATCACTTCTCTTTCATGACCCCCAAATTCATCTGTGAGTGCCCAAATACCCTCTTGTGGGGGTATCGGAGTGAGAATGGATACTTGGCCTAATGGCTGGCAATGGGTTTGCATTCTGAGAGATCATCTGCACTGGTGATGTGGGGGTGAGGGAAGACTTCCCCTTTGCCCTGGAAGGTTCGCTGAAAGATCAACCCACAGAGGCAGATTAATAAGAGAAAGAGATTTATTTACCATATGCAGGGGGAGAATCACAGAGTGATTACCCAATATCCCAGTGGGGTCCAGAAATTTATATACCCTTCTTTTAGAGGGAGAGGGAAATGAGGAATATAGGTAATTCTGTTTAGGGGCAATAAATGGTTGCTAGGGTGGGTAAGTAGATACTTGGGAGAATGAATGGATGAGGGGAAACAGAATAACTTTTAAATTAACCTGAGAGACAGGTATTATATTTAAAATGGGTTGGTCCAGGTCTGGTTGCATTCTTCATCTTCTTTCCTGCAATATATTGAGATAGCAGGAAAGGGAAGTGGCTTGTTCTTTTGATGGGTCTGATCTGGTTTTATGCAGATAGAAAGAAAGTATCATCCATGCCTATTGATCTCTAAGGGCCTTTAATTCAAAATACTCTTCACCAAGGAGTCACATTTTGGGGTGATATTTTCTGAGCTCCTTAAGCGAGAACCAGAGATGTGGATCTACTCACAATATAACAGGGGAAACTGATGGTCAAACCTCAGCAAGACCAAGTATAGATACCAGGTCCAGAGAACTAGGCACAGGCCTGGAATCAAAGACTAAAACATGACTATGGTCAGTGAATCTGTCTGGATCAGAGCGGGCTCGGGATGGGTGTGGCAAACACCTCTGGAGCAGCCTAGGCCTGTCAGTGTGTGCTGCCTCACTGTAGGGTGGCCACCTGTTTTGGTTTGCCTGGGGGACCCCCAGTTTTAGCACTGGAAGACCCATCTTCTGGGAAACCCCTCAGTCCTGGGCAAACTGGGACTGTTGGTCACCCTAGGTACCTGACTTTTTGCTCTGACTCTGGGACAGAGAGTGTTTAGACAGACATACCCTAGATCACAAAGAAGGCTGCTGGGCACTCAGGGCAGTGTATACCCCTTATGGGGACAGTATATAATAAAATTAGTTGAACTGGCTTGTGTTCTCCTTTGTGACACTGCTGGTGGGGGTGAGGAAGGTCCCTGCACAGTTAGACCAGGCAAGGCTGACTCAGCTACTTCCATGCCTCCCCATGGGGGGAATTTATGAGACCCCTCTCATTCCTTTCCCAAGTAAATCCCCTTGGGAATAGCAGCCTCTGAATGTGGACAATTCTGATAGGTCTTCTTATAGGATTCCAGCTTTTGAGAGTCCTATGTCCTTAGTGACAGAGAGCACTAGGTCTATGCTGGTGGTCAAGAGCCCATGGATGTAACCAAGTATTTCATCTACAGACTTAAATGTTTACTGACCATATGTAACAGAAGTAAGGGCCTGAAAAAGGGCAAAATGTATTACAAGTTGTCTCCTTAAACCCCCTCTCCTCACTCTTTTTGGGAATTAAAGCCTGCATTCCTGCCCGAGGCTGGTAATCAGAGGGGCAGGGAAGTGTTCTTATCCTTTATTTTAAACCATGGGAGATGGCTCAACGGAATTGTCAGGACCAAGGTCATGGGATCATCTTCACCAGAGATAAGGTTGAGCAGGACCAACAACCATAGTTAAACAGCAATAGGCCGAAGCTAAGACTCCCTCTCTGCATTTCTGCTTAAAGGGAGGACGATGGTTCTTTAAGAGGAGAATCTGCCATCCTCCTCATTTGCTGGCAAATTAATAAACTTCTCTTTCCTTTTCCTCAAACCGCTTGTACACATTCTTTGTTTGGCTGTTGGGACAAGTGCCGAACTTTCAGTAACACATGTATTAGGTCAGGGCCTCAAATGATAGCATCCACTGGAATCTCCTGGAGCACTTGCTGAAACACAGATTCCTGGGCCCAATTTCCAGAGTTTCTGATTCAGGAGGACTGGAAAAAGGCCTGAGAATTTGCCTTTCTAGCCATTTCCTGGTCGATGCCAGATGCTGTTGGTCCAGATGCCAAGTTTGAAAATCACTAGATTAGGTGCCAGGCACTCTGACCTCTCATGAAAAGCCCAGCAAGGTAGGAATTATTCCTGTTTTATAGACCATATACATAGAACCAAAGAGACTAAATGGTTTTCCCAAAGTGGCTACTGCCAAGCCACAGAGCTGGGATTTAAATTCCTATCACTTGATTCTAACTCCAGGCCTTTCTGCCTTTGTTTGGCTTCCTGCCCAATTGAAAGGAGACACATGCTGAAAATGGTTATGCTTTTAACCCCTGAAGACGTCCACATTTTCCAGGTCTCTGCTTTGTGACTTGTTTCCCCTTATTTTCTCCAATCTCCTCACCTTATCCAGCTTGTGAGTAGGAACTCAAGTTGAAAGTTTAGCCCCTGAGGAGTTTCATCCCTGATATAAACCAGAGCACGTGTCCACTTTCCAAATTCAGTTTCTTCCTTGCCTCTTACTGACACCTCATTCTATTTCCAGTGTGATGTGGTTGTTTGGAGGGAGCCAAAGTGTAGGTCTCTGGAAAAGGATAGTGTAGACACATTCTAAGTTGTAACAGAGACTGTCCATGCTGTTTGGGAATCGATGCTTTGTAGAAACTCTCGTCTTGCTCTAATGAAGACTGTACCACGAAGATGGAGGCTTTTAGCATCCTGGTATCATGTTACCTGGATTTCGGAATGCTCAACTGGGAAGTAAAATTTCACTGGCCTTTTGGAGTCAAATGTCTTGTGGCTAGATGGGGCGTTAATGATTAGAGTTCATTATTTTTTTTCACAAAGCAGAATTCTTGTGGTTTTTCTAGATAGTGTTTTGTTAAATAAGATTGTACATGACCGAACCTTATAAACTGCACAGCCCCATATTAAATGCGAGGTATTATAACAACACTAATAATTGCATACAAATACATCCTGGAATCATTGACCTCGAAAGACACCAGAAGATATATTCTTACCTGTTGCAAAGAGTCCTGCTCTCTGGAGATTGCTGTGAGTCATATGAGCCTGTGAGATGCTTTTAAGCCAGTGTCATGAGCTTGTAGAAAAAGAACTGATGGTCAACAGGAAAAAGAATAGATGCACTAAAATAAGGGATCTTATATCAACTTCATTTCATTTTTTTTTTTTTTGGCAAAATCCCTAAACTGTGGGATTGCGGAAATATGAAAGATACATGGATTCCACCAAGGCATTTCATATCCTTGTAAGTTTGAAATTTGGGTTGTATTCCATTACTATTAGATAGATTCAAAATAGATTGAACATCTGGACTCAAAAGACTTTGATTAATGAATTAATGTCAGGCCAGAGCAGGAGTTCAGAGTGATGAGCTACAGGGCTCCACTCAGAGCCCCGTCTGGAATCAGTGACTTGGATGTTATAGGAAAAGGGTAGCCGTAGTCATTGTGTTTGGTGACACACTGGAGAGTCAGATGCATCTCATGAGGCCAGAGTGGTGGGCTAAACATAAAATATAGAATTTAACTGAAATAAATATGGAGTTGTACATTTGCACTGTAAATTGCTCAGTTACAACCTGGGAGAGAACTGGGTTAGCACATTTGAAAAATTCAAAGGTTTTAGTTGACTACAAGCTCAGTATGCATCTGTGTCATGGGAAGTTTGCCAAAACAGAGAAGGAAAGGAAAAAAAACCCAATAAAGCACCTCTGGTTTGGATGGATAGAGGCAAATCCTCTGGAATGAGCAAGGCAACAGGTCCACTCTGTGCACTTTGCATGAGTTAGATCACTCCTGAAATACGGTGCTCAGTTCTGGGCATGGCTCTGAGCTGGACCTGACAACATGGGCCTCAGATTAGGAAGTGAGCCCTTGCAGGTCCCGCTTGTGTGGAGTGTTTGGTAATCTCAGCACTCAGCCTAGGCTTCCATATTAAGAGAAAAAAGCATTCATTCGTTCAGCACTTATTCTCTGAAAAGCGCTGGAATGTGTTCAGGGGTAGGTCTACTTTGAAGCTGATGAAGCAGGAGCTGCAAACTCCTCTCTTGTCTGTGTCCATTCCCTGGCAATCGTTGCATGGTCAGATGATTTTGCTAAATTTATAAACCTAATGCATTATAACTGTAATTATAATGTAATTATAATTGCTATCTCTTTCCCCTCTGACTTCCCTTCTATCATACTTCTTTCACTTGTGTTGGTGTCATTGGAGGGGTGGCCTGCATTTTTTGATCTTCTGAAGGGGAGGTTGAGGCAGCATGCATTTTAGATTGAGTTCAGTGGCATGAATTTATGTAGTTGGCTGTCATTTCTATGCGTAATTTGATTCTTGCTAGCCTTCCTGGTGAATGTGTGGCTTCTAGCAATGCTCTTAACCTCCATGGTACTGACTTAACCAGTGTTGTGACACAAAGGTGCAGGGAGGGCCAAGAGCGTGCAGTGATGTGACTGGACCCTCCAGAACTCCAGCACCAGAAGCAAGTAGGAAATGAAGGAGAAACAAGATTTGAAATGTACAGAGTTGTAATCTAGTCTGTGGGAAATTCTTCCAAGTATCAAACAAGTGAAATTGCTAAGATTGATTCCTCCCAAACATGCCTAGACAGAGTGGGATTTCCTTCCTGTAAGATAACATAAAACATACTCCACCACTGCAACGAAGACATATGAGACACACTGGCAAACGAGGGTCATTGTGATAGTGTGATTTATAAGAAGACATATTTCTTTGCCTGCCTCCCCCTTCCTGGCACACTGCTCCTCAAACCCTTGGAATCTCCAAAGAGCTGAGTCTTTTTGTATGCTAATGAGGTGACTGGTGGCTGGGGGCTCCTGGACAGCATCCAGCTGGGGGCTGGTTGCCAGGGGAACCAACCATGAGATTAGAGGGTTGGATTGAAAGTCTGGAGAGGGGAGAGGGGCTGAAGGTTGAGTTGATCATCAATGGCCAATGACATAATGAATTATTTCTACCTAATGAAGACTCCATAAAAACCCCAAAGGACAAGGATTGGGGGGGCCTCGGGACAGCTGAACACGAGGAGGTGCTTAGACGGTGGGCTGCCTGGAGGGAGGACAGAAGCTCTGTGCCCGTTCTCACATGCCTTTCCTTATGCATCTATCTCATCTGGCTGTTCATCTGTATCGTCTGTAATAGCTTTTATAATAAATAGTTAAACATAAGTAAAGTGTTTCCCTGAGTTCTGTGAGCTGTTCTAGCAAATCAATCAAACTCGAGGAGGAAGGGGTTGTGAGAATCCCTGATCTATAGCTGGTTGGTCAGAAGCACAGATCACAACCTGGGGCTTGAGATTGGCTTTGGAAGCGGGGGCAGTGTGGTGGAACTGAGCCCTTAACCTGGGGGATCCTATGCTATCTCCAGGTAGGTAGTGCCGGAATTGAATGGAATTCTAGGACAGCCTGTTGGTGTCTGCTGGCGAATTGATTGGTTGGTGTGTGGGAACTGCCCCCCCCCGACATCCCACATGTCTGATGTCAAATTTTGTGTTGGACAGTGTGCGAGAGCAGGAAAAAACACATTGTTTCCCCATCTCTCAGAGTGTTCAAGTTAAAGAGTATTTAAGATTCATCCCTATACAAGACACATCCCAAATCTTACAGATATCAAAGGAAATAAGTTGGTAGACATAACATTATCATTAACAAGTTGTGATGCTCAAATAAACATTTGTAAACTCTCAATAACATGAAACAAGTTTTGGTCCACTGCGATAACTGTTATATCAAAAGGCAATAAAAATTCATGCAGCCAAAAACTTGGAGGTTAAAATGTATTACAAGAGCTGTCAGGTAGTTAAGGAATAGAAATATCTGTTCTTTTTCTGGTTTTGTTATATTTGTCTGTTTTTAAAATGTGTAATTTGCTGTGAGCTCCTTCTTCCTTCTAAATAAATATTCACTTTGTACCTAATCTGGTGTTTATAATTTTAGATTATTTTTCCTAAAGAGAGCCTCCCAAATTGGATAAGCTACAGGATCCACAAGACCTATATCCACCCTGGTAGGGTTTTAGAGAAATTTAAACACAGATGTGGCCTGCATCTGGCCAAAGAGCTTATCATATAGGAGAGAAGATGAGACAAACTCATCCAAGAAGAAAGCCTGGCAGAATGTGACAAGGGTCTCAGGAGAAAGGTTAACCAATTGTTCTAAGGGTTTGGGGCTGGAGACAACTTCACCAGCATCTCATCTCTCCCAGCCAGCCAGCCCTTCTTGCATTTACAATTCTCTTCCTAAATGGAAGACTCCTTAAAAAAACCCAGAAAACAAAACAAAGCAAAGCAAAACATAACAAAACATAAAAACCCATTCTTCCATCTACAAACCACATGCTCGGAATGAAACATCCCTGTCTCTCTCATACTGTTTTCCTGGCCTGCAATGTCTTTCCCCCAAAGCCACTTATGGGACGAGTCCTCAGCAGTGTCATGAGAGAGGCAGTAGATTCCAGACTAGAGCCCTGGGCTCCCTCCCTCCTCAGCTACATGACCTTGCTTAAGTCATTAGATCTCTCCTTACTTTTGAAGTAGGGATTAAAATGCCAAGAAATGCCAACCTCAAGGGCTAGTGAAGGGCACCAAATGAGTTAACGTATATAAAACATTCATCAGTTTTAAAGTCCCGAACAAATGTGAAAATGTATCACTACCCATCCTACAAGGCCCAATTCAAATGCTGCCACCTGTATAAAGTCTGCCCCCACCCCCGCCCCTTGGTCATTCCTTCCTCTGTGCATACACTTGCTCCTCCGTTACTCATGTATTTAATTTGCTGTGTTATTATTGTAAAGCCATTCACTCACTTATTCATTCATTTGTTTATTTCATAAATATTTATTGAGTTCTCCCTCTGCACCAGACACTTGCTTTCTCCCTCCCTGTATTTATAAACTTTCTGGGCAGAGACTGTCTTGCTCTTATTCATGCCCCGGATAGCACTTAGCCCATCACCTTGCAGTTGCTAAGGCCTCAGCGATGGCTGCTTTCCAGGGGTGACATTTGAGCTGTGACTTGACGATGGGGAGGATTTAGATCAGATGGGGATGGATATTCCCAGGAGAGAGAGTACAAGCCCTGCTTCCTCCAGGGTAGTGGTACCATCCTAGCTGGATGTTAGAAACGTCTAGGGGAGCTTTAAAAGACATAGGGTTGCCTGTGCCCCACCCCTAGAAATTCGACTTTAGCCTGGCATTGTTTTTAACCCCTTCTGCCCTCCCCCGGTGATTCCAACATCCACCCAGGCTTGCTAACCCGTGGCTCCAAGATAATTTTCTTTTGCAGTCACTGCGACTCAACACTCCTAGCAGCTGCCTTTTGTTCACGGGCCCATCACTGAGATGACTCTGGGCTAACAAACCCTGC
>VBSM01002153.1:30361700-30376633 GCA_008086735.1 Cheirogaleus medius | reverse complement strand
TTATGTGTTTTTAGTCTGCTCATTCTTGTGTTTTCTTTCATTTCTCCCCTTGAACTTCCCCTCCAGGTCTGCCACCTGTGATTACGCCCCCAGCGCAGACGCTGGGCGCGCGGCATTTAATGACAGGGCCGCTCCCTGACAGCCGTGTTCATAATGGTGGCGGGAAGGTTCTTTCAGGGGTGCGCTTGGCAGAGAAAGCATCGCCTGGTATCAGAGTCTGAGATGTTCCAGGTTCCACCTGTAATTATACCTTCTCAACCTCACCTATCCACCTCCCTTTCAGAGGAGAACTATAGCGGGTGATACTCACTTCCAAGTGGGGGAGGCGCCGACTTCTTAGGCAGAGCAGGCAGGATCCGGGGTTGGGAAATTAGTATTTCATGCTTCCTCTGCTAGGCGGGTGCTGTCGCTTCCAGAGGAAGCATTCTGGCTGCAGTTGGAGAGAGCATCCATTTAGGTGGTAACAACATCAGCACCACCACCCTTACCTTTGTGGGGGGCTTGTTTCCAAAAGAAATTATGCCTCCATTACAGGCCCTTTTAGACCATTAGTGATATGTTTGCATTTCCACAAGAATGTTTACCTTTCCCTGCGGGGAACTGAGGTCAGTCCGTGCTGTTCCCGAGTTAGTAACTGTGATCAAAGCTCTCTACTTTAGCGAAAGGAACCAACTGTTAGGTTTGGGAGTTGAATTTCAACTCACTAATTGGCTCTGCAGGTGCCTTTGTTTTTCCTTTTCACTCCCTAAGTGCCCTTGTCAGTCTTGGGCTGGCCTCCCTGGGTGCTAGAGAATTCTAAACAAGGAAACTGGAGCAAACTGTCCCAGGGGCAGGAAACTGAAGGTTGCTGTTGAGATTCTGGCTAAGAATTTTTTGGCAGCTGGGTAAGTTACTTTACTTCTCATGCCTCTGCTTTGGTATAATGTTGGCATCTACCTACTGGGTTAATGGGAATATTAGGTGAGATAATATAAACCTTCAGCAAGTGCACAGCAAAGGGTTTCTGCTGATTGAATGGGAGCTGTATTTATTTTGATGTTCTTTCCTCCCGGTTTACAAGTGGGGACCAAAGTCCTATCTGGGTGATGTCCCTTGCCCATGACCCCTCCCCCTCCCTGCTCTGCCACCTACCCCAGGAAAGAATCAGTGAAAAAATACAAAGAAGCCTTCTGGAATCTCCAGCACCAGGGAAAATCAATAATAAGAGGATCTCCTTGATGCTTTTCAATCCCACCTACAGCAAAAATCTCTCCAAGTCATTTCTAACAGGAGAAGTTTGCATCTTCTGCTTGTTACTTCCGGGGACAAAGACTCAGTCATTTCCAAGGATGTTTATACTATTTTCAGATTTTAAAAAGTTCTTGTTTCCTACTGGCCCCCAATCTATCTCCCTGCAGCTTTGATGTAATGTGTTGTGGTGGATGGGAGTGTAATCAAGTCAAACATTAAGATGGAGAATTGAAGGTGGGCTTCTTAGGTGCCTTCTGACTCCAGCCTTCTTTTCCTCATTCATAAAGTGCGGTCAGTTATTGTAATACCTCCTCTGCCCACTTCACACCACTGCTGTGAGGACTGATTGTGACCACATCGGTTTGGAAAAGGGCTAAACAATTTAAGGGGGTATTCTTTAGATTTTTGGACAACTGTGTTTACTTCATATGCAGCATGGTGACTCCAGATGACTTACGGACGTTTTCAAACACGCCCCAAATAGAGAGAACTGTATAATGAACTCCTGTGGACCTATCACCCAGTTGTAGAAATTGTCAATGTTTTTGCTGATCTTATCATATGGTTTCTGCCATATGGGCACTTTCTAGACTGTCCCTGTTGGAATTGAATGACTTCTGGATTGTAAGCTGTCAGGCAAGAGAGCACATCTGTTTTGTTTGTCACGGTGTCTCTAGTGCCTGGCACTGCCCTGGTCACGGTAGGCTCTTAATAAAAAATTATTAAATAGCTGGACTAAAAAAGAGGGCCTTCGATGCTGTAATAGTCCCTCAAGAATTGTGTCCTCTATGGTAGGAAGTGGGTTCTCTGTCTATACCACAGAGTCTGCGTTGTGACCATAAAAATTAACTGACCACAGTTGGCTGTTGAGGGAGTTTCATGAATCCTTTGGGCCATTGCTGGATGGAGAGTTGGAGTAAAGTAGATCTTACTGCCAGTGGTTTGGAAAAGAAGTCGTCCCTGAATCCTCATCATTGGTGCATGCTCAGGGATTTCCCAAGAGCAGACAGGTGCCACCTCGGTGCTTCTCTCTCTCTCAGCACTCAGCTGCACGATTCTCCAGGAGACACAGGCTCTCCCTAAAGCCAGGTAGAAGCTCTCGGAGCAGGACAGCTTCAGAGTTCGTGGGCAGTCCTTTCACCTCCTGCACCCACTCATCCATCTGTAAAATGACCGACCTCAGGGAGCTACTGTGAGATGTAAGAAGGTACGTTTGGAAAGTGTATCTCACAGTACCTGGCACAGAATCACCATTCACTAAATCCTAGTTTTTGTTCTCTGAGTGGTGTGCAAATAATCAAGAATGAACTTGTGATTGTCTTTAAGCACCCACAGTGGTCTCTCCATGCCTGACCTCCACTGTCTTCCATGCATGATCTCTTTAGTGAGCACCTATTGTGTGCCAGGTGCAACAGCCTGGTGGTACCAGGTTACTTAGAAAGTTGAAGGTCATCTTTGTAATTACTCCCTTGCTCTTCCACAAGTGTTCCTTGGTGCCACTTTCAGAGCTGAAACAGGGGCCTGGAAGGACCATTGATCTGACATGGGGTGGAAATTCTTGCCCATTTATGATGTCACCTATGAAGAGCATCAACAGGTCAACACCGTGCCATTCATCCTTGTCTAGAGAACTGATCTCATCTTTCACTTGCTGGAAGTCAGTGGGCACCAACCAACCACACCTTGTGTTCATGGACGAATTTGTAGTGTGGTCAGCCCTTGCTTTTTCATCTATTTGATATGGAGGAATACCTTTGGATATATGGAGCCAGGAATAAAAGTGTTTTGCCATGGAAGTTAAAGAAAATTACACATGGGAACCACAAAAATGTTGCCTCACCTAAGGAAAGAAGAAAAGAAGGAATGAATGAATAAAGGAAGGAAGGGAAGAAAGGAAGAAAAAGAAAGATTATGCATTTTCCTTCTGCCACAAATTATTCTGGAACTGCCAGACAGTTATCAAAAAAAAAAAAATTGAGATTCGGCCTATGGAGAAGAATTGCTCAATGCTTACAATGGAAGAGGTCAAATTTGCATTGAAATTTGGCAGTTGGCCAGTGGGATTTCTTAGCCCCATTGTGTTGATACCTGCCTGACTCTCTTCACCCCCTTTCCTTTTTAGACAGAAGGACTTTAGAGTCTCACAACTATGCTCCTACCTTGATCTTCCTTCTTTCTTCACAACAAAAGCTTCTCCATGGTTAAGGAGTGGCACACATAGCTTCACATTCTGCAAATCTTCTATTTTTTCTCCTTTCTTCCTGATCATCTATTGCAGGTTGTGAGGTACTCAGAGACTTCAGTGGGTGGTGGAATAATTTAAAAAATATTATTCTGTAAATTTTAGAGATCTGTTGCACAGCATGGGAATTATGGTATGGTAGTGTATGTTTCAAAATTGCTAAAAGAGTATTTTAAATGGTCTCACTACAAAAAAATGATAAGTATGTGAGGCAATAGATATGCTAATTGGCTTGATTTAATTATTTCACAATGTACACATACATCAAAACATCACATTGTATCCCATAAATATATACAATTGTTATTTATCAATTTAAATAAAAGCAATTAGACTTGTGATTCTTGTGATTTTAATATGAATAATTAAGAGAACATAGCTGTTTATAAACTATATCAAATTCTTAAATATCTGAATTTTTATGTTTATAGGCTTGATTGGTTGGATTTATGAGTCACTTAAGGGCCTAGTGACCTTTTCTGTTAGATTTGTAAATATGCCTCTTTAGTTACTTGAAATGGGGGGAAATATTTGTAAACATAGTATAAAATGTTTGAGGGAATTTAAGTTTTTAAACAGGGTTAATCATATGGAAATTTAATCTGAAAGCTATAAATGAACATATACTTAATGAATAAATATACTAAATCAATTTTAAATTAATAAGATTACAAATGGAAAAATGTTATTCTAAGGCAGGGGTATATGTTCCCTCTCTTTAATCCTACCCTCTCTCCCCTCCTCCTTCTTTCCTTCCTTCCTTCCTCCCTTCCTTTCGTTTTTCTCTCTGTCTCTTTCATTCTTTCTTTCTTTTCTTAGAAATGATTTTTGGAGCAGAGTTGACATGGACTCAATGTCTGTGTCCCCCCAAAATCCATGTGCTGAAGTCCTAGCCCCCTAAGTGATGGCATTAGGAGTGGAGCCTTTGGGAGGCGATTAGGTCATGCGGGTGGAGCCCGGAGGATGGATTTAGTACCCTTAAAAAAGGGGCCTCAAAGAGATCCCTCATCCCTTCCTGCATGTGAGGTTGCAGTGAAAAGCCTCTGAGGAACCTGCCCTCACCAGACACTGAACCTGCCAGCACCTTGATCTTGGACTTCTAGCCTCTGAAATTGTAAGAAATATGTTTCTGTTGTTTGTCTGTTGTTATGATATTCTGTTATCATAGCAACCTGAACAGACTGAGAGAGGAGCAAAACATCTAATTTAATGTTTGCAGAAAGAAAGTCCCACTCCAGAAGAAGGGGAGTGGGTAGGTGGAGGGAGGTGGGGGATTGGAAAGTGCTCATCTGTCCCCTTTGGGGCATTGCAGAATGGAACTACCTCCCTTGGTTGTGCTCTGCAGGACTCGATCTAGGGGCTACCATTGTCCCAGTATTGTACAAAGCTCAGTCTGCACCCACTAGGATACATGCTGAAATGAGGAAGAGCCCCACAGGCTCTGGGAATCCAGGAAGAACAGGCATCTCAATAAACCGCCTGCAAACCACCCAGGAGTTAGTGAGACTGTGCTGCTTCTCCCTGGTTGCGTTGGTACCGGATGTATTTTTCCCCTTTGCCTCAGCTTCTTCTGAAATTAACAGTCAGCAACGATTGCCACCAACCAGTGTCAATTTTCTAGGGAAGTGATGGGGCCCAGGCAATTGGCCCCCCAGGTACTTTCATGGCTGGAGCCTTCTTAGGGACCGAAAGGCTGGATGATCCAACCCCAGAGCCAAGGAAACTGAGGCAGGTGTGCTAGTTCAAGGGGAGCCGCAGATTCTTCTCTCTAGGTCTGCAGAGTTACACAGACTAACAGCAGGAAGCATGAGCGGTACCTTCTGGAAGAGAGCAGCCATTTCCTGCTTGTTTTCATGTGTTCTTCTTCATCTTCGGACATCTGCCTTCGCTCTCACCCCAGGGTGCGTGGACGGCTCCGTCAGGCAGACCTCGGTTCAAGTCTGGGCTCTGCCTCTGAATGACCGTATGAACTTGGCGAGGTACTTAACCTCCAAGGCTGCACTTTCTTCATTTCATTTTAAAAATACTTATGTCGCTGGTTCATCGTGGGGATTAAGTGGGATAAAATATTTCACATACTGTGCTTAACACAATTCCTGGTAGGTTCTCAGTAAGTGTTAGCCATTTACATTATTATCCTGTGTAATTTTAGTCTTTGTATTATGTTTAAGTTATTTTTTCTCTCTCTCATGGAGAAGGCAGTAGGAGAGCAAAATGTAGAAAAATGGGCTATTTATATATCAAAAAAGTAAGATTAGTAGATTGAGGACGTATGTTTCTATTCCTTCTGCCTGTCTGTGTTTATTTCTCCTGCAAGAATGACCTTGTCTCTTCTATTATTGCATCTCTAGGGGACAAAGCCCACCCCAGAGGTCCCCCTGTTGAGGTTTTGACATTGGCTGCTTCTCCATTTTGTCCTGGGGCTACCGCCCACTGGGAACCCTGGCCTCGCCATCTCCCCAGGCAAAGAGGTCTGGCCGCTGGATGTACAGGTCTGCAGCTCTGGAACGGAGGTGGGGCTGGAGACGTCTACTTAGGAATTCAGCAGTGTCTGACCTAAACCACATTGGTGAGCGTGCACAGGGAGATCTAGAGTGGAAACAGGACCACAGTGAAATCGTGGGGACACCAACATTTAAGAGATAACTGGGGAATAAAGAGCCAAGAAAGGAAAATGAGGCAGAGTGGTCGGGGGAAAAAGAAAACTGAGAGAGAGAAATGTCATGGTCTCTCTGGCAGGCAGAATATTGGCCCCTAAAGACGTCCACTTCCTAATCTCAGAACCTGTGAATATGTTACCTTATATTGCAAAAGGGACTCTGCAGCTGTGACAAAGTTAAGGATTTGGAGATGTGGAGACGATCCTGGATTATCTGGGCATAAGGGAAAGGGGGAGGCAGGAGAGAGAAGGAGAAGTGAGGTCAAAGTGATGCAATTGCTGGCTTCGAAGGTGGAAGATGGCCCTGCACCAAGGAATGCAGGCAGCGTCTGGAGGCTGGAAGAGGCAAGGAACAGAGCCTCCCTAGAGCCTCCAAAAAGAACCAGTGAGCACCTAGGTTTTAGCCCAGTGAGACTCTGGTGCCCAGATAATAAAGATTGATTGATTGATAAATAAAGATGATACATTTGTATTGTTAAACCACTGGTCACTTATTACAGCAGTAATGGGAAACTAATCTGGTCTTTAGGGGAATAAACTGTTCAAAGAAGGAGGGCGTGGTCGACAGGGTCCAAAGCCCCAAGCACACGGGTGGCAGCAGATTGGGAGCCGCTCTAAGTCAAGGTGGGGTGTGCATTTTGCAAAGGGGCAGTGGAGACACCAGGCTGTGAGGATGAGGCTCAGAGAGGGGTTTGGGGCTTCATGTATGTGAGATCAGAATGACAGGCCAGGCCAGGAGGGTTTGGGACTTGGTACCAAGACCACCTCCTGGGGTGAGCCAGACTGGGGCAATCCACTTTGCTGCAGGGACCGCAGGGGTGGAGAGAAGAGGAGTGAGGCAACTTCTAGGTGCTGCCCAGGCAGTACTGGCAGGTGGGCAGTGCACAGAAATGGGGTACCTGGGAAGTGGGGGAGTATACTTAGCTGGACAGTCCATTCTTAATGCCAGCTCTTGGCATTAAGAATGCCTCACTGTAGGAGACAGGACAAGTCACCAACTAGACTGGGGTTGAGGTTCAAGGCTTCCATCTAAGATGGGAACTGGAGTACTAAATGAGTGACCGGGAGCTGGACTACAACAGAAAACAAATGAATAGGTGTCATTCCAAGGTAGAGGCTGGTTTGGGTGAACAAGGTGCAAATGTAGGCATCAGAGAGGTGCAGGCTCTGGAGAAGAAGGGATGAGGGGCTGGGTCATGGGGAAATGGAGGCTGAATGTCAAGGTCGGCCTGGAGGGGGTTAGTTCTCCTCCCTGCACCAGTTCAGGGCTGGGATTGGCAGGAAGGGATCAGAGAGGGCGGCAGAGGTTGGAGCTGACAAGGCTTGTCATAGGGAGCAGGAATGAGGTCAAGAAACAGTAAGGACAAAGCAACAGCAACAGGGTGAAGCTCTGCTTCACCCACAAGCTCTTCTGGGGCTCCAGGTGAGGGCCCCAGCGTGAGGACGGAGCAGACTAGGAGGTAAAAGCAAGGAGGAGGGAAGGTGAGTGTGTGAATATTAACTTAAGAGAGAGCCTTCTACCCTTTTTTATTTTGAGACAGGGTCTTGCTGTGTTGCCTGGGCTAGAGTGCAGTAGAATCATCACAACTCACTGCAACCTCAAACTCCTGGGCTCAAGCGATCCTCCTGCTTCAGCCTCCAGAGTAGCTGGGACTACAGGCGTGCACCACCATGCCCGGCTAATTTTTATGTTTTGTAGAGACATGGTCTTGCTATATTGCCCAGGATAGTCTTGAACTCCTGGGCTCAAGCAATTCTCCTGCCTCGGCCTCCAAAGTGCTGGGATTACAGGCGAGAGCCACTGCACCCAGCCTGCCATCTACATATAGTACAACCCTGTTTCCAGGTGTAGATGCTTAGGCTGTAAGAGGACATAACTTGCCCAGAGTCCCAAAGCTACTAGGTGGCAGAGGCAGAAATGGCTTTGGGTCTCTGAACTCCCTGGCTTAGATTATTTTCCCCGCGGCGCAGTTGGCTCTCCAAACGGGGCCAGGGCACGATCTGCATTTGGCCTGGGCTCACATGTGCATATTTTACAAGGATCGTACAATCTTGGCTCCTCTTGGGTAGGAAAAATTCTACTTATTCAAACACCCAAGAAGCGGACATTGGATTTGGTAAAGCTATTGCCTTTTCTCTTTTGGCTATGAGTCCACCGGAGTCGAGATGAGGTAGGAACGGACTGGTAATAAGAGCTGATGGATTCAGCATGGAGATACGACTCTTGCATTTTCTCTGTTTTAATTTACAATTAGACGTCCTCCCATGGAATATTTCTGTGATGAAAACCTCTCCAAAGAAGAAATGGCTCATTATCACAGATGGTTGAGTGAGATGTAAAAATAAATGAAACTGCAAATCAATATTTGTTGAGGAGCCGTTGTTCCGAACGGAGGGCACAGCCAACTCATGTGTGGTGCTGTTAGTAACTGTGCTCACCCAGGTCCTGTCCTTGGAGGTTCTGGCCGGGTGGGTTTGTAGCTCGGGGCCCGAGCATCCATAAGCTGTTCTCATGCACATTCAAGATTGAGAACCACAATGGCGAGATCTTGCCCGTGACAATTTCACTTTTGCGGGTTCGATTGTCCTCGAGTGGCCCCGTAGCTCCCTGGCTTGCAGAAATCTGTGCTGGCCCAGGGATCGGAAACCCACCCTATGGGAGACCTGCGGGGGAGGACAAGCCAGTGAGCCCAGCAGACTACTCAGAATTTGAGTTTTGCTGGGTTAGTCTCCGTTTGATTCTGCCTCATTAAGGGTCTGGAGTTACGCTCCAGCTTTTGTAGAAATGATGTGCTGGCATGGTATTCATGAATTTGAGGATTTAAATGTTTCCCTTGACAGCGTTAAAAGCCTATCACCTAAGCCTTTCCAAGTCCTCTCTTTGCTTACATGCCACATGTGGGGTTCACTTCCAGAACAAGTCACCGGCTCTTGGAACATGTGGTTCCCATTAGCTTGCCTTTCCTCTGATGAGGTGCGCTGGGTGTGCAAACGTATCTTTTTCTCTTTCTTGTTTCACCTGCTTGGCATAGGAAGGAAGAAGCCCGGTGCAGATTTTGGTCTCTGATGATAGTGGAATATTTCCAGATGCTAAGTGTCTAATCCCTTTGGTTCTGCTGTGTCTGCCAAGCAAGAGTACAACAACTGTGCGTTACAGAACAGAACAGAGAGTAAAAACAAAAATGCAACATGATTCTGTTAGCAGGTTGCGCTTGAGGAGAAAGGAACACAATGTAATTAGCATGCATGCTGGCCCATTTTTCCCCTTTGTGTGTGTTTTTAAAGATTTTTGAATGGAAATATTGGGGGGGGGAGGTAAAAACGACTCGATAGAGCAAAAAATAACTATTAACAGTGTGTCTCTCTGGTTCTAATTCAAGGAAATTGAATTTCTCTGCAGATTGTTGCTCAGTGAACAGGCTTATGTTGACCAGAGACAAAGGCAAGCGGTCAGCCCAGAGGGATGGTGGGGGAAAGAATTGGACGCTGTGTCTTCTCTCTCTCTCTTCTTGGTGTTGGCTTGTTTGAGGAAACCTTTCTCAACAGTGGGAGGTCATGGGTCCTAGGCAAAGAAATATAGGAAAGAGTAGAAAGTGAGCACCTTAGTACATGCTTGTAATGGGATCTGTTTGTTTTCTCCCCGTGATTGGTCCTGGAGTCCCGCAAGGTCTCCTGAGCCTGGTACTCGGCCTCACCCAGAACATTTGTAGCTCTCTTGGAAGTTGCTCCCATTGCCTGCCCATGGAACTTCCTGGTCGTGGGCTCTGCCTTTCTTTTTTCTTTTCTTTTCTTTTGAGACAGAGTCTTGCTCTGTCACCAGGGCTAGAGTGCTGTGGTGTCAGCCTAGCTAGCTCACAGCAACCTCTAACTCCTGGGCTCAAGTGATCCTTCTGCCTCAGCCTCCTGAGTAGCTGAGATTACAGGTGCATACCCCCACGCCCAGCTAATTTTTTCTATTTTTTTTCCATAGAGATGGGGTCTTGCTCTTGTTCAGTCTGGTCTCAAACTCCTGACCTCAAGTGATCCTCTCACCTCGGTCTCCCAGAGTGCTAGGATTACAGGTATGAGGCACTCACCATGCCCGGGACCTGATCCTGGGCTCTGCCTTTCTGTAAGACCTCTGACAGTAGCCTATGGCCAGAATTTTCAGATACTGATCCCCTGCCTCCCGTGGACTGCCTGCTACTTACCCCATTACATTCCCTTACAACTAGCCTTGCCATCATAGATCTGATAGGTCCAGGATGTTGGTCGGGTCCATTTCCACCATTCAGTCCATGTCTATGAAAGCATCATAAATACAAGCTTATTTTGCCTCCTGTTACACTAGCCCTATAATTCCTGAATGTTTGACCTGTGTGATTTCTAGCTATCTTCATGGTGGGCAGTCACAATACAGTCCTGGGAACCTGGGTTCCAGTTTTAGAAACTTGGATGTATCGCATAACTGCTGTCTGTGTTAGTGGTTTCATTCAAAGAGGGGACGTTAGAAGCTGGACCTTGCACCTTTGCAACTAGGTGGACCAAAAGTCAAAAGATGCTTGATAAAAACGAGCTGCACTAACGTCTTGGTGTCTTCATTGGGTCTCTTTGCTGTATTTTCAGAGTGTGTTTCACCTCTTTTGGATAGCAGATATCTTCAGGCTGGGACTCCAGTTCATGGTTTAATTGGAGAGTGCTTTGGATGTTTCAGAAGTATATAGAATGTCTTGAGTCATTTTTTTTGTTTGTTGGACTTTATTCAAACATTTCACTTCCATTTGCAATATCAGAGTCTTCTAAATCATAAATCCAGTTTCTGAGTCACTTAACAAAGATTTTCAGAGCCCATTATCACTTTTGTGCAAATCCTGATAACTACTATTTAATAGTGAGTGTGGCACAAGGTAAGAGCGAAATACAATGTGAAATGCAGGGACAAGTACCAATTGTACTGTGTAAGTAAGGGCATCCTCTGTATTCCTCTATGGCTGGGGTGAGATGAATTGATTTTGAAATCACCTGTGTTAAATTCTTTGGAAGAATTATGGTGTATTTTAAATATCCTGTTTGTATTTTAAATTTAGAGACATTCTCCCTCTCATATTTTAGCCTGCACCTATAGTAAAAATAAAACTGGCAACTTATAGTGTTTATCCCATTAGTATTCAATTATATTTTCCAGATAAACAGCTGGAGGCCATCTCTTCGGTGACAAATGTGTTTGATTTGACTTAATCACCACCACAAGGCACATCATTTACTAACATTTGCTGGAGTACAATTTTAACAAGTAGGGTGATTCACCCTGGGAGGGGAGAGAAAAATAATGCAAAACACTGAGAGACAAAAAGAGGCAGAGGTGAGCACAGAATTAGGAAGGATATCTGTGCCTTTAAAAAAAATCTCCACTTTTATTGGAGCATAAACTTGACACAGAAAAGCACACAAATCATAAGGATAATAGCTCAGTGAACTACCACGATGTGAGCTCATCCAGTTTCTGAGGCAGACCCTCATAAGGAAGCCCTTGCTGTGCTTGTTGACTAAGGTTTCTGTGACTCAGGTGTTAGATTTGGGCACTGTGTCCTGACGTTTAATAGTGGCTGGAAGGGGAGAAAAGGGTTACGATGAGAGACACAAGTCTACCACCCTTTCCCCTGGCTATTTTGGGAAGCCGTGGTAATCTCTTTCTTTCTGCAACTTGCCTCTTCAGCAGGGACACAGGCAGACACCTGATCTACTTCCTTGCTGGGTTGCTGGGAGGCTCTAATGACATGATGGATGTGAGAACACTTTGAACAAGATGAAGTACTGTACAACTGTTACATGCTTTAACCAACGAGATGGAGAGACATTGATAGCGTAGGGAGTTATCTTGAGCAAGAGGAAGGCATGTGCATGTTTCTAAACCAAAAGATGTACTATCCTAATGGTTTTAAATGGCCCTAAATGTTCCTCTGATTTTGGAGAAATGCCATTAATTTAGCTTTTTAGGGTACGACCTTAATAAGGTCAGATTCAGGGTGTCCATATGATCTAATTGACTTTATTCTGTTGTGTAGCTATTCTTATTTCCCTACCTACATCCAATTTATCAGAAATATGGATTGTTGGTTATTAATGAGGTGAATCATAATCTAACAGATTGTGATTAGATTGTCAGATTATCTGGGGAAAAAATCAAGATATATTACCTACTAATAGAGGAATATTTTTACATGAAGGGCAGAATAATATTTGAAATAACCCCTATGGAAAAAAGTATGGGGATTTCTCAAAAACTAAAAGTAGACCTACCATTTGATCCAGCAATTGTACTCCTGGGTATTTACCCAAAGGAAAAGAAGTCCTTTTATCCAAAAGACAACTGCATTTGAATGTTTATTGCAGCACAAATCACAATTGCAAAGATGTGGAATCAACCTAAGTGTCCATCAATTCATGAGTGGATTAACAAAATATGGTGTATATGTATACCTTGGAGTACTACTCAGCCCTAAAAAAGGACGAATTAATGCCTTTTGCAGTAATTTGGTGGGAACTGGAGACCGTTATTCTAAGTGAAGTATCTCAAGAATGGAAGAACAAACACCACATGTACTCTCTAACAAACTGGAACTAATCGATGGGCACACAGGTGCAGAGAGGAAAGTAAAAGCCACTGGAAATCAAGCAGGGGGGAGGGGGAGGAGGGGCAAAAACCCATATAACAGGTACAGTGGACACTATTTGGGTGATGGGCACATTTATAGCCCTGATTTAAGCCATGTATCAAAAAAATCTGTACCCCCTTAATACTTTGGGGAAAAAACCAACCATGTGAAATAATGGCCATCCTGTGCTTTGCCTAGGTAACTTTTGGAACATAGAATTGGTGCCATAGAGATACTATGTTAGGCCTTGGCAATATAACGGTGGACAAAGCAGTCAAAGCTCCTTGCCCCTGTGACGTTTTTAATTTCTCAGCAAGTTTTCCTTATCTCATTTAGTTCCCGACTTATTTTGCAGTGTTTTCATCTCTGTCTGTTCTCTTCTTACTAGTTTCCACTCCTGGGTCACAGAGGTCAGATGTTGCCTATCAAGAATAAATTTTCTAAAATTTTCTTCTTTATTCAGCAAATTCGCTTCTCCTTTTAATTTAGGTGGTGACATTCTTTCCCACTTGTTGTGCATTTTTGGTTCACTAGGGATTTATTTAGTGTGTGGCGGTCGTGGTGGTGGGGTCTCTTCACTTATCCTCAACAGGAGGGAGGTGTGTTCAGCTGGGGTACTCGCCGGTGGTTGGACTGTGCACTGCCTGCCGTGTTCTCCCAGGCAGCTCCGAGGACCAATTGCCAGTGCGTGGGGAATGTCCTCTAGGGAGGTTCTGTTGGAGGAGATGGGATCTTTCACTCCCACAGCCTAAGGTTCTATTAATAATAAGTGTAGGAAGTGAAACCTACCTACAGCTCCCAGAACACAGTATAACACAATAGCTCTTCCTGTGTATCACTTCCTCAGGGTTTTACCCTCCTGGGTGCATAGCCCTCCTGAACTCCTACCAGCCCATCCCTTCTACTTGGACCAGTTATTTTTTGGGAATGGCAGGTTTTGACTGAACATTGACACAAGAGCCCCTGATTTGGGTGGAGGAGAGGCAGAGTTTGGGGGAAGAGAAATTGCACTCTTAGGGCATTAAAAAGGAGCATTCCTGCAGGAGAGAGGCTACTGCTCAGGTTCCTGGTGATACATACCTTGAATTGAAGAGCAGATACCGGAAGGGAGGGTTGATATCTACCTATGAATACATTTAGCCATCAACCGTGTTTTTCCTTCCAGTCCCATTTGTCTCACGGGGGAAAATCTCCCAATTCTATCGAGAAATAGATTGAGTCTTGGTCCTGGTTTTTCATGGAATTGTGAATTTTATTTTTTTCTGTATTTTTAAAGGTGTTTTATTTAAAAGTTGGGAAAGGCTGTTTCAGGGTTGCTAAGTAGATGATATTTAAAACCAGAAGCTGAATATAGCCCATTACTGCTTAATGTTATAATCATGTATGTATCCCTTTCTTCTTCATCCTGTCTTCTTTCCCTCTTAATGAAGTTCTTGTTTTCTCCCATCACAAATATTATTTCTGTTAAATACTTTGAGCTTTTCTATTTCTATTTAAATGCAATTGGAAGGAAACTTTTCCTGTCAGCCTAATATTGTTTTGTAATTAAACCTATTTAACTAAATCAAGTTGTGCTTTTTTTTCTATTCCTGATATATTTGAACCTACAGCTCTGTTTTGAATCCTAATTTTAGGGTGGATTGGAGATATACTATTGGACTCACATGCCTCCTCCTAATCTCTGTTTTTTTGTTTTGCTTTTGTGCCTTGGAAATGTAATTTTCTTTTCTTCTTTCCCTATTACCTCTTCAAGTTCTCATGGTAAAATGACACAGTACGATATTTCAATTACTTATCTTAGGTACCCATCATTCTTTTAATGTGCTATCAATAGGTTAGAGATTATACTCTTAAAGTGGTCTTTGATACTTGATGCTAATAGGCCCTGGGCCCCTTCTCCACTTGTTCTATTCCCCAGAGGATTCAGTAGCCTCCATGCAAGAGGGGTTCTGCTATGGTTTGGATGTCATTGATTTGTCTCCATCAAATCTCATGTTGAAATTTGATTCTCACTGTGGTGGTGTTGAGAGGTGGGGCCTAGTGGGAAGTGTTTGGGTCACAGGGGTGGATCCCTCATGAATATCTGGGTGCTGTCCTTGCAGTACAGCAGGGGGCCTCAAACTACGGCCTGTGGGCCACATGTGGCCTGCCGAGGACACTTGTCTCA